>OY282496.1:15713709-16220769 GCA_958295605.1 Ajuga chamaepitys
TAATGGTTGATATTAAAAAAGGTCAGATCCAATGGTTTAGGATTTTGGTGTATCAATACACCAGGTGTATTATAGAAGAACTCCAACCTTTAATACTAAAAGAAGGTTGCATCAAAATAGAGAAAGACACGTGTCGGTCCCAAAATTTTTTGTCGAATTTTTGTTTTGTTTTAATTTCTTTCAAATCCACCTTTAATACTAAGATAGAGTCGCATAAAATTAGGAAAAAACACGTGTCCCTCTCAGAAATTTCAGAAGATGTTTTGTTTTAATTTTTTTTCTTAATCCTTTTATACATGCGTCTCTCCTACTTGAGTGAAACCAAAACGTATAGACGTGGTTGAAGCAACTCCTTCTTTTCCGGTTTGTATGGAGAGAAGTTTCTCCGAACTCCTTATCAATTATTATTACTTTGAAAATTGCAACAGTTTCCATAATTCTCTCCTCCCCACGTCTCACCGTCAGAATTCGGATCCCTAAACTACTACTCTCTCCTAATTGTTATATTTTCCTCTACAATATATACAAATCAGTTGGAATCACAGGCGGTTTCGGATGAAGAAAACCCTGATAAAGAGAGTGATGAGTGCAGGATGGGCGGGTGAGTGCATCGACCGAAGCTTTTAACTAGTGGAATCATTCAATTACATTTTCAGGTAATTTGATTTTTTTCTGTTTTGTAAATGTTATTTGATATAGAGCACTTATCAGTGGATAATATGTAGTGAAGTACTTATATTTACTCTTTGCTGGGGTGACTTCAATTCACATGGCTTTTGATGATTTATTTAAGTCGTTTCAGTTTATAGCCTTCATTCTTCGCCCTTTTTTTGTACAGAGAAGTAATCTTAATTTTATCTGCAGTAGATATGATGGAGTCCAATCTTAACAGCAATGATAAGTGGGAGATTTTTTAAACTCGGGTTCAATTAAGGATATGCGCATCTTGAACCACGGTGTTAGAGACGGTCCCTCTTTCTGAGCGCTGCCAAGGCTGCGAGTGCGGTGGTGTTCTAGCAGCAGTGGTTCGGGGAAGGCAGTGCGAAGCCCAAGTAATTTTTTCTTTTGAGTCCTCATCCTTCCATCTGCATTCCAGGCGGCAACACGACGGCAATGGTGAGAATCCTATTGCAGAGTAGGTGGGCAGTTGGTGCTAGAATTGTTTTTTGTCACTGTCTACTATAGTCAAGAATTTTTGTATTTTAATTTTCTATTAGACTCCAATTTTTTTCCATTTTATTCCTTTTATCTGTTGCAAATCTTACACACCGATGACTGAAGCTTGACCGGACTGCTAAAAGTGAGGTTGGACTGGACCTTTGCTTCTCAGATTGAACGACTGCACAGTACTGGTGGCTTTTGAAACTCGGGTACAACAACATTCTCCTTTTTTTATTATTATTTCTTTAATAAAAAATAGTTGATTGTTTGTCCACTGTTGTTTGTGAGGTGTGATGATGGAGGTGTGGCATTAGATGTTAATCTCAATCTTCTTGATTATAGGTTGTGATAAATTCTTTTTTATCTATAGACTGAAAGGGTGTGCAGCATGGCGGGAAGGATAGAACAGACAGTGTTGTTTGTCAATTTGGACTTCCATTTTTATGTTTCAACCATTCCACGAGCCTCATGTTATTGTGTCTAATGGTGAACTTCTTCATTATCAGTTGAGTATTGTTTTCTGTTTCAAAGCTCCTCTTTTTATATTTTTTAGGTGTGAGAATGTTTCTTTTTATCTTATGCATTCTATATGAGAGAACTGATCCATTAATGCAGATATTGCATTCTAGCTTCATAATGTGTTGAAAAAGAAATTTAGTGTTGTGAAATATGTTTATGATTGATAGATTGATATGGTGTTGGTACCACTTTCAAGTCATGTTTATGTTCATGTTACAAGAACATGGTTCATCCTTATATTCCATGCAAATGTGTTGATTGAATGGGTGATGCAAGTGCGCCTGGTCCCAGTTTTACAAAGTTTCTGTATATTGGATACAACATAGATCATATGTTTCGAGTTTGTCTTTCATGATAAAGAAGTAGTTCAATATTTCTAATTTTTTACTTTTAATCAAATATGATCGTTTAATTTGCTGATCTATATTCTGAAGGCAGAGAGGATTCAAGCTTTCCTGCACTCAAAATTTTAAAACTTGATCCTACAAAGTCTCATCTTGATACTGCTACTTAAAGAACATGAATGTAAGTTTAGTAGCATACATGTTCTCATATGACTCCGTTAGTTTTAATGTTATCTTTGCCTAATTTTATTGAGGACTTTGAATAACATGATTGGTTTATTTAAGATCCAGTTCAAGTCTACTGATAGGCTGCCTACAAAATTGCCTATAATGTTTAAAGTTGACTGCAGATGATGATGTTTTTATAATCTATGTAGTATGTGCAAGAGAAGGTATATTATCATTAAGGAACTACCTACTCATAATTTTTTCAAAATTTTTAACATGGAACTAAGAGAGTATTTGATTAAATTTATTTAAAACATCTTATAACTCTTACATCTTATAAGATATTTTTAGAGCTAATAAGTTGTGATCTTATTTTAAAATAAGCTCTAGAAGTGTTTGGATCAAATAAATTACAAGATCTCTTCAACATATTATAAGATATTGATATGTTTGGTAAATAAGATCTTTTTTTAGTGATAATTACCAAAAAGTTGTATTTAAAAAGAGCTTATGAAACAAAAAATTTGAGGAGTGATACTTTTTTTAAAAGAGCTTATAAGCTCTTGAGAAGCTTTAATTAAACATCTTATAAACATAGTAAACAAAAAGTTGTGCGTATAACATATTTGGAGTAAAATTGTATTTACATTCAAACTGCTAAGTTAATAATTTCTTATTAATTTTGATTTTTTCTATACTTTATTACCTTTCTATTTTTTGTATTAATATGCTCTTGATGAATTAGAGATACAAAGTATGGATAAAGATGATTAAAGAGATGTCAAATTGTTGCCCAAAAGTAGGATTAGTAAAAAATGACAAGGAACTATTAAGAAATTTATCATTTTGGGGAGAAAGCAGAAATTTTTTCTTTGTTTTTAGATTAGAAGAAAAAATAAAAAATAAAATTTATAATTTTTTAAGTAGTACGATGTTTTGGACCTTAGATGTCCGACAAAGTCTCATGTGCACCAATTGCATGGTGCAATTCGGGTTTGGTATTACGATTTATGCTTAAAGATATTATATGTTATGAGTAAAGGTATTACCCTTTTACCCATATTATGTAATACATTCAAGTATAAACCGTGATACCTTTTCACTATGATACCTTTATTCGTCACATGTAATACATTTGCATAAATAGTACTCCCTCCGTCCCGGCTTATTTTGCACAGTTGACCGAGCACGGACGTTAAGAAAAAAAATAGATTTTGCTTTTTCTTTGACTTTTTTAAAGGTGAAGATGAAGATTGAGGGTTGAGATTTTGAGGGCAAAAATTGTGAGAATTAGTTTCTACTTTAGGGGTGTACACAAACTAAGTTGGGACGGTTGAAAACGAAAAAGTGTGCATAATAAGCCAGGCCGGAGGGAGTAATACATTTTGATCTATGGCCTGAATTGTACGGATTTAAGATTCCTTCAACTGGTGCACAAGAGACCTCCCCTTCTATGTCTAGATATTTCATTTAATCTAATACTATTAACATTTTTTTTTTTTATATATAATTATTAAAATTGTCCTTGCCCGTGCATCGCACGGGTGAACAACTAGTAAGAAATAATAGAAGATTTAGAGAAACACATCATAGAGTTTGCCCAAGGCATCTTTTCAATAACTACTGCATCTCTAATATTGTGGAAGATTACAAATTTTTATCTCAACTTTGCATGCTTTTACAGTTCACCATACAAACTTCTATTTGTTGCAATTAATTTACCATCTGAATTTGCAAGTTGTTACAAAATTAAATATCATCTCAAAGAAATGTCAATCATTTATTGGTGTATAAACATTCAGTTGTGGACGACTAAAATTTCTTTTAGATAGTTATTAGCAGCAAATTATAAGTCTAGATAGCAATTTCTTACAAAATTTTTTATATGACAAAGTGAAAAAAAAACCGAAAAGTTGAGATGACAATCTGCAATTTACTCATTGTTATATATAGTGCAGTATAGAATGTACATGAGTTCTCATACCGTAATAGAGACAATATTTCAAAAAAAGACGGGGTGACTGAAACTTATACTCCTTCCACACTATAATAAGAGTTCCATTTGAAAATTTACTAACCTTTTATTTTTTAGCATTTTTTTGAATGTACAACTCCCTGAAAACTACCAATTCAAACTCACGACTTATTTTATTTTTTTATTTCATTTATTCAATATATAACTATTTCGTGAAATAAAAAAATTTAAATTTTTACTTCGACTAATTAAACGAGACATTGACTTTGAAAAAAGGACTTTAATTTCGGGACAACTTTTTTTTAAACAAGACTTTTATTATAGGACTGGTGGAGTATTATATATAGTTGAAATAGTATAACTATTACAGGTGAATATATAGAGCGTTCGAGAAGATATACACATGATAACTTTATTAAAATACAAAATGATTATTTTACAATGCGACTAATTATTAAGATAGCATTAATTAGAAGTTGTATGTAAGAAATATCGATAAAATTAAAATGTTTTGCACACTCATAGTATGCAATTATCACCTTATATAGAATTACTCTATTTGAATTTATATGCATTTTTTAGGGGTGAAAAACATATTTGAAACTTAAGCACCCATATAAGGGAGAGTAATTAGGAGTGTAATATATTTTATGAATCTATTATTTAGTTTTTTAGTTGTTTACAACTAATTGATTATAGGTAGTGACTTCTGTAAAAAAAAAAACTAAAATGATAAGTCGCATATTGATTATTTCTTAACAAGAAAGAAAAACAAAAAAATAGATTGTTAGATAAAACATTGTAATGTCATATAAAAAGTCTCTCAATAAAATAAGTTTGTGTTATTGAAATATAATAAGAAAAGATATAGAAGATGTTAATATTGAGTGATGAACTTAAATAATAAGTATTACAATAAATTATAAGAAGTGCATTAGAATAGAAGCTACAATTTGGAGAGTGGAAGACATGATCAAATGAACATGAAATTTTATAACGTAATTATGAAAATTAAGAAATTGTATAACGTATACAGAAAAATATATTAAAATGTGTATATATATATATATATATATATATATATTAATAAAATAAATTTAAAGATGCACAAATAGTAGTAAAGGAAATATTGAGAAAAGAGACTAATGTCGTAGAAAATCACTTTAGTCTTATGGCCAAGAAATCTAAATGAAATCTATACACTTAATAAAAATACTTGTAAACAGTACAATAAGAGAAAATAATATTTGATACATGAATTTTATTGACCTTTGATTTTAATCCTATATCTCTATACCTTCAAGTGTTAAGTTTAATCACATTTCAGAAATCTTCAAGCATTACCCTTAAGAGTAAATTGTTGTAATAGATAATATGGTTGAATGTATTAAGGAAATATAAATGTTAAGAATTTGGAGATAGATATGAGAATTATAAGATTGTATGATAATTAGAGTTGAGATTATAATACAAAAGTTTATTTGTTAGAGAAAATATTGTACGATAATACGTGGAGAAAATTCACAACTATATATGGTTAAATTTAATAATATGACATAATTATTTTAGATAAAGGAAAATAAGATATCAAACTAAGATTATGTGGTGACCGTAAAGAACAAAAAATATATAAGGAAATAAATAAATAATGATGGTGGTGGTCCAAGAAGTTACTAATTGAAATGTATTTGACAATGTAAAATTAACGCGAAGAATTTTAAGAATAATTTAAAATTGTGAAATTGTTTAACTAATAGAGAAAAAATATATCAACACCTTTATATAAAAAAATTGTGCAAGTTATAGAGTGTTGAATTATGATTCATACTTGTAACGCCCCGTAAATTATTTAACCATTTATCATATTTAATTATTTTATTTTGGGTTAATTACCAAAAAAATCATGACCTTTGGTTCAATTTTCAATTGCAACATGACTTTTAAAACTTATCAATGTTGGTCATCAACTATAACATTTTTTCAATTACAACATCGGTTAATTTTTTTAACACCTAATTGTGTTGACATCACCACCATTAGATGCACATGGACAAGATCGTCATTTACTCTCGATCAATTTCACAATCCGTCATTTTCATTGTCGTTAATCGGTGATTGAAGTTATTATGTCACTTCTTCGACTCTCAATTAACGATAGAAAAATTGACGGATTGTGAAATTGATCGAGGGCAAATGAAGGTCGTGTCCAAGCGCATCTAATGGTAGTGATGGAGACACAATCAAGTGTTAAAAAACTTAGCTGATGATGTAATTTAAAAAGAATTATAATTGATGACCAACATTGATAATTTTTAAAAGTCATGTTGCAATTGAAAATCAGACAAAAAGTCGTGATATTTTGGGTAATTAACCCATTTATTTTTGTCTTATGATATTTATTCTATTTTATTAATTATTAATTATGTCAATTATTATTTTGATTTAAAGCTAAAATTATATTTTATGTTATTAGGTTTTTAAATGTTTAATTGAGACATAAGCCCAATGCTTTCACTCAAGCCCAAACCAATGATATTTACTTAAGGAACACGATAACAATTTCCTAGTTTAATAAGGAGTCATAAACCTTAGAAATATAATCTATAAATAAGGAATTCATATCATAAATCAAAATCACAATATATATATATATATATATATATATTTTTTTTTTATTTGAATTTTCTTCTAAAACATAGTAGGAGCCTTGGGGAAGCCGACATCATCATCCGAACCTCAATTTCCTCTTTCCCTCTATTTTCAGGTATCTTCTTTATAAAATTCGAAAACTATATCTATACATATTATTTTTCAATAACTTTTTAGTATGTTATTCCATGTCATGTTCTCAAGCTACAGTAACAATTTCAACCCCATATGAGTCATAATTTATATTATATTAATTTTCTATCTCTGTTGATCGAAATTTTAAATATTCTGTTTTTCTATCTAGAAAATTCGTAATATATATTTATATGTCTTCAAATCTTATGATTGTAGGATATGTTATTCTATAGTATATATTTTACATCTTGTAAACATTTCAAGATAATCCATCAAGTAATTATTTAATTATAAATATTTTCTCACGCCTGTACAGAATCTGAAAAGTTCTCTATTCTATTTTATAAAATTCAAAATATGTATTTAATTACTTCAAAAATTTCAGTTTTTGGATATGTATTTCGTGTACATGTCTTATATATTATTGTAGAATTTCAAAGATATCTATTGATTAAATTTCAAGTTATAAAGATTTCTTCATCGCCGTGTAGAATTTACTGCTGCAACTATTACGTTTTCAAAAATCCAAAATTTATATATTTAATTCTTACAAATTTATGAAATTTAAATATGGTATTCATATTCGAAATTTTAGATTTTTCCTCCTTATATGTTTTGAGATATTAAATATTTATTCACTACTACACACTATATATATAAGTGATAGAACATTTATTTACTTTCAAAATAATTCCACAACTTTTTAAAATCATATTCAAGCCCTAAAATTTCTATTTATTTAATCCTAATCCCAACCTAAGAAAAAAAAATATATTAATATTATGGTGACGATGATATGGAGGCACGAAGGATTAGGATCATAATCTGCATAAGCACATCCACATGAAATCCTCGAAGTGCATTCACACATCATATTACAGGTGGGGTCCTTACCTGCCTTATTAATTGTATATGCTTGTTTCATTTATGTGATTAATTGTTATCTTATGAAATGCAAGACCTAAAATGCATTGAATGTTTATGAAATGCAAATCTTAAGTTGCATTTATGTGTTTGATTGATCAATCCTATAAGTTGGTGTGATTTGGGGGCAACCTCAGCATACGTATGTTATGTTGTAAGTTAATTGTTATTCATGTTAATGTTTCAATGTTATATTCTCTGTATGGACTTGTAAGAGGCTAGTGGTAGCTTATCCCCCACAATTAACATTTTCATGTTGACGTGGAGTTGCATGATGGGAGTCGAGGCGGACGGTCAAACATATGAACCTAGTAAGGATATTTATGTTTAATTGAATTATTATTTTTCTTACTTGTGTTAGTTTTGAATTTTAAGTTGTCCTAGTAGTTGAATATGATTATATGAAAAGTGTTTATACTTTGATTTGTATGAACCTACTTTTGAAACTAGATTTTAATTATTAATTAGCTAAAAAAATATTTTTATTTTTCTTCCGCTGCTACAAGTTAAGAATTATGAAATATGATTATATGATATGTTTTGTGTATAAGAAAATATGATTATTTTGTATATTTTTTATGAAATTATTTATGCTCAAAATGTTTCTAACAGCCTGATTAAGAATAATCTTATATTAAAATAAAGAATTTTCATGTAGGATTATTTGTCTCTTTAAAATGCTTTAAAGTAAATTTTATGATAATCGGGTCGTTACAATACTATAAATTAGCAGAAAAGAAAATCTTTTATAACTAGGCATACATTTAGTCTTACTGTTCAAATTAAACTAGCGATATATATTTTCACATATCAAATTTCTTTATATGAGCATTAACAAGTAAATATAAAGTAAAATGAAAATTTAATAACTATACATCCATCATTAAGGATATTGGGTATATTTTTAAATAGTATTGGTCTACACAAATGGTACAATTTTAATCAAATATATCTATCATTTAACATTATTTTTAGTCACATATCTTACAAATTTACAAAAGTATATTCATCAATGTAATACTTTTAATATGATGTGTCCCCTAAAAAATATGTGATGTAATTTTATGACCAAGAAAAAAAAAATATGTCAAAAAATTGGAGAGAGACATAAAAATTACAAGGTTTATGATGATGAGTTTAGACCGAGGTATTAAATCTTATTGTACAAATAATAGAAGTAGTAAAAGGACAAACATGAAAATTAGTAAACATGAATAGCTACACTTAATATTTTTTAATATTTAAAATCTAAACTAAAGAAAATTATTAAATCGATTTATACATATATTTTAAGCAAATGTAATAGCTAGAGAAATGTATTTACTATACTATATATTTATTATGTGAATGAATAAAAGAATTGCTCTATGTGATTCAGCATCAAATAATTAAACTAAAACATGTAGAAAATAAAGATAATAAAATGTGTATGTTAAATTTAGCTTACAAGCATAGAATCAATAAAAATAAATAACAATTAAATTGAAATAACATGGGGATATATCCAAATAAAAAATTAGAAGGTCTAAACATACATACACACACATATATATATATAATACTTCTAAATGAATGTGCAATGTGCGAAAAAATTAAGAGTATCTCAACTAAAACTAAACAGGGAATATTTACATATAAATGAATGTGTATGTGTCTCGAATATTATGAGATAATTAATATGTACTACCCCTGTTTTTCATTAGTTGTTCTTTTAGGTTTTTTAGATGTTTATAAATACTTGTCCTTTCAACTTTTTTTCATATATCTTTCAATAATACCCCCTTAACAATTGAAAGAGATAAATGTAAATGTAGTATTCGTATAATTATAATTTTTTTAGATAATATAGGAAAATTAATTGATGACTTATTTGCCTATTTTAGTTACCCCTTAATTTCATAATCTTTAGTCAAAATAACAACTAAATAAAAACAGAGGTAGTATATAATTGACCCTCTACGAAATGAAACATTATTTATTTTGCAGTTATACTATAGCATGATTTTTATTTTAAATTGTAAGTTTCTATGTAGAATTGAATAAATAATTAAGGGAAATTGAATTAGGAATCTTAGATCTAGGTAAATTATACTAAAATGGGTTATACTTAATAATAATAAATGATATTCTTAAAAAAAAAAAAAAAATCATTATAGAAGTTGAATGTTGGATAATGATACAAGTTGCTGGAAAGTTTTCATCTCATTAAAATATGCAAAGAATTTTATGTACAAATATATATTGAGATCAAAATCATTAATTGTTTTCAAATCAACTATATTTAGGAAAAACTAAAAAAAAAGGTGGTGGCCTCACCTGCTAGGATTCAGTGTAGGGGTGTAAGCGAGTCTAGTCAAGTCGAATATTGATAGGCTCGAACTTGAGCTAGATTAAAATATTTGAAGCTCCAGTCAAGCTCAACTGAGTTCATTTTTCTTAAACTCGAGCTCGATTCGATAGAAACTCGTAAAACTCAAAATTGACTCGAGTTGACTCCATTGATACAAAATAGAATTAGAACATATAAAAAATACATTAAAATTGAAAACTCAATTAGAATACAAAGATTCACTAATGGGGATCCTAAAGTTTTACCTTATTTATTTTAGAATTGTGATATATTTATAATTATGTCATCTATAAATGGTAAACTAATAATTTAACACTAGTTTGATTAAGCCCGCTAGACCATTGAGTCGAGTATCAATGAGCTCGAACTTGAACTTGACACCTACTCGAATAGCTCGAGCTCGCGTTTGACTGATTTATCTCGAGACAATTTCGATTTTTTTATAAATCGATCACGAATGATTTAAAAATTATCTTGATTCACTTACACCACTTGGTACCGCCTCAACTGTCTTGGGGATGGCCCTACAGTTATTACTTTCTAGGTAACAAAATTATTTATTTCACTTTTGTGATCCCCATGCAGTGGTGCCAAATAAATTGATCTGCCATATTTTACAGTTTTACACTTTTCGGGCCCTTATAATATTCAATATTCACGGGCTACACCCCTAATACATAGGCAACGGGCATTATAATGCTCTACCCTCAATGGCATCGACCTTACAAAATCAACTAGGGAGGGATCATGAGGAGCAACCAGTTCTTTTGCACAGAAAATGTAAACAGCCTTAAATCCGAAGATGTGGATTAAAAAACATTTACAGATTTTACACAGACGGAAAAAAATTGCTTTTTTTCTTTTCGATGGAAAAACATCACGGATAGCAATGAAATTAGAGGTAGCAAACTGACCCTCAACTAATGGAGCGATCAAGACCTGCCTAACATTTTATGCAGACTGAATTGTAAGAATATGTGTTAGAATTACTGTCAAATTTAATAGACCCAACCAGATGGACCATTAGCCAAATGGGCCCGATAAAATATAGTCCTTTTTAGGATGCGAGATGGGCTTAATTAGCTCATATTTCATTGGCCTAACAAAATTTTGAAACAACCCAAAATTACCACTCTCTAAATGAAAGGACGAGAGGGCTAACATGTCATTGTACACAGAATCTGTTACTTAGTCAAAATTTGCATATTTACTTGGATTTCCCAGGCACCAAATTAAGTCAATAGACAAGACAAATCTTGCTTCCTAAAACATCAGCTTCACGCACCACTAGACATTAACATCAAAGTTCGTAAGCAATTTCACTCCATGCATGATTAAGTTCACCCACGAAAATTCAATCTCATGTCAAATGTGTAAGTGAGATGTGACTTGATGGAAATCCCATGCTTATATGCAGGTACTACGTGTACTCATTTGTTCTCACATTGGATTCCTATATAGTGGTGGTTTAATCCTTAACCATGACAATTTCTATGCTATCTTATGAAAGAGTGCAATAACTCGTCGAATGTATGTCACATATTACATGATAAAAATTCAATGATCATACTTTTTCTAATTTCAACTACTTTATCATATATCTCACATTTAATGGGATTACTGCACTACCTCATGAGGTAGCATATAAATTCTCCTTATTAATCACTCTGACTAGTTTTATGGTGGAGTTAGGATTTAGGATTGAATGTCTATCAACAACTCAAAACTTATGTGAGGTGTATAACCGAGAGAATTGGTATAATCACCGTTAATAAGGTGAATGATATTATTCCACTATTTATCAATACAAATATTCGCGATATACATGGAGGTATAACAACAATATCATTTACAATATTTACAAATATTTGATTTTAATTAAATCAATTAGATATTGATTTAGTCCTACTAACCCCCCCTCCCCCCCTCCCTCCCAAAGCAATGTTGTGGATGCAATTGCATGCATAGCTTGGAGCGAAACAACTCAAAAAGAGGACGAGACAAACTCTTTGTGAAGATATCAGCTATTGAAGATGAGCGGGAACAATTTTTTTGTCTGCAATTGACCCGACGTGACAAGCTCCCTTACAAAATGGTAGTCAATGTCAATATGCTTGGCACATCTATGAGCGATGGGATTCTGAACAAGGAAAAGAGCACTTTTATTATCCGAAAGAAGAAATGGGCGACTAGGAGGCAAGGGATGCAGTTCCCCTTAGCAACTGAATCATCCAATCCATCTCTTGGGTAATATGTGCCAATGCGCGGTATTCAGACTTACAACTAGACTTAGCCATAGTCGGTTGTTTCTTTGCACACCAAGAAATCGGATTTCCACCTAAGAAGAAAGAATAACCATAGGTCGAACGATGGGTCTCCACACAGCGATCCCAATCAACATCTGAATAAGCAGGGATGGAAAAATCAATACTTTTAGTAAAGGAGAGCCCAAAGTTCAAAGTACCTTTCACATAACGTAAGATACGCTTAACAGCAAGGAAGTGATCGTTCGTGGGAAACTGCATGAATTGACTCACATGATTAACTGTATAAGATAAGTTAGGTCTTGTAACGGTGAGATATTGTAACACTCCAACAAGAGATCGATAGAGAGTAGGATTGCTAAACGTGGAGCCAGTACGAACAAGAGATTTGCCAGCAACAAGAGGTGTGGCAACGGGCTTAGATTCCACAAGCTCAGCTCGGGTAAGAATTTCGTGAACATATTTGGATTGACTAAGAAAAAGGTCGTTGGCTGCATGAGTTACCTCTAAACTAAGAAAACAACTTAACCGTCCTAAGTCTTTTATAGAAATTTTTTTATCAACCCGAGCAACAAGCTTCTTGAGAGGAACAGGATCATTTATTTTCACGATAATATCATCAACATACAAAAGAAGATAAAGATTAACATTGTGAAGATGGAAATAAAAAGAGATGTGTCAGCCCGAGTGCAGGAGAAACCCAGACTAAGCAAGAAATCACTTAAGCGAGTGAACCATGCCCTAGGAGCCTGATGGAGACCATAAAGTGCCTTCTTGAGGAGACAGACGTGATTATGGAAAGAAGGGTCTAGAAACCAGGAGGTTGAGACATAAATACTGGTTTATTCAAGACCTCATGCAAAAAAGCATTCTTGACATCTAGCTGATGTAGAGGCTAATTGTTTCGAACTGCAAGAGCAAGGATTACTCGAACTGTTGCAGCTTTAACAATAGGGCTAAAGGTATGAGAGAAGTCAAATCCCAGAATCTGAGAGAAACCCTGAGCGACCAAACGTGCCTTGTAACGTTCAATAGAGCCATCAGATAGATATTTAGTTCGAAAAATCCATTTAGAACCAACAATATTAGCATCAGAGGGACAGGGCACTAAATCCCACACATGATTTGCATGAAGAGCATCAAGCTCTTCATGCATTACAGCTGACCAATGTGGAATTTTGATAGCAGATCGAACACCCTTAGGTTCATCAGAAATAACAAGGGTAGATAAAAGAGTCGCGGTGGTAAAATAGCTAAATAACGGGGCTTAAAATACCTAACTTAGCATGTCTAGCCATAGGATGTACCGAGGTAGAGGTACGAGGGTGTGGATCAACAAAATGATGAGGCAAGGGGGCTGAAGGGTTAGCCACCGAATCTGAAGGTGACATAGACAGATCAACCGCAGGTTGTGTATCAAAAATCTGTTCCAGGGGTTGAACGACCAGTGGAGCAATTGTAAGCGAATGGGAGGATGGCCAAGGTGACAGAAATTAGGGAGGCTGCTCAGAACAGTCAGGACATAATGCGGCAAAGCGAGGGAGTTGGATGTTGTAACGCTTGGGAACTCGGAGCATCGGGAGCACTGCCAAGACATGGTTCCATAAACGAAGATATACCAAGTTTGTCAATATCAGAAGTTCCCTTGGATCTAGAAAATGGAAACACTAATTCATCGAAACGAGCATGTCGAGTAGTGTAAAAGCGGAAGGCAACATGATCGTAACACCGAAACCCTTTGTGAGAAGAACTGTATCCAAAAAATATGCATGGTAAACTGTGACGGGCAAGCTTGTTCAAGGCATAATCACGAAGGTATGGGAAGGCTCGATAGCCAAAAGATTTGAATTTTGCACAATTAGGAACCATAGTGTACAATAGTTCAAACGAAGACTTGTTTTCAAGCGGCTTTGTATTGATTATATAAACCCCAGTGGAGAAAGCATCTAACCAAAAACAAGCAGGAGCATTGGCATGGAACATTAGAGATAACCACGTTTCAGTTATATGCCTATGCTTACGTTCTGGTCAACAATTTTTCTGTGGTGTGTATGGACATGAAATTCGATGATGAATACTAGAGGCCTTAAAATACTCACGAAAATGGTGATTAATAAACTTTGTAACCCAATCACATTGAAATATCTTAACTGAACGAGAGAATTGAGTACAAATAAACTTATGGAAGCAAACGAAGACATCATAAAACCCAGACTTAGCTTTCAACGAATATAACAATGTGAAACGAGAGAAATCATCTACGAAAATCACATAATACCAAAAATCACCATTAATGCAAACAGGTGCAAGTCCCTATAAATCACAATGAATCAAATCTAAAACACCAGAGGCACATTTTTCATTTAATGAAAAAGACAAATGTTTGCTTTTGGCCATTTGACAAGGAGAACATAAACAAGGGTTGGGCAATAAAGAAGTAACAGATAGTTGTACCATCTTATTTAACAATGAAATAATGAAAAAGGGAACATGGCCTAATCTATTATGCCAAAGTTCGAACGATGCTTTTAACGAAGTGGAGTGTAAAGTTGCAGTCAATGCGGTAGTACTCTGCTCCAAAACATATAAACCACGACTACGCCTGCCTCGGGCCAAGAGTGCCTTTGTTTGTCGATTCTGAATCACAATGACTGATCAGCAAATAACACATCAATAGGATAGTCTGAGGTTAACTTGCTAATGGACATAAGATTCTTAGTAATTTGCGGTACCACCAACACATCCAAAGTTCAATATTATCAGTAACACGGCACGAACCAATATGAGAAATAGGAATGCAATTATCGTTTGCAACGATGACATGATCATTACCGTGATAAGGAGCAAGAGCGTCCATGTTAGACGCATCCAGTTTCATATGAGCAAACACACCAGTGTCAAGAAACCAATTGGATGCCAAACGAGGAGAAATAGTGCACTGAGAATCAAAGACATGAGCAAGGTTGGCAGACGCATTGTTGGAACGTGCATCACATTCAGCATAGTGTTCACCATGGCATATTTGGCACCTCGGGACGCAGGGTTTTTTACCCTTGGCACCAGAAGAACCATTTCCACCAGAAAAAAAGGGACGATTTGGCCTTGGATTTTGAGGGTTGCGACTAAGGGTAGAAGTATGTTGTTGTCGGTGTGGATGAGTAGTGCGAGGATTGGAGCGCAATTGATTGGCAATAAACGACGGAACCGGAACAATAGACTCTACCATACGATGAGTTAGACCCTCAAAGTTTTTGGCTTGGTTAGTCAAATCACGAAATGAGGGCATGGGCGACATCGATAGGTGAGTATCAGTGAAACTAAGAAATTTGTGGCCAAGACCATTCAAGAACCAATGACACTTGTCCACCGCATCCACCGGACGTCCAATCGAGGCTAATTAATCACATAGCAAGCAAAATTTTCTATTGTATTCATCAACAGTGGCGTCATCTTGTCGGAGATTAAAGAGTTTGTTGCGTAACTGGTTAATACGCGAGGACTTCGGCTATAACCTCCTCGATAAGTGACAAAAGAATCATGCTCTTGATTTCAGGTCAAGAGAGAACCAGACAATGTAGGCTGGGTTGAGGGTTTTCTTGTCGTCAGAGATGATGGTATCGGCCGAAGTGTCGAAAGTACCATCGACATGGGAGAAAAGATCATAGCTTGAGAGGACGGACACAATTTGCTCGCACCAAACAAGATAATTCAATGGGGTTAACTTGATTATTAACATGTGAGCAAGGGTATTGAGAGGAAGAGTGCCCGAGGAGACTCCATGATCGAAGATGAAGAGAGATGAGGAAGAGTATTATGTGAGGCTATGGGAGAGAACTAGGGTTTAGGTGAGCAGACTTGATACCATGAGAGAATTGGTATAATCACCCTTAATAAGGTGAATGATATTATTCCACTATTTATCAGTACAAATACACGTAATATATATGAAAGAATATAACAACAATATCAATTACTCCTTCTGTCCCGCTCTAATTTGCCTACTTTCCTTTTTGCTTTATCCCAATTTAATTTGTCAGCCCATAAATAAACAATCTGCACCCTCAAAATCTCCACATTCAATCTCTATCTTTAAAAAAGTCAAAGATTCCACAAAATCCGTTTTTTTCTTAACCTCCGTGCCCGACCAAGGTAGGCAAATTGGGTCGGGACGAAGGGAGTATAATATTTACAAATATTTGATTTAACTAAATCAATCAGATATTGATATAGTCCTATTGATAACTATATGTCATATTTAAATAATAGGTGCAAGCCAAACATCGAATATAGATGCTAGAATAGCTTACGACGGTGTGTGATCAACATATTTTTGTAGTCCTTCTAATTCCATAAAAACATAAAATAGAATATGTTATTCTATGATTTTAATTTAGATTCATTGATGGACGTTGGGAATTTAATTTTCTTGGAAGATCCACTTTAACTTTTATAGTTTTATATAAATCTGCTACATCCAACCAAAATTGAAAGCGACAATATTTATGAATCGGCCCTAAAATGGTTTGAAACAAGAGTTGGCAAAAATGGTACCAGCACTCAGTTAGGCTCCAAAAAAACCCATTAATTTTGAACCAAGAGTTAGGGCAAAAATAATTTGACAAGGTTAAACTGTGTGATGTTCACAATAGGTTAGGCTTTAGAAATTATGGCTCAAAATATGATTGGGTTCATCCGGCCCATTAAAAGGGTTAGCATTTGAATATTACGAATTTTGGCATTGGCTCAACAGAACAAGCTACGCTAAGTACTTGTGCCAAAGTTGGATCTATAAATAGATCAGATTCACTATCTCCAATCCATTAATTTGTAGCAATGGAGAGATCTCACAAACCTTCACAAAACAAATTCTCGCTTCCAGTAGACTCCGAAAACAAATCCACTAAATTCACACTATTTTCACTAGCGCCACCCCACATGCGCGCATTCCACCTCTCCTGGATCGCCTCCTTTGCATGCTTCGTCTCCACCTTCTCTGCCCCGCCTCTCCTCCCCGTCATCCGCGACAACCTCGACCTAACCGCTACCAACATCGGCCACTCAGGCATTGCTGCAGTCTCCGGCGCTGTTTTTGCCCGAGTCGCAATCGGCATCGCCTGCGACCTCTTCGGCCCCCGTCTCGCCACCGCCACTCTCACCCTCATCACTGCGCCCGCAGTCTTCTGCACATCTGTCGCCACTTCCCCCGTCTCGTTCCTCCTGGCCCGGTTCTTCACCGGTTTCTCTATCGCCACCTTCGTCTCCATCCAGTTCTGGATGAGCTCCATGTTCTCCGGAAACGTCGTTGGCTTAGCTAACGGCGTTGCTGGCGGTTGGGGCAATCTAGGCGGCGGCGCCGCCCAGCTCATCATGCCCCTAGTATTCACCCTCATTTATCGCATCGGCGCGAGTAGCTTTACCGCCTGGAGAATCGCGTTTATTATACCTGCTCTGTTGCAGGCACTGTCAGCATACGCTATTTTTTACCTCGGGCAGGATTTAGCTGCCGGTAACTACACAGAGCTCTATAAATCGGGAGACAAACACAAAGACAATTTCGCGCAGGTGCTCTACCATGCGATAACGAATTACAGAGGGTGGTTACTGGCAGTAAGCTACGGTTACTGCTCCGGAGTGGAATTAACAATAAATAACATGATTGTGCATTACTTTTACGACAGATTCGACGTGAATCTTCACACAGCTGGGACAATTGCAGCGTGTTTTGGACTGGGGAACGCTGTGTCGAGGCCCGGAGGCGGTATGCTGTCGGATTTGGTTGCGAAAACATTCGGGATGAGAGGGAGAGTGTGGGCGTTGTGGATTGTCCAAACGTTAGGGGGAGTTTTGTGCATTGCTTTTGGGAGAGTGGGATCTTTGGGTGTATCTGTTGCTGTCATGATTCTTTTCTCTGTTTTCCTTCAAGCTGCCAGTGGCCTTACCTTCGGAGTCGTTCCTTTTGTTTCCAGAAGGTACTGTCTGCCCAATCCAACTAGATTTTTTTTGGGTTTTTATGGTTATGTACCCATAGGTCAACTATCAATTCAGGTCTTGAAAGATATTTTTTATCAATTTAAATCTAAAATATTGAAAACTATTAATGTAAGACTCATAAATCCAAAATCATTATGGGTTCTGTTTGGAAATTGTAAAACCCAAAAAATAAACTTATCTCGAAGTGATAAGTAAGAAAATATACGTCAAAAGTCTTTCACTACATTATTTTTTTAAATTATCGTGATATATCTAAAATAATTAAATAATTACAATGTTCTTAAAATATACAAATGAAAAAAAAGGTATTTACATATGAAAAATACATTTTAGTAAAATATGTTTACATGAATTTAAATATTACGAACTCAAAAAGAAGTTACAGACTTAATTTTTTAAAAAATAAATTTTTTTCGTGTATGACTTGAAAAAGAAATTATAGATGTTTATAAAAACAAATAAAAAAATAAAAATTAACAATTTCAAATATGAAACTATAGAAAATTAAAAAATAACAATTTTAAAGAAAACTCCGTGAAATACTTTTTGACGTATATTTCCACTGCTTATTACTTCGAGATAATTTTATTTTGTACTCCCTCCGTCCCGACTTATCTTGCACAGGGGGGGTCGGCACGGATATTAAGAAAAGTTACTTTTTGGTTGTTTGTTGACTTTTCAAAGTTGAATTGAAGGTGGAGATTGAAAGTGAAGATTTTGAGGGTAGAGATTATGTTATAACTTTCCTTTTTTAGGCTGTGCAAGATAAGGTGGGACGACCGTTTAAGGAAAGTGTGCAAGATAAGGTGGGACGGAGGGAGTACAATTTTATTTTGTAGGTTTTGCAATTTTTCAAACAGACCCTCTAATGATTTTAGACTTATGGGTCTTCTATTGATAGTTTCAAATCTTATAGGCCCTGAATTGATATAAGTTATCTTTCAGGATCTAAATTGATAGTTGACCTATCTTTCGGGTCCTTGACCGATAAAAACTCTTCTTTTTTCCAAATGATGAGTTGGACTATCAAATCAAATATTATTTAACTACTCAAATATAGGATATATTAATTGGGAAATTGATAATATTAAGATAACATTTCTAAGAGAAAGTTTTGTGTTCACTTCGTATATTATGAAACATACAGAAACTCAGAAACTCGAATTATTGGGTCGGGTTCGGGTTTGATTTCGAGTCGATCGGGTTATATATTAAAAATATTTTGAAACAAATTATTATTAAATTTTAAGAAAAGATATTAATTTCGGGTTGATCCGGGTCAAATCGGGTTAATCAGGTTGTATCGAGTTGTTTGCGAATTTTCCTTAGTAAAATTTATGTCGGGTTCGTCGGGTTAGAAGGGTCAGGTTAGGAATTGTCACCCCAATAGTAACTCAAGGCAGCGTCTCTAGACTTCACACGCTACTGGTGGCGGTAGATGAGCCTCTATAGCGCTCGAGTCCAAATCCCTACTTCAAAAAGTATTTGTCTAACTTTAGTTAGAACATGCCAAAAGTTAGATAATCCTCGATCATCTATGTTTTTCTTGAACTTTATCTGTTATCTAGAGCTTGTACATATTTTTTCCGACTTCTCCTCACTTGATTTTTCTATTGCCTCGCTTAACTCTATAGAAGCCCGAAATTAGGCCGTGGACATCAGCTTTCCATTTAACTATCTTTTAATGTCTTTTAAAATATTGATCATATTGATCATAATGATTTTCCATGTGAATCATGTATAAGGTTATTCCTTTATACTATTCATTGGGAACAAAGATTTTCTGTGTTCACTCTTAAATTAATTGAATCTTCATTCTTTTCTAGTTAATAAGAAATGACATCATTACCCTTAGTGTCATCACCATTTGATTGGAAAAGACTATTACGTCCTAATTTGAACCAACTAGTTAACCTAAACTAGCTTGTGCCAAATGCAATTCATATCACCAAATCTAACGTGAAACTCGTGGCTAAAAGAGATTCTTCTCTTTTTTTTTCCTTTCTTTCGCAACTGTCTAAATTTGACTGTTCCCGCCAACTATATCTCATGTTTCAATAATTTAAAGGATCGGAAACGTCTCTCGCAAAACTCCCGCTTAGAAGCTAGACATCCTTTAGTCGTCTACATTTTCTTCTCAAATTTTTCGTTGTCTAATTATGCTTATTGCATATTAAGCCCTCCTTAGACCCTGACCTACTGTTATGCTGTAGTTTACCACTTGATTAGTGTTTTAGGGACTTTTACAACATTGTTGAAAACCCATATCCTCTGCGTTGCCTCATCAAAGGCACATAAATCGTACCGTGTCTTAACTATCACCATTGATGCAGTTTTTCTGCTTATTCATCAGGTCCCTCGGCATTATAACCGGGATGATCGGTGGAGGAGGGAACGCCGGCGCTGTTCTTACGCAACTGATCTTTTTCCGGGGTTCCCAATACTCCAAAGAAGGCGGCTTAACACTGATGGGAATCATGATGATATGCTGCTCCCTTGTAATAACACTGATACACTTTCCTCAGTGGGGAGGGATGTTCTGTGGGCCCTCGTCTGACGGAACAACTGAAGAAGATTACTACATGTCTGAATGGACCTCAGATGAGAGACAAAAGGGCTTCCATAGGGCTAGTCTTAAGTTCGCAGAAAACAGCAAAAGTGAAAGAGGTACAAGGGCCGGATTGGATCCAAATACTTATGTCTAATTTTGGAGGGTAAATAGTATTTTAATCCACTAAGTTTAACCATTTTTAATTTAAAGGCATTATCTGTTTTAACTTTTAAAATTAGATAAACTGATCTTGTCGCCGTATACAACAGGTAATATTCGATTTCGATAATTGAGTGACTAATTTGTCGAACTTTGAAAGTTAATGAACCAAAATTAAAATATCAAATATAATGTCCTTAAATAAAAAATAATAAAAATTAATGGACTAAAAAACTATTTACCCGAATTCTGGACTTGGCTATGTTGTGATTTTATGGAATGTGTGGGGCCATGGGAAGAATTGTTTTTCATGGTTAATGTCAAACTATGTTAATAATTCAGGGTCCGTTGCACGGTTAGGATATGTACTATATGGAAAAAAATAGTTTTGTCAATAAAATAGAAAAAACATATTTTATTCTATTTGAAAAAGAATCTGTATCTGTGCTTTTAATTTTTAAATATCCAAAATATTCAATTATTTAATTTTTCCAATTAAATTAACTTTTAAATAATATTTAGTTATGTATATAAATTTATTTAAACATAATAGTTGATCGAGTTGTCGAGACACGTCAAATTAAATTATCTTATTTACCTATACTAATTAGTACCAGTGGAAAGTAAGAGTCGAATCTCATAAGGAGCGGATGAATTAATTACGCTTCTAATATTAATAACTAAACAAGCAAAAGTAAATTAGGGGGGGAATTGATTGGATTTAATCTAATTAATCAACTAATTAAATAACCAATTATAAACTAAAGAATTCAAATAATTAAATAAGTATAGAGCACGATTGCAATCAATACCAAAATAATATCAGTTCTCAGTTCAATATTCTTCTACCCGTAGTGTGAATTAATTTACTAATTGTACTCAACAATCTATCCCACAGCTCTCCAACCCTAGACCGACAACAAGCTATGTCGGCCCGAATTACCCTTTAATCTTAGTTAACTAAAATAAACTCTTTAGCTAACCCTATTTAATTGAACAACCTAGAACAAGGTCTCTAAGTTTAATTCATTAAATGCATTAAGTACTAAGATAAAAGATTAGACTAGACTCTAAATATACCAACTCGATTCGAATGACCTAGACTTGTATTACCCCAAACGAATTAATTGCTAATTACCTTTTATGATTATAAAACTGCAACAATTACGGATTACAATTCTATAATCTAGCTCGTTAACCTAATTCGACGGGCTCTATTAAATCAAGAAATCGAAATATCATAAATCACACAATCAAGTAATACAAATAAAACGTCGGATAGAAATCGAAACACAACTACGAATTAATTAACATAAAAGTACGAGTAGGGTTCAACATCCTTTCGAACTGACAAAAAGAAAATTAGCTACACATAGTCATACTAATATCCGAGATCCCATAACAATAAAATAAAAACATACTCCCTCTGTCCCGGCTAACTTTGCACGGTTGACTCGACACGGATGTTAAGAAAAAGCAGTTGACTACTTTTTCTTTGACTTTTGAGGGACTCTAATCAATTTTTTAAGAGTGGGATTAGTGTATTAACACTTCCCACCCTTAATTTTTTTTTAACTGTTATATTTAAAATTACAAAACTGTAGAAATAAATCAAAGCAACCAAAATTTACACACTACAGAATTTAAGCTGAGTAAAAACAGTTCAAATCAAACTCCAATAAATAAGAGGATTTCAGAGTTCAATTTTACAGTTTAAGGGGGGAAATGTCCCACCAAATTTTCAACAATCTGAAAATTTGGCCAAACATTGCTAATAACCCATATTACACCAAAAATTCCCTCCTAAACTAAAATACATTCAAAAACAGATTTCTTCATTCTATAAATAAGCCCAAAATCTGCATTGAATGCAAAAATTACTCAACCACCAGAATTAAACTATGACCAACAACAGGAAGGGTCCCCAAATTACTCCATCAGATCGACTCCTCATTGCTCAAACTCTTCTAGCCAACAACACCGGCGGAGTTTTAAATCATCGCAAGGTAAAGGAAGTCGGAGCATCATATGGAGTGTCCGTCCGATCGGTGCAACTAATATGGCAATCTGCAAAAAAACAGATTTCAGAGGGTCAACCTGTCTCTTTTCCGGTAATAAGGCCAAGAACAGCAGCAAGAAAGGAAGCAACACTAGATGAAGATGCAATGAGAGCCATACCATTCTCCAAAAGAGGAACCATCAGAAGATTAGCAAGTGAGCTTAGTGTTAGCAAAAGCAAAGTTGGAAGATGGATTAAACAAGAAGTCATAAAACCGCATACCAACGCAGTTAAGCCACAGTTAACAGACTTACAAGCTTCAAAGGCTAAAGTACAGCCTCAGTTTCTTGCACAAAGACAACAATTCAAACAAGATCAGGTATGAAAATATGCATAACATAGTTCATATTGATGAGAAGTGGTTTTACATGCAACAAACTAGTGAGAGGGCATATATACTAGTAGGCGAAGAAGACCCATACCGGGCCTGTAAAAGTAAACGGTTCATACCCAAGGTGATGTTCATGTGCGCTGTGGCGAGGCCACAATACACGGAAGAAGGAGAATTACTATTTGACGGGAAGATAGGAATGTTTCCATGCACTACGCTGGAGCCGGCCCTCAGAAACAGTGCCAACAGACCGAGAGGGACCATGGTTATCAAGCCAATCGAATCAATAACCAAACAGGTTATTAAGGATTGTATACTCCAAAAGGTAACCATTTAGACCATCAGAAATTATTCATCATCTGGTTCATTTTAAAATAAAACTGCAAGCCTCCATGTTTTTGCAAAACAGATTTTTGAATCTGTTTTGCAAAAACGGTGACATCACAGATTAACATTTGTTTTAGAGGCAAACTGTGTCATCATAGGGGGGTTTTTTAACAGATAATTCCAGCAATCAAGGCAAAATGGCCGGTTCATGCAAGTAAGCAAATAATCATACAACAAGACAAAGCAAGACCTCACATAAGCAACTTTGACATAGATTTCAGAAATGCTGCTACAACTAATAGATTTCAGATTCAATTGATGTGTCAACCCCCAAATTCTCCAGACACTAATGTCCTAGACTTAGGTTATTTCCGGGCAATTCAGTCCTTACAAGTGGAGACCAGGAGTTACAATGTGCAGGACTTGGTTGACAACGTTTTAAAATCATTTGCAGACCTGGACCCACTCAAGCTGAACTATGTCTTTCTGAGTTTGCAAGCATGTTTAGTGGAAGTTATGAAAGACAAAGGGGGTAATAATTACAGGTTACCCCACATAGCCAAAACAACACAAGCAAGACTGGGGACACTGCCAACAGCTTTGGAAGTGGAAGAACAAACAGTGCGAGAGGCTATTGAATGCCTAATGTGTTAGAAAACTCAGAAGGAAACTATGAGGTGAGCGGGATTCTAACTGATTTAAGGTATTTGTAAAAACCAAAGGGTAATAATAGGAAGTTTTTGAGTTTGTTGTTTACGGTATAAACACAGTAAACGTGTAGCTTTTGCTTAGACCGTAAACAGTATAACCTTATGAAGTTATAGAAAACTGATCAAAAACTGATCACATTTTGACAGTGATTTTGTTAATGCTTTTTTACCCTCAGAACAAATGCATCATATCAGAAACTGATCAAAAAATTATCACGTGTTTTAGCAAATCCAATTTTTATTGATTTTTACCCTCATAACAGATTCATCATATCAACACTGATCAAGCAATGATCACGCTTTGACAGAATATTTTTTAATGCTATTTTACCCTCATAACAGATTCATCATAGGGTTTCGGGACTAGGACATTTTCATTCAATTGGTGGTAACATTAAGCTAGTCAGTGGTGACTAACTTAAGCTACCAAAACCAACACCAAATAATTAAATTGGCCAGAAACATTTGTTTGCTGGGCAGCAACAAAAGAGTTCAGCAAGCTAAACATCATTACACTTTGCCACACTTCAACAAAAAAAAGGCCAATGGATTCACAGATCCATAAGGTAACCCTCAGAAACATATTCAGATTAACAGATGCACACAGAATCGAGACAAACACCTAAACAGGCATATGGATTCACAGATCCGGAATTTGAAAAGAATCAATAGCATCATAACATAAGGCGGACCATAAATAAACGCATACCACATGACTGCAATAGAATCCGGATTCACAGATCCGGAAAATAAACCCATCGAAAGCATCAGAAAAGAATCCGGATTCACAGATCCGGAACCTAAACCCATCGAAAGCATCAGAAAATAACCCGGATTCACAGATTCGGAAAATAAACCCATCGAAAACATCAGAAAATAATTTGGATTCACATATCTGGAAAATAAACCCATCGAAAGCATCAGAAAATAATCCGGATTCACAGATCCGACCAACATGCAAGCATATGAATTTCATACACACAGATCCAAAAAAATAAACGCATCAAATCATCAGTAAAGATTCCAGATGCACAGATCCAGAAAAATTTCAGGTAACAGAAATTAAGGTTAGAGCAGCATAACCTCATAATCGGGAACCAGTGTGCGAAACATTCGAAGAAAAACGCCCGCATCTCTGGATCCTCAAGCCATCCTTCCCCAGGAAGGGGACACGCCAACGGATCGGAGGTGGAAGCAGAGGCTATCGCCGGCGTAGCCTCCAAAGCCCCGACCTTGCTCATTACCCCCTTTTCAAGCTCCGATTCAGGGACGACGGTCTCATCGGAGTCAAAAACGATAAAATCATCGTAAAACCCAGACTCAGAGTCCATCGGAATAGCAATAGAGGAAAGAATATGGGGTTTTTAGATCTACTTTTAATGAAGATAAGATTTGAGAAGAACGGGTTTAGAAAAGAGGGGAGCGGCGCGGATGAGCGAAGAAGAGAGATGAAGATGGTGGATGAAGATATAGATTAGGGTTTCCACATTTTAGGCTGGGCTTAGTCCAGAATCTGCCAGCGAGGGAGTAAATGAGAGGGGGGGTGGGATTTTTGTAACTGAAATTGGGTTTGGGTGGGTTGGGTTTAATTAGGTGAAGATTAGTTTATGTTAAATCTGGTTTTTAGGATTAATAAATGGCAATCTTGTAAAATTAAAATGGCTTAAAGTGTTGACTTTATATGCCATTTTGGGCCGTGCAAATTTAGATGGGACGGATCGATTAGGAAAGTGTGCAAAGTTAGCTGGGACGGAGGGAGTAATTGAAATGAACGAAAAAAATAAAATTAAACAGAATGTCGACGACTCTGTCCTCGACTTGCGCCCTTTTTCTTCCTTCTGTCCCACGTTAATGAATACCCCTAAATCTCTTGCTGACCTCTTCTTTCATAAGCCCCATTGGGCTTTTTCCACTCAACAAGTTGATGCTCATAGTGGGTTTTTCTCAATCCTCACATCCACGCCCCCTTTTCCTCATTTCCCACTTAAGTGGCATGTTGGCCTTATTTCCAATTGGGCTGCGAGAAATATAGGCTCCATGGGCCAGTTTGGCCCTTTTCTTCACAAGACCTCTTCCAACTAGGTCAATTTCAGTCCAGTTCTTCATTTACTCGTCGATCCAATCCAAATGATCCAAAAAGTACTACAAGTTCACTATAATTACATGAAAACACAACTTGGAATATTTGACTTTAACATGCAGATAAGTAGAAAAATAACTGGTGCATAATAAATAAAAATGCAATAAAATCACATTCCTATCAACCTAAATAATACACATTTTTCTACTTATCAAATCCCCCAAAACTTAAATCATTGCTTGTCCTATAACAATTTAGAACAAAAACAAATTAGGGGAACAAATAGGGTTATCCCTCATTCAGGCACCTCACCAATCACACTTGGGTTTCCGTCACTTGGTAGGAAGAAGCACAAACTTGTCTTTTAAAGTATACATAAATTCTGGACTGAAATCAAACTTCCCTCTAAACTTTATTGGTAAAAGGGCATCGCAATCCGAACATCCCGCAGATGAACCATAATTCGTCAAGCATGCTTCGTTTTCTTATCTTTTTTTTTTTTCAATTTTTTTTGGTTAATAAATAAATATACTTTAAAGAAAAAGAACTAGTCGGGCCATTGCGTTAGACTTCGTATCGAGGACCATCCCTTTTATTCTTCAATTTTTTTTTTTTTTTTTTTTTTGGGGTGAGGTCGGATGCTCCACACCACTCGTAGGTTAGTCAGTGTGCTATTATTGATTTGTAATTTCTTTTGATTTTTACACTTGGATCCCACGAGCAGGCAGCTGATTTAGTCCCTCACCATCTTTTCTCTCATCATTATTTTTCAACTAAACACTATTTTCCGAACACAATTTTATTCCAACCTTAGGAGGTGGTATCCACAACTACTCACTTATTCACCAATTCAAGCCCAACTTATTTGAGAACATAAAATAAACAAAATTAAACATACAAATCACACTTGACAAACCAACTTAATCGGGCATAAAATCAAACACAATGATATCCTTTCACACATTTTCCAGGTTATTCAATTTCAGCAAATTTAACCAGAATTCATCAATTAAATAAGCCGACTTCTTCTACTCAAGAAACACACCCCAATAATCAAACAAAGCTCGTGTCATCATCACAAGTTCCTACCCCCTTTTTTTCTTTTTTCTTTTTTAACAGAAAAGTAAACGTGCGAAAACTAAATGAGATCCTAAAATATAATCTATATGAACATATGACCCAAAATGCAATAATGCAAACTTCCTTACAACTTCCCTTTAGCGACTGTACCAAGGTGGTTTTCATGTTGGCTCCAACCAATTTAAGCGCTTTCCTTCCTTACGCTCCTCCCTTTCATCTTTATCATGCCTCAAATATGGAGAAATGTTCAACTTATTCATGCACCTCATCTCAAAATTTTCCTCGACGAGAGGATCAATGACACTAATAGCGAAACGAAATTCAAATTACCAGGGGTCTCATAGCATCATAAATATTTAATTTAACGACTTGATCGTCGAATTCTCTGGTGAGGGTGCCCTTTCGTACATCTATCTTTGTTTCGGAGGTGTTTAAGAACGACTTGCCTAATTAAATAGGCATGGAATTCAATGGATCGTCATTCATATCCAAAAGTTCATTTATTTGCACAAGCATATCCTCAATCACCCCATTGGGGTATGCATAACTACGGTCGGCTAACTGAATGACTACAACTATTTTCCTTAATGGACCAGGATTAATGAATCATTAACAGATCGTGGCATTACATTAACCGAAGCTCCTAAATCTAACATGGCCCGTCCAGTATGACTATTTCCAATTCGATAAGGGACAACAAATGTACCTGGATCCTTAAACTTAGGTGGCAACTTCTTTTGGGAGATGACTGGCACATTTCTCCCATAAGAATTTTCTCGATGCCCTCCATTTTCGCTTATTACTACACAAATGTTTTAGAAATTTGGCATACCACATAATTTGCTGAATTGTGTTGATCAACGGTATGTTGATTTCCATCTTCTGAAAAATGTCAAGAACCTGTTTCTCCTTATTTTCCTGTTGGGATTTTCTGATTCTAGAAGGAAATGATAACGGGTTAGTATTAACAGGATTAGAGCTAGGAGATTTTACCTCGGTGACAGAATCCTGTCTCGACACATTAGATGACCCAATGTGTTGCGGCACACTAGATGCCCCAGTGTGCGTCTATTTAGGAGCATCTTCTTCACCTTTTATGTTCTCTTCTTCTAGCCCGGGCTTGTTAGGCTCTCCAAGTTGTTTCTCACTTTGCAAAGTGATGGCACTTACATTCCTCGGATTTATCTCAGATTGAGAAGGTAATTTCCCACTTGTCATGCTTTCTAGTCGGCTTACGGCAGTGGCCAATTGACTCACTCGAGTCTCAACATTCTTTATCCTAGATTGCATATCCTTCTGGAATTGCACAGTGTTTGTTGCCATAGTTTTTATGATATCCTCCAAGGATGGGCTTAAGGTTTACTTTAGGTAATACATTCCCCTTTGTGGTGGTGGTCGAGTTTGCTCACCCGATTGTGCTTGCTGGTTTCCATACTTGATGTTGAGATGATCTCTCAATCCCGGCTAAGAGTAAGGATCATATCTTCATCCTTGAAAGCTCCCCCGACCGACAACATTTGCATGTGCATCAATTTCATATGTTAGCAATTTCTAATAATCGGTGGTATGCTTAAGTGTGTCGCAGATTTGACACGGTTTCGCTTGTGGAGTTCCTACAACGGCTATCTTCCTGGAAAAGAGGCAAGTTCTTCTAATTTATCTTCAACAGATGGAACACCTACCTCCCTTTTTATTTCCGGTGGAAGATCCCTTGCACTGAATTATTGGGAATTAGCGGGCATGTCTGATATGAGTTCCTTGGCCTCTACTGGAGTTTTATTAACCAATCTTCCTCCCGCAGCTGCATCTATCATATTACGGTCCATAAGTGTTAACCCTTCATAGAAATACCAAATGAGAAGTTGCTCGGTGAATTTGGTGGTGCGGGGAACGCGCTATCAACTTCTTGTATCGCTCCCAATACTCATAGAGTGTCTCTCCATGCATCTATCTTACTCTGGATATTTCTTTCCTGATATTGGTTGTCTTGGATGCCGGAAAGTACTTCTAAAGAAATGAGCATTCCATCTCCGTCCACTTTGTAATAGATCTTGGTGTAAGATAATACATCCAGTCTTTCACTACATCTTTCAATGAAAAAGGAAAGGCTCATAGCTTAACCTGTTCTTCAGTAAACCCATGCAGTTTCATGCTAGAGCTAACAACGTGGAATTTCTTCAGGTGCTTATGAGGAACTTCTCCAGCGTGGCCGTGGAAGGATCACAACAAGTGAATTAAGCTAGATTTTAACTCAAAAGTGGTGTTGCACCCGAGATCAGGAAATGTAATGCAGAGAGGTTGTTGAGCTAACTCAGGGTGACTAGCTTCTTAAATGTTGGATTTGCTGCCATGACTATCTATTCACTCCCCGATCCATTTGATTCAGAAACTTGCGGAAAAGGTAATTGGTTCAATATTTCCTTAGCTAATCGGCTTGCTCTCTGAGTACTCGATCTCGTCTCTTAATCTCCGGATAATACTCCAAATCTGTTCTTCCAGATGAGCGTGTGATCATTCACAATTGAAGAGAACTTTAGAAAACGTTTTGGACTAACACAATGGATGACCCAATGTGTCGTCCTCTTGCTAATGTGCGGCGGAAGAATCCAAATAATAAGGAAAAATATTACGAACAAAAATGAAAACAACTAATACTAATTAACAAAAGAAACTAAATTAATTCTACACCACTTCCCGGCAACGGCGCCAAAATTTGACCGAGTTGTCGAGACACGTCAAATTAAATTATCTTATCTACCTCTACTAACTAGAAGCAGTGGCAAGTAAGGGTTGACTCCCATAAGGAGCGGATGAATTGATTACGCTTATAATATTAATAACTAAACAAGAAAAATTAAATTAGGGGGAATTGATTGGATTTAATCTGATTACTCAACTAACTAATTAAATAATTATAAACTAACGAATTCAAATAATTAAATAAGTAAAGAGCACGACTGTAATCAATATAAAAACAATATCAATTATCAGTTTAGTATCCCCCTACTCGTAGTGTGAATTAATTAACTAATTGTACCCGATAATCTATCCCACATCTCTCCAACCCTAGACCGACAACAAGCTTTGTCATCCCGAATTATCCCTAAATCTTAGTTAACTAAAATAAACTCTTTTGCTAATTCTATTTAATTGAACAACCTAGAACAAGCTCTCTAGGTTTAATTCATTAAATGCATTAAGTACTAGGATAATAGGTTAGACTAGACTCCAAATGCACAATCTCGATTCAGACGACCTAGACTTGTATTACCCCTAACGAATTAATCACTAATTATTACTTATTATTATAAAATTGTAATAATTATGGATTACAATTCTATAATCTAGCGATAGACAAATCATTAACCTAATTCGACGGGCCCTATTAAATCAATAAATCGAAATATCGTGAATCACACAATCAAGTAATACAAATAAAACGTCGAATAAAAGTCGGAACACAACTACAGATTAATTAACATAAAAGTACGAGTAGGGTTCAACATCCCTTCGAAATGGCAAAAAGTAAATTAGCTACACATAGTCATACTAATATCCAAGATCTCATAATAATAAAATAACGACATAATTGAAACGAACAGAAACAAATAAAATCAAACAGAATGTCGACGACTCTGTCCTCGACTTGTGCCCTTTTTCTTCCTTCTGTCCCACGTGAATGAATGCCCCTAAATCGCTTGCTGGCCTCTTCTTTTATAAGCCCCATTGGGCTTTCTCCACTCAATAAGTTGATGCCCATAGTGGGTTTTTTCTCAATCCACACATCAACGCTCTTTTTACTCTTTTTTCCATTCAAGTGGCTTGTTGGCTTTTATTTCCACCTGGGTTGCGTGACATATTGGCTCCATGGACCAATTTGGCCTTTTTCTTCACAAAGCCTCTTCCACCTGGATCAATTTTGATCAGATAATTAGAAAAATAACTGGTGCATAATAAATCAATTTCCTATCAGCTTAAATAATGCACATTTTTCTACTTATTAATAGTATTTTTTGAGGATGCAGAAAGTAGTGTTTATGGAACCGGACCGGTGAACAAACCAGCTTAGTCATCGGTTCAAGGTTCAACAGGTCTGATCGCTTTTACCGGTGGTCCGACTGGCAAAGAAGAAATAAATATAGTGCCTTGGAAATTTATTGTATTGTGCATACTTTTATAGTTTACTAATATTTTGAAATAATAGAGAGATAATAATAGCCAATATTATTATCAATTCAAGGTTAATTGATTAATTAATAAATTTTCAATAATATTAGGTAATTAATTAGAAAATTATTTTTTACCGAAACCTGCATTGTTGCACATCTTTCTTTGAAATTGGCAATGATATTTGTTCCATCCTCTCCTCTAATTCAATTAGATCAACATAAATAAAATGAAACAAAATAAAGGACGCTTTCTCCTCTCTCTTATCATGTCGCCGTGAAGCCTTCCTCGTCGCTGTAATTCTAATTTCTTTCTCCTCTTAATCTCTCTCCATCTCTTTTTTCTTCTTTTTTCCGATCCATTTCTCCTCTCTGTCGCATCTTTTTTCTTCTTCTTTCCATTTTAGTTTCTTCAACCTTTTCGTTTTAGGTTTAATCCACAATCACTGGCTCCAGATCTGAAACTTGATGTTGAAAATCAGGTAAATGATGAATCATTGATTAGGCTCCTCAGACTATATTTCCTTGAAGGTTGTTAATCGAAGATCATCTACAGATCGATGACCATTTTCGACCTCGATCTGGTGGAAACTTATTTTAGATCCAGATCTAGTTTTGCAAATCCGGTTTGGCGGGTTTTTCGGTTTTTCAAATTTTGACCGATTTTGCTAGTTTTGACCGATTTTCCTCGGCTCAACCTCTTTTTTTATTTATTGCCACTCACCGGACCTGATACATGGCCAGTTCACGGTTGAACCGGTCGAACCGGCCGGTCTAGTCAGGTCCCATAAACATTGGTAGAAAGTTTCTTTAAATATCATATATATTCTTATGTTATATTAATAGATCATTCTAAATATATAATATAGAGGACTAGAATGCTTAAATGATTCAAATTGAGAGCAACTACATTTTTATTCGAATTCGGCTTTGAATCATTCTCATCGAATTTGAATTATGATCGGATGTAAATTGCTTTATTTATTTACATCTTTGGCTGCCAATTCAAGTCGGATAAGTTTCACAGTAGGAACATTGCATCATTTGACTAGTCCAATGCAGGAACCATGCATGAATTATTTAATATAATAAAGTTTTAAAATAGATTGCCAAGATTAATGAACCTCACATATAAGCTCATTCGTTTATGCTAGTTGTTGAATGTTAATTGCCAAGTATCATAACTATTAATTATGGAAGTACTGTAAATAATTGATGGATGTACACAACTTTCGTAGTTCACTAATATGTTTGGTCATAAAGTAGTGATAAAATTTTATCTATTACATACTTTTTGTACCATAGTATTTTATCAAAACAAAAAAATCTCTCACTCTAAAAGTAAAAAGGATTTCATTCTTATGGTATTTTTGCGACAAATGTCAGGTACTGTATGTATATTTTAACAATGAATACAACTTTTTAAAGAAGAAGATAGATTGTTAACATTTATATATATATATTCTCAAATGTATTTCTATTATATCACACACTATTCTTAGTGCATAATCACTCCAACTTTAATTTTAAGATACTAACCAACCTACTAAATGTCTAGATCCAATTTTCTAAGCAGAACTTCAATTGCAAATGCAGATTGCATTTTAATTAAAATATTGTTAATTATGTGTTTCATAAGATGAGAGAAAGAAAATGTCGTCAATTTTGTGATTCATAAATTAGATAATGGAAGTACCCAAATATTTCGTAAAGTAAGAAAAGCCATGAGCCCTAAACCACTTCCCACATTTCTACACAACGCTACCACCGCCAGTTGCCCTTCCTGCCACCATCTGTCCTTCCCCCATCCCTCCCCCACCTTCTCTCATCATCCCACTCGCATGTGACTACTTCACCAGCGGTTAAAAACCCTACCCATACCCCAGCACCTGTCACCTTTATCCTCTCTTATCGATTTTTGCTCACCACCGCTGCCTAATGGTGGTGTCCGCCATCCCTTCGATGTTGGGCTGCATTAGCCTCTCCTCCATGAGTTGGTGTGGGGTCATCCATGGTTGTTTTTCAACTTTTGTTGTTTTTAATTTACGTAGAACGCATTTTTAAGAGCCTCCCACCACTAGCGATCCTCATTCTACCACTGCAGAGGGTCATGATACCACACCCTTAATGTCCCCGCCTTCATCGATTGTGCCATCATTATTAACGATGGTTAATGTTGATTTTGTTTCAATTCATGCGGGGGGATGGGTGCGATTCCTAATGCACCACTGCCTCCCAAAGCCATGCACCTTCCCTCACGTTGTATACCACCATCGCCATCACTCTAACCCTTCTTCAGCCCTTGTTTATGATGCATAAGCCTTCAATTGTTTCTGCATGTATGACTTCATGCACATAAGATTAATTTGTATGCAATCCCAAGCCTCTGAGCCCTATTAGGCCCCCTCTGGCAACCTTTTGCGCCATATGATGAATTTTGAGCCTGCTGCTCCTACGCTGTCTACATCCGTGCCTATGGACACCTCAATTATCCCCACATTGTCTATAACTACTCTAATTGGTTTGTCTTATGCGTAAAAGTAAATCCGATTGTTGGTCAGGTGAGTATTGTTAAGTCTAGCGTCATATTTGAAAATGGTAGAGTTCAACAAATTAGTGTCGTGTCTAGGTATGATGACAGTGTCTCTCGTATTATCTTTTTTCCTGATGAATTCGTTGATTTAAAAAGCACTGTGAAATATGCGTTAATTGGAAGATTTTCCCATGATATGCCCACTGCGAGAATACTTTCCAATGGTTTAGCTGCTTTGAAATTGCATAGGGGCTTTAGATGGAGCTTTATTAGTTACATACAAATATTGTTGATGCTTGACTTAGATGATGATTATACAAAGTTGTGGCTTGGTGTTCCACTGGCTTTTGGGGGTGTCCAATGAGATTGCTTAAGTGGACACCTGATTACTCTTTAGGGCCAATTTTATGTCGTTTGTCTAGTTTCTCATTTTAATTTTTTAATTATGATGCTTTACATGTAATTAGGTCACTTTTCGGCAGTCCGTTGCAAACTGATTTGCTTACTTTGAGGAGGACCCATGTGTCTACTGGTAGGAATTTTATTTAGTTAGATGTCACAAAAGAGATGACTTATGATTTTTTTTTTTTGCAACGTGAGGAGAAGGAAATTCATCAAAAGATGGTTTACGAGTATGTGTTGGCATGCTCCCTGTCTTCCCCCCAGCTCCTCCTTCGAAGAGAGGGAAGAAAGGCCCGACCAAGTGTCCCTTCGTAGCCAAGGTTGCACCCCACTCCACTGGCCCGACTCAGGCTGCTTCTCCATCAGCTCCTTGATGAATGTAAAAATTACCGTTTTTCTTGCACTTTATACGCTCATATTTTGTAAGGAATTGCGTGTAATTGATATGTTCATGTGTGATTTTTGAACTTTAGTGCATTCCCGAGTTAAATTTTCTTTTAATATGATATGATGCACTTTCGGGTGTTTTTTAGTCTTTTTTTGAAGGTTAAGAAGCTCAGAGGAATTTGAAGAGTGTTTGAGTCCATTTTTGCACTCCGGCCCGAATCTCGAGGCTCAAACAAGCCCAAAATGGGGGGGGGGGGGGGGGGGTAGGCCTAACTTAAAGATCATCAAGCCATTAAGAAAGTGGTGAAGAACTCGGGCCGAGAAAATGGATAGAAAAGCCCCAAATCGAAGAAGGAAGAAGACAAGGGAAATTGCACATGCTCCGTGTTCAAGCCCGCAAATTGAGGCCTAAACTGCCCCGAATCAGACCTGACAAAAGCTTAAATTGAAGTTCTTCAAGTCATGACCAAAAGTCATGAAAGGGTTGGGTCAAGAAAACGAGAGGAAGGGGTCCAAAACGGCGACGGAAGACGAAGGTGTAAAATAGGAGAAAAGGGCCACTACCGGACCGGCAGGACCACCGGTAGTCGGTCCAATGTGCCACTCGAACAACAGCCGCTGTCACGACCGGCCTAGCTGCCGAACCGGTAGTCCATGATTGGTCCCCTGTTTCGCGCCCTATTCATTTTTCGGCCGTAACTTCTTCGCTCGAGCTCTGGTTCGAGTCGAGTGCACGAAGGGGGGTTCGACCAACAACTTCCAATCCCCTGTGTTCTAAATTGTTTTTGACTATTTTACCCTTACTTATAGAGACCTTTTCAGCAAATTTTTCACCTTTGTATGTATGGGGGGTGGATGTGTATAAATACCCCCTTCCCCTTTATTTCAAGCACCTTATGAATCATTATTCAATTTTCAGTTTTTACACTTTTATTTACTCTCTCTCTAGGATTGTTTTCTCTCACTTCTCTCTAGAATAGAACTAGGGTTCTTTATTTTGTTCTTGAGAAACCCATTAAGGTTCTTGAGTATTATTGAAGGATTTTTGGGGCTTTTCCAAGAGAATCGGGATTGGAGTAAATACGACCATGAATTGAAGATTATCATCATCATTCTAAATCAAGACTAAGTTTTCTACTCCCATACTTATTATTTCTCTTTGTATTTATTAATCTTTAATCCTTGTCTAATTAAATCCTTGGGCCTTATATTTATTATGGTTGTTGGATAATTTTCATGAATTGTGAGTAGTTATTTGTGGTTTCTAGGGTTGGAAGTAGCGTTGAAAGAGAAATGCCACTGGCAAAAGAGCCTCAAAATATGGTAGTCGTTCCTTGGAGAGTGGCATGCAACCATATAGAAGCAAGCAGTATAGAGCGAGGTAACTGAGAGGGGAAAATCAAGTCTCTTACTGAAATGACTAAGCAGTTGGGTGTACAACACATGAATCCACGCCTAAAGAACCAAAATTCTAAATGCTTGGCAAAGAATGTTGGGCTCACCTTACAGTTTGAGAGAGCGCGTTGGCCTCGTTAAAACCCACTATTGGCAAAACCCTATAGGAAAAACCCAATAGCGGGAAAAAGAGTACAAAACAAAAAAACCGTCCAGTGCAAAATCATCAAATCTAACAACCCCAACAACTTCTCTTGTCAGTTCGCCAAGCCGATCCTAGACCATAAAAATAGGGGAGGGATATGTAAAGAAAAAGCTGCACAACCCAAAGAATTAGGTTGTAAAAGTAGTGTATGGGTGAAGTCTGTCAAATCGAGCAACCTCATCTCATAAAGTCGGAACGTAAAAATAAACGACCGCAACAACAACTCCTTAAAAACATGAAAACAAGACCTACACCATAGAAACATAGGAGGGATGGATAAAGATGAAATGTCTAGCTAGTTAGAGACGAGCACAATGTAGGACAGAATAGCGCTCAACGAACTCGAAAAAACTCAAAGTATAAATCCTTGTACGCTAAGTCCACTATATCAACACTCAGCAGGAAGATGATTCCACCATGTGTAAGTAGTAAGTAATTTGAAAAGAGCGACAACCTGCTAATTGACTTCTCTGTATATTGATTAACCATGAAATCCATAGAGATAATCCGGTAAAGGACCCGAAACCATTTGGCCACATACCCCATGGAACTTCCTTGGAGCGAGCATGAAAAATATCAACAACATAAACTGAATCACATTCGAGCTAGATCCGAGTCCAGCCCCTTTTGGTATGCTAACTCCAAGGATACAATAACGTCTCCAATTTAGCTTCAAAAGCAAAGCCATGACCAAAAAAAAAATGAAAAAGGCGTCATTAATAAGCCATGGGAATTTCGATAGATGCCTCTGCCATAAATTTGACCTGAGCCCCATCAGCATTGCCATAAGTATTAGTCTTGATCCATCCTGAAGGTGACTTTCAAGGAATAGCAGCAACACCTAAAGTATGTAGACAAGAAAGTTTAGCCACTACATTATTCATACACCTTATGCGAAAAGAGGTAACTTCACAAAGCAAGGACCAGATCATCGTGAGAGCTTGGTTGATTGTCATTTGCGCATCCTCAAACATCGCCCCACGAGCTGCCTATATGACCCATGTTGCCATGATAAACACCGGTCACCATCAAGCTGAACCTGTGTGCTAAAGTGGAACATCATATCATGTAGTATCATCCTGTGAAAGCTAGAATCAAGATCACATATACATTAAAACTGTGAAAAATAGTAAGGAAAATCACCCCACTAAAAGGGCCAAGTAGAAAAAATATGGTCAAGATCCTCTCATGTCTGACGACAAATGGAACATCTAGTGGGCCCTCGAAAAAACTTATTTTGTAACACCTCCCAAGAGGGGAGCTTTCCATGAATAGCGCATCAAATGGTGAAAGACCTGCAAGGGGGAATGAGGGGAGCTATATCCAAGTGTCCTAGGAAGCTCTAGGGAATGAAGATCACAACTGATCATAAGCCATATTGGATGTAACAAGGCCCCTAGTATCTCCTGTCCAGACCTGATGATCCAAACTAGTCGGAGAGAAAATGAAAGCCATAATATCAAAAGCGATCTGCGTAAGTGTCGTAATAAAATCCTCTTCTAGAGACTAGACCCCCTGAATAAAGAAGTCTGAAATGGTTTGGCCCAAGAAGGTCGACGGTCATCTGGAATGCTAATACAATGAACTATGATGTACCCAGGCCAAGACAATTGTCAAAGCTAAAATCGAACATGGGAAGAAGGACCAACAATCCATCATGAATCACAGTCCATACGCTGCAACAATCTCTGAGCACTATTGAATAGATATGCTCGAACGTAGGAAGAAGAAATGTTGTCATTGGCCTTGATCCATCGATGACGGATGAAAGAAATCCCTGGGTTCAAAAGAGTAAGTACATCTAAACTAAAGCGCATAAAAAAAGCTTCATTCACAATCCAGATGGAATGCATACCAAAGCCACCTTCTGCTTTGAGAGAGAAAACTTTTCTTCCAAGAGATGTTAAAAAGCCCATGTCGATCAACATTGCTCGTCTAGATAAAATTCGGCATAACCTGCTCCACCTCATTAAATGAAAAAATATGGCCAGCGAAAAACCATCATAGAGTGAACAAATGATCTAGAAATAACCGAGTCAACTAAACAAACTCGTCCTGCCACAGAAAGGGAAGAGTGCATCCAATGAGAAAACTTGGCATTCACAGAATTAGTAAGCACCCGGAAATACAAAGCTTTAGGCGTACCTTTGAATAACGGAACTCTTAAATAGCAGGCAGACAAGGTGCCCTCTATCATGCCAAGCTGAAGTCTGACCGTCTACTTAAGATTTCATGAAACATATCTGTTGAAGAACACCCTGGACTTGCCAGGACTAAAGATTTGGTCCCAAAAGTGCCATATGAGTCCAAATCTCTCAAACACCCCTAAGACTAGCTAAAATTTCTGCCACCATAAGAAAGATATCATCTGCATAAGGTAAAAGTGGGGGTAAGGCAAACCCCTTTTCGCAATGGTCGGTCGAATACTACCAGCCGAAACACGAGCAACCACCAGCCGAGCAAGCACCTCCTCTGTAATGTAGAATAACAAAGGTGAAAGAGGATCCCTCTGTCGAACCCCTCGAGAACAATTAAAATAACTACCAGAAGCACCATTGAGCATAAAAAAGAGTCGATTCGACTAAAGAATCTGTCAAATACGGTGCCAAAAAGCCTCTAAGAAACCCATAACCTTCAGAACCCCAAGCAAAAAATCCCAACGAAGTGTCTCAAAAGCTTTCCTGATATCAACCTTCATAGCCATGTTGTCTCTCTGTTTCCGGTCCAGACAGTTCATGCACTCAGGGCAATAGCAATAAAATGATAGATCCTTCGCTCAGGGATGAACTATACTAGTACGGAGAGATATAATCACAAATAAAGTGCCCAGATGAGTAGCCAAGATCTTAGTGAACATTTTGAACAAAAAGTTCTCCAACACAAGTTGTCTAAAGTCCTCAACCTGCATAGCGCCATCGACCTTCAATATCAAAGTGAAAAAAATTTAGAATTTAACCTGATCAAAATGAACCCACCATGAAGAAATATTGCACCGTAGCCACAACATCTTCTCTGACAACCTCCTAGCAATGATGGTAAAAATAACTGCCGAACTTATCCAGACCTGGAGAGCTCTCAGTCGCCAAACTGAAGACGGCTTAACGTACCTCAACCCCATTGGAATCACATCTAGCTCGGTATTGTGTTCAAGAGATACCTAAGTGTTAGACATATCATGTAATAGAGCTAGATCCGGAGGACCCTAGTCCCGACATCTGAATAAAGGGACAAGAAGTAGGTAACAACATGGTCACGGATAAATGTTGGCTTTCGTGAGCACCCCGTGAACCATGAAGAATAAATGTTGGCTTTGGCTTTCATCACTTGTTGTAACTTATGGAAGAAAGTTGTGTTTATATCTCCTTCCCTAAGCCAATTGACACGATCTTTCTGAGTCAAGAAGGCCTGACACTGGGAAAGAAACTTGTTAAGCTCAACCTCAGCATCGTTTTCCTTTTGAAAAATATCCTCCGTTAACTAGCATAATAAATATCTTCTTGAATCTTCCGAAGAGCCTCATAAGCACTATCCACATTATTAGACACATCCCAGAAAATATTAGAATTACAAGTGCGAAGAACTACTTTGAGACGCTTCAATTTTTTTTAATAACGTGAGTCATGGGGTCACCAGCATCCAACTAACTGCACCATGAACTACTCACCAGGTGTAGGAAACCATTATGATGGAGCCACATATGCTGAAATCAAAATGGCTGAGGAACCTGCGCAGCAGCCGCATGGCCGGTAAGAAGAATGGGGTGGTGGTTGGAAGAATTACATGCAAGCTTAACACATTACATGGAGCTCCAACAAGTAACAAAACTTTCATTGCTAAAAGCACGATCAAGGTAAAAGGCAACAATGGGCAACAAAATATGGCGGGAACACCAAGTAAATCCGGATCTAAGAATAGGAATCTCAAAACGTTTCAAGACTTCAATGGCTTGTCAAAACTCAACACTACATATGGACGGAGGGGCACGAGAGTTGATGCGTTCATGAGCACCAAAAATTGCATTAAAGTTCCCAATAATAAGAAAAGCTCAGCAAAGTAAGCCATCATATCCAACCACAAATCTCGATGCCTCGATAATAGTTGCTAGCATGCACAAAACCAAGACTTACATGAGAGCGACCCACAAATTTCTCTATGACAATAAGTTGATCAGAGCGAAAGACCACAGAGACATAAGGAGCATAAGTATCCCTATATAACCTAAATATTCAGTAGCAGTGGGGAACAAGCATTCTCCCCAACAAGCCTCATACAATGGGCTTGCTAGAAACGAGACGAAACTGAAGAAAAAGAACCTTAGGTTCAACGATAGCAAGCTAATTGCGAGCATGTTTGTGACAGAGCTCCCTAAGGGAATTTTTAGAGGTATCATTCCCCAACCATCAGACATTCCAAAACAACTTCATGAGGAAATCGGTCGGACACTGTGCTTAGGCGGAGGATCATCAGAGTCTGAAATATCTTTCCTCCCCTCCCCCCCCCCCCCCCCTTTTTGGTTGGCAACTAAATTCATAACCTGAGTATGCGGGCTAAAATCCCGAGGTTCATTTGCATACTTTTCTTTTAGAGCTGTTTTATTCTCTAATAAATAAATATTTTGTATATAGAAACTACTTTGAATAAATTTAGTGGATTCCCGAGGTATAACCGCATTTCCTAGAGTGACATAGTGTGGTTGACGTCACGCGCCAGACTGAATAATAGAGGCATCAATAAAATGAGAACGGGGAAATATGAAGTTATGGCGAAAGAAACTTCAACGTCGAATGAAGTATATATAAGTTGAGGCAGTAATTTGCAACCAAATACTGTGGAACTGCAGTTATATTATAAGTGGGTCCACACGGTTATTGAGTTTTTTCATTAAAAAATAATATTATATATAAATTTAAGCAATTTGCAGTGTATTTTTGGTTTTGAATTCGGTGATGATAGATTTGTCCGGGAGAGATTTTTATGGGCCTGTTTACAATGCATTAAAACCAAGGATTAGGACAAATAGTCCCTCTCAATCCCTCTCAATCTGATGTTTACTTTGTTAGTCTGTACGAAGCGGGTAATCACTCCAACCATGAATTAAAACCACGGTCTGGGACTGTACTCAAGATTATTGGTCCCATGGCCCCCACCCTAAGATGAAACAATCACTTGGGACCAAAACCATCAATTACATTTCTGCCCCACTAAATTAGGGTTTACCTTGTACCAAGCCACATTTCATTCCTCACTACTGAAAATATTGAAGATGCGGCGCATAGCATTGGTATCTTGGCAACCATAGTTAGTCTATGACCGGTTTCTATACCGTCGAAGGTAAGTCAGTTAGCTTTCTACTGTGCTCGTCGCGACAAGGGTGATGCTGATTTCGTGTGGTTAAATAATTTGGGTTTCGTATTTTCCACATTTTCCCCTGGTTTTTATTTTGCATATGATGCGTTCTACAATCGTCGTCTCAGTGCAGGCTGTTATTTAGACAAATGTGTCATCTCATTCAGGTTGTTGGCCACCGGGGAATCAAGCAAAGATAGCGGTAGGTGAATTCCAGCTACAACAGTACTAGTTGCGGTGCCGTTGTGGGATGCCACAGTTCTGTGTACCTCCATTGTAGAGGGAAGAAGTGCTAAACGAAAAAGAAAACTGAAGTCCTGAAGAGCTCCTCATTTTTATTTTTTTTATGATTGCGTTTGGTAAAAAAATTATTTGACAATGTACTAGAAAGTAAACATTTGATTGAGGTAAATTGCACTAATTGGTCACAAGCTACATCTGTAAACATGGGTTTATGAGGGATTAAATAGATTAATCCAAGGTCCAAATCCCACTAGGTGTGACTCTGTGGGATATACCTGTATTGTAAACAACCCTATAGGGGGTAAAAAATAGAGGGGCTAAGTGAACTGCCACTACCATGTTTAATACGTGGCAGTTTATGACATTCTAGGGAGGGTGTATACGTGACAATTTTTTTTTTCTTTCATGAGCGGGCCATGGTGCGATCATCAGATGCAGTTCATTTGATTAGTAGGGAAACTGCTATGTTGCAGTTAGTAGAATACATATTATTATTTAATTGCTTCTATGGTGAAAGATTGTAAGTATTTGAATTTTGTTGGTGGTATCATAATAAAATAAAAAATAATGTGGAGGACGGTTGCTGATACACGTTGTGTATGCATGCATTTCGGGCAATTTACGTATGTATTTTGTAACATTTGCATGTATAATTTGTCGAGAATCGTTCATATTTGATACATTGGACCATTTGACGTGTATTGACTTATTTTGTGGTATTTTCATAATTTTTAGGCTAAAATGAAGACTTTGTGAGGTTACATGAAGAAACGGGTCGAAGAAAGGACGAGATGGGCCATAAATTAGGCCAAAAGGCAAGGCCCAACGTGTGACGAAGTGACGTGACCGCGTCGAAATGTGGCTCAAAGAGGATTCCTGAAGGCTTGACGCGACCGCACCAATAGGCAATGTGGTCGCGCCAAAATGTGATGGGTTAAAGACGTTGACAACAGAAAGTTGGGTGTGGTCGTGCCAAAAGTCTTTCCTACAGCAAATCCGAGTTTTTTATGGGATTCTTATCCTAATCGTTTGAGGATTTTAACCCCAACTTATAAATAGAGGTCAAACTCGAGTTTTCAAGGATGACTCATAATACGATCTCTTACTTTTACATTGGATAGAAGACTTGAGAGCGAGAAGACGAAGACCGACGAGCCGAACAATCGGGTATATTTACTTTTTGTTTAGTTTTCTTTCTTTATGATGTATTCAATGGATTATTGTATGGAATTGATACTAGGCATAAGTAGCTAAACTACTCATGTCCCAAGGTTAGAGAGTAAGGCCTTATGACGATTTTGATTTATAGACTCCAATTTTGGTTATCTATCTATGTGTTTGTTTTTATCTTATAACTGAGTACAAATTGATCACTTAGGCTTAGTTTATCTGTTTAACAATTCCGCTTTGAGAGAAGGGAGTTGTTAATAGACGTATAACATACACCGTAGTTGTCTATGACTGCGTAGGCAAAGATTGAGGGTCTTTTGGGAGTTGTTAGGATTAATTGACTCGAGAGAGTAATTGTTCTAGTCAATCCACGACTTAGTCGCTTCGAGAGAAGGGCTAAGTTATTTAAGTGTCGTCTAAGAGATAGAGAAATTGGTTTAAAAGTCTATAAATTAGAAATAAATCATTATCAGATTAAATCCGAAAATCGATGCCCTAGGATACATTCTCGCTGATTGAAAATTCTCGTGTGATTAATTCAGCTATTAGTTCATGCAATTAAGTTTAATAAAATCATTCACCAATTTTAGTGTCTAGTTTGGGTAATCTTAGATAATTAGGGTATCAAACTGCATTAACCTATTCCCCATGGATCGACCTTGACTTCTGTTATTTATATCTACATTCATATACTTGCGGTATTTTAGGGTCAGAATAAAAAGCTTGTCAGTTGCGTAGATCGATATTGAGTGAAAACTGTGAGTAAAAGATATATTTTTATAAAACCCATATATTTATGGTGTATTGGCAAAGTAATATGTGTGTGTGGGTTAAAAAGAAGTTACCAACACTTGATGAAACACACACATTACTTTATATATATATATATATATATATATATATATATATATATGTTTTTATTTATAAAATAATGAAAAATTGGTATTTAATAAAGTCTTCCACAGATTGCCACATGTCCCGTCGAATTTGAAGGGTTGTCATGCGCTGTCATAACGTGATAACTTGCATTTTTTTTCTTTAATAATAAGTAGGATTTGTACAGAGGAGGAAGAGAGGTGGAAAATCGACCCGACTCAATGGACCAATCCGGTCTAATTAATATTTTAGACATATCTCGGTATAAAATCTTAATCCAAAATATCATAACTCAACGGACCTAACGTTGTAAGCCAAGTCGGACGGGCCGAAAATTGATCAGACGAATTTTTAGTGTTTTTTAAAGGGATGGCTAAGCCGGACTCTTTGAATTAATGGGTGTTTTCCCCCACTTTTTTGTAGCTGCTTTTCTCTTTTAGCTTTGTAAACGCAATTTCTAGTGTTTGACAAATTAAACTTCTGCTTAAAAAAAAGCAGTTTTTGTCCACAATCTGTAAGTAGGACTGAGTTGCTTTTGCAACTCCCAGTTTTTTTTTTTTTTAAATACTTTTAACCCTTCATATCCAACTTTGCTCTTATTTAAATAATTTAATTAAAACATAGCAAAGATTTCTCTTTTCTACCAGACTCGTCTCCCACCCCTATCGCTACCCACCATGGTAGGCATAGGGATGTAAATGGGCCGAGTAAGGTACGGGTACGCTTCCCCCGTGTAATACGGGTACGGATAAAATCTGTTGGGTAATCGGGTAACCCGCGGGTAATCGAGTTACTCGATTGATATATAAAAAATATATTAATAGTATGTAATATGTATATATATCATATATAATGTGATACAATAAATCAAATATAACATATAATATGTAAATGTAACATTATATATTATTTTATATATTAAATCATATATTATAAACATGATATATTAGATATAATATTAATTATATAATACTTCCTCCGTCCCGCCCTAATTTGCACACTTTCATTTTTCGGTCGTCCCACCCTATTTTGCACACCCCTAAAATGGAAAGGAATCTTACAATCTTCACCTTTAAAATCTTCACCCTTAAAATCTTCACCCTCAATCTCCCACCTTTAAAAAAGTCAAAGATTTCACAAAATCCGTTTCTTCTTAATATACGCGCCGGAGCAGGTGTGCAAATTAAGTTGGGACGGAGGAAGTATATAACATATATAATAATACATTATAAAATCGATTACACGGGTAGAGTAATTGGGTAGGGTAAACGGGTAATATGCTAAAGTCGTACCCTACCCTACACGATCGAAAAAATATCGAGTTCGGGCGATACCCGACCCTATACCTGTTTATCCGTCGGGTAGGATTATCCGTAGGTAAAATTGACATCTCTAGGTAGGCAGTTCAGATCCACAACTTTGAGTTGAGAGGAAATTGATGTCGTCCGATTATTGGTATATGTAGATCTGAAACTCTAAATTGTAGTTTGTTGTGAAGTATTCTTTGTCCCCAATTTTCTTTCTGTACTCTCTGTTGCCGGCATATGTGGAGAAGGTTCATACAACATGATGAAGGGGGGCCTTGCATAATTACAATTAGGTGTGATGAAGGATGAAGGCGGAGAGATGGAGGGGTGCTGCTGAGCGTTGCGGTGATGGTGATGGAAAGAAAAAACACGTTGCTGTTGGTGGGTCGAAGCTTTCTTCTTATATTTTATTTCTTTTATGGTCCTGGAGGATGGTTAGCAAGTTAGCAACCTAAATTCTATATTTAAATTTAAGATATTGTTGAAGGAAAAATACAATTAGTGTGCCTTCGTCAAAAGTAATTGATGAAGGGCAATTTAGGTATTCACCAAATAATATGTAACTGTGAACCTTGTATTTGACACCCTATATAAAGGGGATCTGATGAATAAGAGAACCCTAATTATTCCGTATCTCTCTTTCGTCTCTCTTTACTGTTCCTTTTTAATTTTCCTATAACACGTTATCAGAACGAATAGACTCACACAATCCACCTCCTTATTTATGGTGATCAAATATGGGTAATTCACAATCATCGGGCTTCCACCTCCACTTCAAGAACCCTAAATCGGGCCTCCCGAATTTCATGCAATTTTGATGCTCCTGAATGGAGTTGCAGCTCACGTTTGTATAGTACGGGCCCTCAGGATTCGGAACCCATTCCCCCCTGAATAAGTCGCATTTTAACATCATGCTACCATCACTGCTATTGTTTTTCATATCCGCTTCTTTTGTCCTGTTGTCGATGTGCCCAGGAGGACTTGACTTTATCTTCACATCATGATGATGTTCATCATATCCAATATTCAACCCCAGTTTGTGGTGAAAAGGGAAATAAATTGGGAGAATAGTACTGACGATAAAGGTTAGGGCTATCACTGGGAAAATTAGCTTTGGTGTTTTTCTTCTTATTTGGGGGTTCCCTCACACAACCACCTCCTTATTTATGGTATTGAATTACGAAAAATACATTCGAGCTACCACCATTTTCGACTGCCAGAAATCAGGATCAACTGGACCCAAAATCATGGTTCCTAAATTTGCCAAATCTCCTATACAAAGGTTAAGAAGAGCCATAGGAAATAATCGTGTATTTCCTGCAAGGTAACTTCAATCACTATTTCTATTAGTAAAATGCAAATAACTAATATATGTTAATTGATAACATGATGTGCTTGCTTAAATATATTTCTTGACGAATATCATGAATATATCTTTCCTACAACTCATATATAAATATGATTTGGGCAAATTTAGAATTGAGAATGAATTTGTATGTGCACTTGAATATTATTAGGTATAATTTTGGCAATAATGAAATTTTTCTTGATTTTAAATGATATTATTGGAGTCAAATATGCTCAATCTGTTTTGACACTTTCTCATGAAATTGAAAGTGATGTAGCCAAATTATTATACTTTAAGATTCTGTAACTAGAAATTGTGATAAGTTTATCACCTGAGTTGTTTATTATGCGTTTAGAGATTATTGTAAATAAGTTTATTTGCATGACTATATGATAATTTTACAATTGCTTTGCGTACGAAGTTAGTTATGCTTGATAACTTGAATATTTCCATGATAATGAAAATTCATGGGCTATACCAAATTAGTACAAATCAACTTTGTGATAAAGTATTTTCACAAAGTATCGAAAAACTTGTGATATATGGTCCCGAAATCTAATTCAAAAGAAAATGATTAAACCAACTCGATTCAAATTTGAATATTAGACTCAGAAGAAATTGAGTTACCGCAATTGATATTCCTAATAGGAAAATATTTCCATGAAAAATAACTACACCCTGTAAGAACTCTCTTACGATCATATAATCAACCGACCCCAATGACAAAGCACTGTCTGCCATAGTAGAAATCACCGTCAATGCTCTAATGAATTTGAGATGACACATTAATCCTAGCTTACACTAGGAGTATTGTTTAGTTCAAAAGTACCTGATGAGCTGCGGAATGCAATAAAAGAAATATTAAAAATGTAGATGAATCTCTACTTCCGGTATTAACTATCTAGTGGAAAGAAACCCACTCACTAGACTACAAAAGGGTCAATAGCCTCAATAAGGACACGAAGATGATATGATAAAATCTCTTTACTTTCCTACTATAATGCTTATACTATCGAACTTGTAAAGGTTAGAGTATGAAATAAAAAAATTATAATATTAAATTAGCTAATCAACCAGTGCAAGTAGTTGAGAGGCATAATCAGTTTCTTCTGAAAAATAACATCAAAAGCATTGGGATAAAGAAAATTCTCAAGCCCAAGTATGATGAACTAAATAGTAGAAATAACCCCAAAGTAAAGGAAACGAATGTGTTTGTCTCTACAGTTGTGGTAACAATACACCACAAAGTAAGGGACATAGAAGCCCTGGCGGCCTTCCGATGTGCTTACCCCAAATGAACATGGTGGTTATGAAAACCATGTGCAAAAGCAATACGTCGAATTCCTCTAAACAAAAGGGATAGAGTTGGTAATGAACATTTAAATAAGAGTGAAAACATTATACTTTTATATAAAAACTGCTAGAGCAGTTAACTATACGAGATACAAGAAGTCCAAAGAACAGAGCCTCACTGCATCACTGCATAATGACCATCATTGAATCACAAGTACTAAAAGAACGAAGAATCGTCTAATTCTCTAGATGTCTAATGACATAACGATTATAGTCACAAAACGCTCTATATGCACCAAGAGCTATTACAATGTTATTAAGTAAAGAAATTTGTGTCAAAGACTATCATTTCAAAACTACATGTGAGAATGGAATTGAATAATTTATGATACCTCTAATGGATGTGAAAGGAAGCATATCTTAGAGAAATAAATGAGTCAATCTAGTGACATGTACTCCACTACAACTCTGATCGTTTCACCAAAAGAACTTTGGAAGACAGAATCATATGTTACTCAAAATGAACTTTGGAACATTAATTCATATAGGTTTTGGTACGACTTTCTTAGACATCCAAGTCATAACATGATGTTCCATATTTAAGAAATTATGTGGACGTTCTTTCTTTCGAGTGAAATACAAAAAGGGATAAAAATTCGATACGATGTACAGTGTCAGTGCTAATTTTATTATAACACAGTCAATATTTTCTAAAGTACTAGAAGCACGACCAACATTCCACTCTACATTATTAACTATTTTAAGGCACATCACTCGTTCTGCCAAGCCTACTATTTAGTAATAAGTAGGATCGAGATCTTCCTATGTCTGATATATAAGTAAGGCATTCCATTCTTACAAAAGAACATTATATAATATATGTGGATCTATCAAACCAGAAAAGTGGGCCATTATAGTGTCTATGGTTCTGGTAAATGCTTTGGCACACTAACTGATCATCACATTATTGTCCACAAGAAATGTTGCATTTGAAAATCTCCTAGAAAATATTATATAAGGGTTCACCACCCTCACTTCATAATGTCTATCAGACTTATTAACTCTAGAGAGTTCTCATCATAAGGATTTGATGCTTATTGCATATCTTTCAGGATCAATGTATAGCATCCTTTAACCCATGTGCATATACAAAAATGTTCTTACATAAGCCACCATCACAAGGATATAGATGGAGGATTAGACATTGAAAAATGCGCACTAAAGTGTCTATCAGACATGGGACTATGTAATATCACTGCAACTTTACTTTATTTGTCTCAGACCCACTGCTAACCAATAATTTATGCGTACCAGTTGGTAACTGGATTTAGCCTGATGTTTTTACATTTACGCATACTTAGTTACGCAGTATATGTGCCTATTGCGCCCCCAGAACGTACCAAAATGGGTCTTTAAAGATGACTAAGTATTTATGTTGGATATGGATTTCCAACTATTACACGCTATTTGGAACCTTTAACAGGCAAGATCTATTTACCGTAAGATTGACGGATTGTCACTTTAATGAGACAGTCTTCCCGTCGTTAGGGGGAGATAAGAAAAAGAATTTTCTAAGGGAACGAACAGGAAGTGTTTTCCAGTATGTCTCATTAGGATCCCCACACTTCATAATGTAAAGTGAAGTAAAACGAATTATCGATCTTCAAAGTATGGAAGATTTGATTGTTGATGCATTTGCTAAAATCGCTAAAGTGACAAGATCATATATACCAACTGCAAATGTGCCTGTAAGGTTAAAAGTCCCCAGTAAGGGGCACAACACCGCAGATAAAGGTGTTGCAACCACACTTAGTGGAGGTGTGGTTGAGGTCGTGGCTCCCAAAAGGAAATGGGGGATGCCACGTGGTTATGAACACCTGCTCAAGGAAGGAGGCAAATGTGGCACAATTCGAATCATCAATAAAAAGAATTACTCTCAAATTATCTCTAATTAATTATGAGAGTGCATGTGAGTTAATGGAAAAATCTTTCACGTGCATTGATGATGTATACATTGTTGTTCAATGAATTATAGAACTCAATAATATCGAACCACGCTCTATTGTAAAATATCAAAAAAGAGCATATTGGCCTATATGGAATCAATCCAGGTAGAACTCGATTCTATGACAGAACAGTAGGTATTTGGTTTGGTAGTGCTAGCCTTACCAAGTGTAAAGCCTGTAGGACATAAAATATGTTTTGTCAGTAAGCGTAGTGAGAAGAATAAGTCCTGAGATGCAAAACTTACCTAAAGCACAAGGTTTTCTCACAAAGTCCTGGAATTGACTACGAGGAGATATTCTCCCACAACGGACGTCATGACGTCTTATTGATAAGTTTTCGAAGGATTGGAAATGCGCATACTAATGTGGTTACTATATATCTTTTTGGGGATCTTGTTATTGAGATATGTGTCAGTGTCAAATGGACTTGCATTGCCCAACTCAAGTAACTCTATACCACAGAGTGCATTTACAATATTAGATTGAAATGTTCACTTTGATTGAAATAAATTTGAAAGGAAATGGTATACCCGTCTAAGTGACTACTTGATTGGGAAGGGAAAGAACAAGTAGTATTGCTCCTATGCATTTATAAAGAAACACAAGTTCTATATTTGCAACTGTAGCAATTTATGTCGATGTTAAAGACATAATAGGTACTCTTAGAGAAATAAGCGATACTGTGACATATTTGAAATCTAAATTGAGATAAAGGATCATGGAAAAACTCACCGAGTTTGTGGAATATTAATTCCTCAGTTTGCATATATCCAAAAGATTATCAGGCGATTTCACATGGATAAAGTGCAATCTGTTAGCACTCCTATGATTGATTGAAGTGTGGACATAAGGAAAGATCCATTTGAGTCCAAAGGAAATGACAAAAGAGCTATTAGGAGATGAAATTCCCTACTTAATTGAAATGTGCGCATTATTGTACAAAAAGCTCAATGCACTCAACCATGTATTACTTTCTCAAAGAACTTGTTAATTATATTTTACTCAGGACAACGCAATATCAGTGGAATGATATAAAAAAGTATTTTGACATCTTAAAGAAACCCTTGACACATATTTGTTCTTCCCATATTAGAGACAAGAGAGATTACAAATGAAATTGTAAACTCTAAAGTAAATGTCAAATGTTCTCATATAGAGAGATAAAAATTTTACAAAAGAATATGTAACTCCTAAGTAAATGTTGAAGCTACCCCTTACTACGAAATACTAAATATTATTTTGGTTGGTTTAGGTATTGGTTATCTTAGTGGCCAATGTAAAGGTCATTACCAAACCGGTTATGTATTACCATGAGGAACACGATGAAAACTTGAAGATCAATCAATCACAACTACTCAAAACAACCTCATCACATCACTCACGGATGATATCTCACGAAGTTCATCAACCTATAGAGTTAAAGCATTAGTGACTGGAGCTATACCACCGAAGAGCGTACCCGAAGTTATAAAGATGAAGTTATTTGCAACATACTGATGAATTATGCTACACATCAAAGGGGACGAGATCAAGCATGTACTGCCAACACTTTTCTATAACCAACAACCACATAATATCCTCATGATTTATGTAAATCGAGGATAAAGAGATTTTCGAAACTCTCTTGATAGATGTACGTATCAAGGGAGAGATGTAGACTTCAGGGGGAGTCTCAACAAAGGTGCGTTGCACTCTTTTTCCCTTCGACCAAGGTTTATTTTTCCCACTAGGTTTTGTTACTTGGCAAGGTTTTTAACGAGGCAACATGTTATGCACCAATTCTCTTTTGACTTGGCACAAGAGGGAGTGTTGAAGGAAAAACACAATTAGTGTGCATTCGTCAAAAGTAATTGATGAAGGGCAATTTAGGTATTCACCAAATAATATGTAACTGTGAACCCTTATATTTGACACCCTATATAAAGGGGATATGATGAATAAGAGAACCCTAATTATTCCGTGTCTCTCTTCCGTCTCTCTTTACTGTTCCTTTTCAATTTTCCTATAACAGATATAAAATTATCACATTTAATTTATTTAATTATATTAGTCATAAATTATACTCCTTCCTAATGATGATTATATATTAAATCTGCAACATTTTGTTATATATATATACATATATATTAAATAGGCAATATACATCTTGAAGTCCTTAAAGTATTGATGTTTGTTTTAAATAGTCCTTAAAGTATCATTTTGTTTTAATTGGTCCTTAAAGTTCTAGTTTTTTTATTCAATTGGTCCCCTGAAGTATTTTTTTATTTTAATTGGTCCCTTATGTTTTGGAATTATTTCAATTAGTCCTTAAACTATTACAAAAATATATTTAAGGTCCCTAGAAGAAAAAAATACATAAAATATGTGAAATCACCGATTTAATTCAAAATGATATTGTAGCATATCTTTTATTAAATAAATGTTTTGTAATTTATCATTATGATGCTTTCCCCCTGAAACGAAGGTGAATTATACTAAAATATCGATTTGAATAAAACTCCAAGATTATTCCAAACTTTGAGAAAATACTTTGTGCTACTTTATTTTAGTTAGAAACGTGCTAATTTGATCCAGATATTTTGAACTATAACTATATTGAATTTAAAGTAAAATTGAACATTATCAACGAAATAACTTTAATTTTTTAAAATATTGTAAAGACCTTCAAACATAAAATTTCAAAGTCCTTTCGTTAATAATGTTCAGTTTTACATTAAATTCAAGATAGATAGAGTTCAAAATATCTCAACTAAATTATCACTAAAATTAAAGTACCACAAAGTATTTCTCAAAGTTTGGATAAAATTATTGAGAAATTATAATCTCGAACTTTTGTTCAAATCCTATTATAGTATAATTCACCCCGTTTGATGGTAAAAGTATCATAAACAAATAACACAATATTTATTTAATAAAAGATATGTTATAATATTATTTTGAATTAAATCGACAATTTCACATATTTTATGTATCTTTTTTTCTTTTAGGGGGCCTTAAGATAGAATTTCGTAATAGTTTAAGGATCAATTGAAATAATTGTAAAACATAAGGGACCAATTGAAACAAAAAATACTTCAGGGACTAATTGATTTAAAAATTTATAACTTCAAGGACCAATTAAAACAAAATGATACTTTAAGGATCATTTAAAACAAACATTAATACTTTAAGGACCTTAAGATGTATAATGCCTATTAAATATTTAATGATAGTAATGTTGATAAAAAAGTGATTATTTATAAACACTATAGCTTTTAAAATTTGGAAAAAAATATCACTTTTTTAATAAATACTACAAACTTCTAACTATAATTACTTCTACTATAATCTCTAAGCAAGGGAAAACATCCTTCAGCCCGCGGAATTGCCACCTTTTAACTTTCTTTGGGGGTGGGGAGGAGCATTTCATTCTAGTTTCGGCCCAAGAGGGAGACGACGTTTGGATGGGCTTCACTAATTATGTTGCAAGTGCAGGGTATCTTGCTCCATTTTATCAGGCGCTAAATCCGTATAATTAGGCCAAAGAAAAACCGCCACCCGCCGGAGATATGAGCAGAGTGAGGGTAGACATCGCTGTGCAGATGAAGAGCATGGCAAAAGAAATACCGACTTGTATATTTTGGCGTCTGCAGTCGGAAATGTTTCCCTACCTCCTCACTTGGGTGGATTTGAATTGCTATGGAAAGGAATGAAAAAGGCAGGACCTGCCCTAATTTTATATTCTGTAGCCGCCTATGTTGTGTATTGGACTAGTATTACTTTGTCGTAATTTGACTTTTAGACTCTGGCATGGCATGGCTTGCAACGCTTCCGTGATTTGTTTTTATTCACCTTTTTTTTGTTGTAATTTCAGTTTCCCCTTGCACTTGCAGTTGCACCCATGAGATTACTAAGCCCCAAACCCTCTATCCCTACCACCTTTTACCGCCCTCCGCTCATTCCTATTCCTCTGCGGTTTCCATTGCGTCCGTCTATTCAAAATTTTAAGCCCCTCGTGTTTGCCAATGCTTCTATTCACAGAAACACTGTCATTGATCGGCTTCAGCATTTTGTTCCCTCTGCTTTAGCTAAATTTTCTTCAGCTGATAGCCCGCCGAATTCCGACAGGAACCTACAAGTTGTTGCTTGGTCTGCCATTACTCTGGTGCTAGCTGTTAGCAGCCGGGTGCTTCAGAAACTTGCTCTTATCCCCATGAAGGACTATCCGTTCTTTCTGGCTCAGCTCAACAGTTTTGTGTATGTTTCAAAGGATTTTTCATTTTATAGATTACTTGATTGCTGTTTTCAGTTTGCTGTGTTTGTTAGTAAGTGAGTGTGACTTGATTAATATTATGACAAATGTTTGTGTCCAAAGAAGTTTCCCTGTTGCATTCAGTAATAAAAAGTATAGGTTATGGCCTTTTTGTTTGATAAAATGGACCTAATACCTGAAATACGATTCTCTTGTGTTCTTCATTTTTGTGTTGGTTTGTGTCAGTATTGGAGCTTTGTATGACATTGGATTTACATCTGGGTTGCTCCAATGCTATAAGTTATACCTTTTGCTAAAGTGCTCGTACCTAGAATTTCTGTCCGAGCCGAAGATATTTGTTTCGTGTTCGTAGCTATATTGTTTGTGTTCTATACCAAAACTCACCCTTGTGGCAGTTGTTAAGAGGGATTTCTGGTCTACGTCGCAATGAGTGGACCTTGCAGCTGCCACTGTTAAGAATTCTCATACCGTTTTGTGGTCTAAAAGTTTAAGTTGCTCTATTGTTAAATACAGCCTCTAGCACAATAGGAGGTGCTCAATCATATATTCTCTTTGCATACATTTCATTATTAATGACTGCAAATATCAATTTATTTAAAAATTATAAATGAACAACTTGAGTCACCTTCATGTCTTATTCTGTATCGAAGAAGCAGCTTGTTAGCAAATGAAAAGCCTGGTGAATAAATATTCTGTTTACTTCTGCTTTTCTTTTGGTCAGCTGGTGTGATAGCTGATCCTACTAAATTTTATGAATAGCGACATTATTGAAGGAATTAATTATGGAGTCTTACAACAAGGTTTACTTTCATGATTAGACAGGTTTGTTGCAGTTTTCTTTTCAATGCTCCGTGCAAGATATCATGCTGGAGTGGCAACTGATGAGATGTTGACAATTCCCAAAGTGCCCTTTGTTGTTATTGGTTTTCTTGAATCCGTCGCTACTGTTTCTGGGATGTATGCTGGAGGTACCGCTTTAATGTGATTAACTGTTCAAGAATAACCAGTTATATTTATACATATATCTTCTTTCGATGATACAATAAGCAATTTATATAATAGCATCAGGTTTCATACTTTATGAACTCTTGAATTGTCCGTTTCCGTGGTTACGCGTATATATTTAAGTGTTTCTTTCTCTGTATGAGTTATTATATCTGCATCTTTAGATTATGAAGTAGGGTGGCTTGTAAATTAAATGAATCAAACCGAATACTAAGATATTGAATTTGAATTCGCAACTGAATGAATATTCGAATTCAATATTAATCTAATTTTATTTGTGATTCGAATTCGACTGGAAATTGGAAAAAGGCTTTTTCTATTTTTTAAATATTAAAATATTCAATTTTTTATAGTTTTTCCAATTGAATTAAGTTTTAAATAATGTATATGTATATAAGTTTATTTTAAATATATTAAGTATCTTGTGGATATATCAATCTATTATAAGTATATAATTTTATATTAAAAATTATATTGAATATTTATTATATAAACGAATTGAATATTCGTATTGAAGACAACTAGATTTGTATTTGACTTTGAAAAGTATAAGAATATAAAAAGTAATTCGTCCAAATCGAATTCGTTGATCCTAATCGAATGCGAATAGCATGATACCAATTCGAAATTATTTGATTTATTTACATCCCTACTGTGAAGTACCTGTGGATTATTATGATGATTAGCTGCATTGCTGATTCTGATACTATATGGTTGAAAAGAAGCACCGACTCCACCCCCCAAAGAAATAAAAAACAGAAGATAGATCAATTTTGATTTGTACGTCATTGTTTTAATTTATCACGACTTTTGCAGCCGTGCTTCCAGGACCTGCTATACCCTTACTATACCAGGTAAAGCTGCTATTATGATCTTTTGGATTGAAGCACTACTCTAATTGTTTGCTCTCTGATTACCTGCATAAAGATGACTTTAATGCGTATTTGCATAGGTAGTGCTTACTTCATTGACCTTTTAATTACCTTTTTATGTGGAAGTTCTATACCTGCACACTTTATTCAGCACTTTAGATTTTGGTGGAGATATTTAGTTCCAATGCACGTATTATGAGATTTTCTTGAGTTCGTTTATCACTTTAAGTAAATTTGTAAGATTTGGCTCTTGGTTTGAAGTATGTACTTACGTTTTAGTCCACTATGAACTATTTTAGAAATGGAGAATGATTTAAATATTGTCATTTGATACTGATGGCATGCATCCGCTCATAAGTGATCCTGAGGGTGCTTTTGTTGGACCTTCTCTGCAGACATTCTTGGTTTGGCAACTGCTCTTTTCCCGCCTCCTCTTAAAGAGAAGGTACTCTTTGAACCAAATCCTGGGATGCTTTCTTGTGGCAGCGGGTGTTGTAGTGGCGGTTACAAGGTATGGCTTCTCATTTACCAAAGCAAATAATTATTTCCTTCAGTAATGATTGGAGCGATATTTGCATGTGGAATTTACTTACAAGGGCCAAGATCAGTTTGACACCATTTTCACAAAAAATGGGTAGGCTGATTAATATTTTTATTTCATACTCCGTTTTGATTTGGATGTTTCTGGTAATGATTCTACGAATTTGGGCTTGCGCTTTGTATGTTTACTTATCAGTATATTCACCAAGTCAATGACATATCTGTAATTTTCTTTCTAGAAAATCTCTCTTATAATCAACACGATAGGAAATTAAAAGCTTCACAGTATGTCTGGTATTGTGTAGTGTGTGTGTAAAATTTGTGTATGTGTTAAGAGTGTGGTTTGGGTGTGTAGTGTGTTTGATGGTGGATATCATATCCAATTCCCTAATCCACAATCAAATCCCTCCATCCAAATGCTTTCTTATAAGCTCCATTATCCAAACGCTTTATTAATTTATAAGCTAGTGAGATAACTTACAAGATGTTGAAACTTATAAGATGTTTGAAATAAGTTTAGCCAGAAACCCTATTAAGTAATAGGGTCCATGGAAAATACCTCCGTTATAAATGTTTGATGCCTGTATATATGTAATTTTATATCTGTCATTATATATTTCTGGCTGCAGTGGAGGAAACAATAAAGGAATGCTCTCTGGAATTGGAGTTTTGTGGCCAGCACTCATGATAGCTTCCAGTGCTTTTCAAGCAGGTGCCTCTATTGTTAAGGTAGCATCGCAAGTCATTGTCTTTGTTGCTTATTCCAAACTAGCACACTAATAGTTGAAAGTTCTGAATGTTCGTAGGAATCCATATTCCTTGATGCTGCAATTCATCTTAAGGTGCTTACAAACAATCCTCTCTCTCGTGTGTTTCTTATCCCCTCTATACATTTTATCATCTATAATTTTGACAATTTAGTTCCACAGGAAAAATCGCTGGACATTTTTGTTGTCAATTCCTTTGCATCTGGATTTCAGGTAATGAACTGGATAATAAAGATTCCCTTCACTTTTCTCTCCTTTTCTCTCCTTGTGTTAGTGAATACGAAAGTAGTTGCTAAAGTTTCTTCTGCTCTCGCCGGCAACTTTCCCTAACTTATAGATTTTCACAAACCAAGGGTGTCTTTCTCCCTCTTCTCGTGAATTTACCATATCTTCTGCCTGTTACTGTCACTGATAGAAACTTGTCCAGTATCGAATCTCATATGCTTAAGGTGTCATATCATCTTGACCAGGTCTAGTGCAGACCTAAAGCCTAAAACTTCGCACGATACAAAAGAGAAGATTCCTTCAATAAAGATTTTATACTATTATATCTTTTAAACGATAAAAAATTACTGAACACCTAGATTCTTCCAAAGTTTCGTCTGGAGCAGCCCATCAACTTGAAAAATGAAATAGAGCAAGGATTGTATGCAAACATATATTTGTAAATTGGAATTTAATATTTCTTATGAGGTTTTGGTCATATTACCAAGTCTATTGATAATTGCTTCGAGTAATTCAATGAGGGCTGCAATTTTCTCATTGTATAATTTTTCTTCACCCCCTCCACCAGGCTTTGTTTATACTCCTCTTCCTCCCAATTCTAGCAAACTTAAAGGGAATACCTTTATCGGGGCTGCCCTCGTACTTCAAAAGTGGTGCTGCTTGTTTCTTGAATATTGGAGCCAATACTACAGGTAAGATAATATATATGCATTATCATTGCAATATTAATAAAAAGCACATCTATTTGCCAACAACTACGGAAAGATATTGCTTTTTACTACTCACTGGTGGTTTACTCAGGATGTGATGGAGCGCCATTGCTGCCCCTTCTTTACCTAGCTTCCAACGCCCTTTTTAATATATCTCTTCTGAGTCTACTAAAAGTATCCAACGCCATTGTTGCTTCTCTTGCTGCAAGGTCATCAGGTTTGTTCTCCCCCTCTCTCTCTCTCTCTCTCTCTAGTTGAATGCTGCATACTGATAGAATAATTATGTGTAGTGCCAATCGCAATTTATGTTCTGTCGCTTCCATTGCCGTACCTTGGGGAAGGTGTGAGCTTGAGCCCCAGTTTCCACTTGGGGTCTTTGGTTCTTGTGGTGGGACTCATCCTGTACAACGTACCCCGCCCTCAGAAGCACCACTTTTGATATTCACTATGTGTATGTGTGTGCGCGCCAGAGAGCATCTTACTACTGATGGACGAAGTTTTGCAAGTCGTTCTTAGTATATACGTACCTATCATTTCAGAGCCCATTCTTAGTATATATGTACCTATCTAATATACACTTTTGGGCGATTTATACTGACGTCTACATTTTAGTGATAGTTTTAGTTTTTCTACTAATAGAAGGTGAAAGGGTCTCCGATTCTGAACTTAATTATAGTATATACCGTCTATAAACATCAAATATTACAAATATATTGATGGTCCTTCTACAATATAAATATTCCATTGATACAACTTATGATAATAATTATTAGATCATATTACTTTAATCTTGACCATTAAGGGCCCATTTACTTCATAAGATAAGTTCGAATATGGACAAATTATTTAGGACAATTCAATGTTTACTTGGTTGAACCATAAAAGTCAGCTTATCCCGGATATGCCGGATAACACATAATTCGAGGTAAAATATTCCCATTAGAAATCCCATCTCTAGAGGTGGGTTTATCTCGAATCAAGGACAAGCTTTTGTCCTCTTTTCACGTCTTTTCTTAATTTTATTGTTGTTAACTTGCCTTGTTATCAGCTTTTCCAAGCTTAAAAGTAATTCTTGTGATGCATAATTTCTTTCCGGCTACTTTGATCTTAGCAACATATGAATTTCTATTTTCGTTTCGCACACCATATGATGAAGAAGATTATTATCACTGAGTTTATTCATTTTTTTCTTATCATTTCACCAAGTAATCATATTTTTCTTTTTCGTTCATACGTTTTGGAATACGCCATATGTTACACTTTGGTGTTACATCTTGTGTTTCACTCATTCATTAATCGACACGTGTATGGTATGATGTTACAAATTAATATGTGTCACCTAGTGAATTGAGTGTAACAGAGGATGAAACACCTATTGTAACAAGGAATTCGAATTGAATAAGGAAAGGGTTAAGGTTTAAGTGGGGTTAGTTTGCGTTGAATTGTTCTTGTTTAATGTTTTCAAACTGAATGCACATGATAATTGTTAATTATTTTACTGAAATTTTGAAACTATTGTGAATCTATTTTTATCATCGTAAGAGTAGATTCAGAACAAAATTAATTTTTGCAATTGAAGTATTAATTTTACTAAATATAATGGTAATGTTTTATGGTGAACTTGGGAAGAGTTATAATATAAAGAAAATAAAAAAGCGATGTTTCACACAAGCTCTAAAAGATTGGGACGTACCCTAATAACATATGTATAAATATAATACTCCCTTCATCCCGAATGAATTTGCACGCTTTCTATTTTGGTCTGTCCCAAGTAATTTGCACACTTTCTTAAAAAGGAAATAAATCTTGCAAATTCTACCCCTTAGTATACCTTTATTTACCAAATAAAGCAAAAAGATAGGTTTGAAAAGTCAACATAACCCAAAAAATATCTTTTTTCTTGATATGTGTGTTCATTTGCCAGTGCAAGTTCATTGGGGGCGGAGGAAGTAGTTGTTAGCATATACATATAATTACTCAATTCTAATTTCATATTATAAACAATTTACCCTTTCACTTTATCATTCAAATTAATCTCTTAAAAACCAGCAAAAAGAAGACGTAAATACATAGTTTTCATCATTTTATTGTTTATTGATTTACTACTTAATTATGCTATACTATATTAGGATATCAATTTCTATTATATATTTATACTATTTTTATAAATCGTGCATCGCACGAAAGCAATACTAGTTAAATTAAACTATGCAAAAAATAATTATTTTTATATTTAATTAATCTATCTGTATATGAAAAATAGGGAGTTGTCTATAATAATAATAATAATAGTAATAATAGTAGTAGTAGTAGTAGTAGTAGTAGTAGTAGTAGTAGTAGTAGTAGTAGTAGTAGTAGTAGTAATAATAATAATAATAATAATAATAATAATAATAATAATAATAATAATAATAATAATAATAATGTTATATTATTATTATTTAATAATAATAATAATAATAATAATAATAATAATAATGTTATATTATTATTATTTAATAATAATAATTTAACTGCAAAATGTAGCATATTGATAAAGTCTCGCCTCATCTAATGAATAAAACAACTAATACAAGAATATATAAATAGAAACTTCATTTACTCGTCATTGTGTAGTTATTAATATGTGTTTTCTCTTCACAAAAATTATATATAGTTTTATATTTCTTGTTACATATTAATTTCTTTTTATTATATTTTCAGCTATATAAATCATCTAAGTATTGATATATTACACACCTATGATGATCATGTATTTATGTGATAAATTTTTAAATATATTACATCATTAACACATCAATAGGTATTCAAGAGGTGCTCACCGTAGTTGTGCAGTATATCATAATTTTACTTATTCTTTCAATTATTATGATATGTTCGTTCAATGTTTTCAAATCGTGTATTGCACGGGGGCATTCAATAAATGATTATGTTTTCTGAATATTATATATATAGAGTGGAGGGGAGTAATTGTTCAAAATAATCTGAATACCTTGGTTAGGTTTTATAGTTGATGGATAAGCATATTTGTGATGAATCTATGTTGTAGAATATAGAATTAGTAGATCATCATTTTTAATTACAAAAATATAAGTTTATATGAATGAGAAAAGAGAATATTTTTATAATAAAATAAAAATATATTTTCTTTATTATTTTATCGTAATATTTTTTGAGGTGTTATGTATTGTATAGAAATATATTTGTTGGTTTGAATATGTGAAATTAATTGAATCATCTGTTTTGTTCACATAGGTAAAAAGATACAGACCCATGGGGTTTGACTTTTTAAAAGTAATTAATCAATTTTTAAAATTAATTAATTAATTTTCATGTGAGAAATATTAAGATATATAAAAAAGTAAATAAAATCTAACAATTGCTCCCTTCATTCACAATTACAAGTAATTTAAATAAAAACCAATAGAACAACTTATTGTAGTAAAATATTCAGATTTCTTTCAATATTGTTAAATAAATTTAAATAAATCTCCCTACAAGTATCATAATCTCATCACTATATAAATTATTTATTATCTGTATTGGTAAATTGAATCATCTTTCCGCTTCTATCCCCCTACCTAAGGAAATGAAAATGAAAATAATTAAGATAGATTGTGTGGTGATGTTTTTGTGAACCCTAAATTATATTTTTTACGTAAAAGTCTAAAATGACTTATTCTTATAAATGGGGAGAGTATAAACCAAAAAAAGTAATACTTACATTTGGGTTTGGATCAATAAATTAGAAATAGGATTTTTATCGGTCAAGGGTTTGAAAGATAGGTCAACTATCATTAATTGGCAAATCCACCTTAGATTCTCTAGCAACCAATAATGAGGGCCTGTTAAGATGGTTAAAGCAAACCGTTTGAAGTCGACGAGATTTTACGAAAAAATCCTTTCTAGGAGAGAACAAATATTTTATTTCTTTTCTTTTTGTTCGATGCGAACACAAAACAGAGGAAAAGCCGCCCCATATCATTATTTTATTTAGAATAAATTTAGGATAAAAAAGGATTCCATCCTATTCATATTATAGTGAAGTCTTACCCTTGGATTCACACAAAAGAAAATCCTCTTTCACACTTTCTATTAGTAGTGATTGAATTGCTATGTTTAGTTTGATAGGAAATAAGATATTCAAATAAAAATAAATAATTGTGATTGTGGATCGAATGACTATTCATCTATTGTATTTTTATACAAATTATACAAAGGGGGCAAGAAGACTCTATGGAAAGATGGTATTCGATGGTCTTTAAGAAGGAGTTAGAACGAGGGTATGGGATAAAGAAATTAACGGACAATCTTTGTCCTATTGAAAATACTAGTGAAAGTGAAGATCCGAATAAGAGTAGGACTAAAAACATTCATAGTTGGAGAGGAGGGGGGGGGGGGTGGTCCTGACAATTCTAGTTACAGTAATGTCGATGACTTCTGTTGCTGACATAAAAACGTCCCTTTCCATGTCTTCAGATACAACCCATAAAGGTTTGCCCGTCCTTTGTACATAAACCCTTGTGAGGATTTCGCGTAGTTTGAGCAGTTCTTCCGCTTCCAGGATAAACTCCCGTTTGTGCCTCATAAAAAGAACTGGAAGGTTGATGGATCATTACCTTGATGATAGAAGGTTTCTCTATCTACTGTGATGAAAAGAGCAAAAAAGAAGGATAAAGAATAACAAGAAAAAAGATAGAATTAAACAACCGTACGGGCATCATCTTTTGTGCATTGCATACGGCTCTACAATCAAATTGACCTTTACTTTACCATTCAAGAAAGATAAAAATCGAATCTATCCGACCCAGACGGTTAAATGTCGAATTGCCACCCTTCCTTTTGGCCCTGAAAGATATTTCTATCAATCTAGGGTCTCAAAGATCTGAAACTATTAATGGAAGACCCATACGTCTAAAATCATTAGAAGGTCTGTTTAGAAAATTACAAAACCCAAAATGAAATTCCACAAAATAAAATGTCAGTGGAAATATACGTCAAAAGCCTTTGACAACACTCTTTTTAAATATGTTATTTTTTTGAATTTTTTGTAGTTTCATATTTGAAATTGTTAGTTTTTTTAATTTATTTTCTTAACATCTGTAATTTCTTTTTTAAGTCATACGCGGGGAAAAATATTATTTTTTGAAAAAAAGACTGTAATCTCGTTTTTGCGTTCATAATATTTATATTAATGTAAACATATTTCACTAAAATGTATTTTTTCTTATGTAAATACTTCTTTTTAATTATTTTAGTTATATCACGATACTTTAAAAAAACAATGTAGTGAAAGATTTTTTATGTATATTTTTCTTACTTATCACTTCGAGATAATTTTATTTTTTGGGTTTTGAAAATTTCCAAACAGACCCTATAATGATTTTTAATTTATGAGTCTTGCACTGATAGTTTCAAATCTTTTAGGCCCGGAATGATAGAAATTATCTTTCAGGACTTGAATTTATAATTGACCTACTTTTCAGGTACTTGGTCGATAGGAATAACAAGGAAAAAAATTTGAACTTCATACTCATGTTTGGTTCGGTTAAAACAAAGAAAAAGGAAAAATATAAAACAAATTTAATTTTTTTTTTATTTCATTTAGTTTAATGTGCATGGTGTAACCTTTTTCAATAGAAAAACTAGTACAGTATCCCATGAAAATTTTTCGTAGGCCGAATAAACTGTTTTTTCAATAAAATAATTTAAATGTCTAATATGTTTTTTTACTTCTAATAACTTTTTTATTATTTTTAAGTATATTAGAAAGATATATAATAATTATAGTCATATAATAATAATGGTGTTAATTTTTAATTGTATTATAATGAAATCTAGAGGTTATAGTCATATAATAAATGAAATGAAGGAGAGCTAAGAAAAGGAAGATAATTTATATAATCGCTTTTTTCAATGAAAAATTAGGGATTTAAATTAATTAATATTTTAATAATTTAAAAATAATTTTGTTATACGTATTATGTAATATTAATTAGGGTTACTCAAATATTACCAAACAAAATCAACTAAAAAAATGGCAGACAACAAAAAAAGGAGAAGATTTAATACATATGATTTTCTCAAAACACTTTCAGGGATTCCAATTAATTGATATTGTAATAATTTACATTAAATTTTATTTATTAAAATTAGAAAATTGAGAGAATGTCACATGTTCAAGTGATTTCTCTTTTAGTAAATAAATGATAAGATATAATACTATACTCCCTCCGTCCCACTCTAAGTTTCCTACTTTCCTTTTTCGTACGTCTGAATTGAACTTTCCATCCCTAAAATCGTAAAAAAAAAAATCAAACATTAAAATTCCCACTTTTTCACTCATATTACAAAACTGCCACTCATAAATCCGATTTTAATTTCCTAACTCACTCTTAATTAAATCAAACTAACCCCACTTATTAATCCCCAACCAAAATCCTAAATCACTAGCCCAGTCCAAAATAACATAACCCAACCCATAATTCCCACCCTATTCCACATTTGGTGTTCTTCTCTCTCTCTATTAGGTTTAGTTTCTCACAGAATAACATATCAGGTTCAGTTTGTTGCAAGTATGACAAACTGTACTTCAGCCTATGTATTTTGTTTGAATCAGTTAATGCAGGTTTGATTGCATTTGTATATGCCTTTATTCTCCCAGTTTTGACCCATCTTCCCACTTTAGATTTACTTACATCTAGCTCTTGGCTAACCGTCTATTCGTGCCTCTCTTGTTGTAAGGTATAACCCTCATGGCTTTTTCATCCAAATTATGAACATGAGATGAAGGTGGTCGGGGTCTTACCTCGGGAAAGGAAATGGGCTGCCCCTCTGAAATCTGTTTTTTTGCAGCCTGCCATATCAGCCGAACTGTCCGAGACGTAACTCCAAATGATGAAGCCATCTCTTCACTGACGCCGTTTTTCAGCACACCATTGGTGTTGTTTAGGAGAAGACGTTGAGCAATATACAATCGCTCTGATGGAGACAAGTTCTTCCCATTTTTATTGCCTTTCATCTTGTAAATTTTGAATCTGAAATTTGTTTGTATAATGTTGGTGAAACTGTATTGAATGCAGTTTTGGGGTTATTTATAGAATTTGTAGGCTGTAATTTCAGATTTGGCTTGGAAAAAATTGAATGTAACCCTCCAAAATGTAAGAGAGGAAAATTAGATTTTCAAGACTTTTGGTGGAAAAGTTCCCACTGTTTTTGTTCAATTTTTCAATTTTTTGTACTTGTAATTTAATGATAAATTACCAACTCTGTAATTTTTTCAGAAAATTCCAACTCTATTATTTTCTGGTACTTTACTGTTTTGTGCGTTTTGAATTAGGGATTTTGGTTAGAAAGATAATTATATTAGTCCTTTTGTTAATTTAAAGGCAGAAAAAAGAAAGTCAGCAAAAAAACCTAGTCAACTACTTTTTCTTAAGCTCCGTGCCCGGTCAAAGTAGGAAACTTAGGCCGGAACGGAGGGAGTATATGTTATATTATAGAAACTCGTATGCTACATTAATAAAATGGGTTATGTTTTAAAAATAATAAAATAAAAGAACTGATATATGAATATTTTAAAAAGTTTTACTGATATATCAGAATTTGAAATTCAATTCCCCTGTGATTTTTTATTTTTAAAATTTTAATTATTGGAGTGCTTATATATCAGAATTTGTAAGCATATACTCTTGATTTTAATAATACTATCGAGAACCGTATTTGTAATTATCTACAATTATATAATGAAATTTCTAGGAAAAATAAAAAAATCAAAATTTTAAATATTGAAATGATTTAAAGTTTCAAATCACAACTATGTTGAATCGAAAAATATGGGTCATTAGTTGCAATAGTTATATCAACTTTATCATGTGGAATAAAAAATAGAATTCTGAAATATTAAAATATTATATTATATTTTATATTCCTAAAACTCTGAAAATGACATTTGGCAAAGCGGCTAAGAGAACGACACTTGATCAAGTAATTTCTCTTTTAGTATATAAATGATAAGGGATTAGGGGGAGTGTCTCTTCAGGGACCATGAATAGTGGAATTAGTTGAGTGGGACCTACTTTACTAAATGAAAAATTAAATATTATCTGTAATTATCTTCAACAATAAATTAAAATAGTAATTGTATCATTAGAAGAGTTGTATTCTAGAATTTTCCTATATTTATTTACTTGAATTGCTACAAATTTTGAATATATAGTACCCCTCTTTATTACGATAAAGTGATGAATACCAAGTATAGGTAGTACCAGTTTTAGTGAGTACAAGTTCGTAGAAGTTAGTAACTGAAATGAAGAGAAAAATGGAGGGAGAGAGAAGGGGCAACTTTACATTTACTGAAGAATCGATCCATGGTCTCTTGCAAATAAATAAAGTATTAGCAATGGACAATACTTTATTCTTTATCCCTTCTTAGTGGATGCCATTTTGTAGCTCAATACTCAATGGTTGTGGCGAGTTCTGAGATTTGTCTTAAATTGATTAAACTTAGTGTTATTACCGTGTGTATAATTCTGGACAATGGAGGGAGACACTTATTTATAGATATGTTGGGGGACAACCAGTTTTAATTGTCCATAACAACCTACTTGATTACCATCATAACTCAGCCATTACTGGCTGTTAATAGGGACGTTACAGGTTTAAATTTTCAAATTCAAACCCATCCTCACGTCCATCCGACAAAACTCAGCCGTTTTGGACTTCCAAAAAGATAAGATGCAGTCCCAGGCTCAAAGCCCAAGGGCCGAGGCCTTCCCAAGGACCAAGGCTCAAGGCCAGCTCGAGCCCGTGACCATGGCTGTGCTGAGCGCGCGCGCGTGTGGGCTTCCAATGGGACTCCCTCACAAGCATAATTAATATACTTCAAGGTGCTCTTACATTTATAGTTGTAATCAAGAAGTCAAGTTCCAATGTGGGATGTGAGATATTAGTTGTATTTAATCTCCCATCCCACATTAACCCATAATCAAGTGACTCACTTTATGAATTAATTTCTCACTCACCAAAAGTCGATTTTGAGAAATTCAAAATTCTACGATTATTTACTCCACACGTAGATTAATCATATAAAGTTTAATTCCTATAAAATTAAACTTTACACCACTTAATTATTCAATTGAAGTGACTACTTACTCACTTTAATTATATAATTATCCAACAATCCTCCACATGAGTGAAAAATTAATGCATACATGATTGCAGATTCCAGTCCAATCTCTTTTGTCCAACATAGCCTAAGGATAGGTAGTTTGTGGCTTTGAACCTTTCATAGCAACACACTATCGGATGCACCTGCGGCTTGGTAGATGTAAATCCTTGAACCACTCCCCCTTAGTGCGCACCTAGTCAACAGTGTTTGCACCATACTGATAAGAACATACTTGTTCTCATGTTTTTGTCCGTTTCGGCCATGGACACACTTTGGATTCGTAAGTGTTTCATCGAAGCGGCTCTTACTTCACACTTACATAAATGATTCCTTTATTGAGTATCCTGTACTACTCAATTTTTCTCAAGGTATCTCAGAATCATTAAAAGTCACAAAACTTATCCTCGCCACCGTTACAGGTCTTTCACACTTGTCTTGCATTCTAGGGATAGATTTTAAAGACATATTCTTCCAAGTGTTTCTCCCGAACTTTCTAAACTTAGTTTTCCCATTGAACCAAGTTTGTGGGCTCTCCACTCATCATGATTGGGTATCCGTTTTAATCGTTTCTCTAAGTGGTGGGTTTTACTCCCATTCCCTCTCGCAACTTGATCAATTGATCTCGGTTTAAACCTTTGGTTAACGGATCCACTAAGTATCCTTAGACCTTATATAATCTATTGAGATAACCACTAGAGATCAATTGTCTCACGGTATTATGTCTTCGGCGTATGTGCCTAGACTTACCATTATACATGTTATTCAGTGCCCTTCCAATTATGACTTTGACAGTCACAATGAACCATAACAGCTGGCACTGGCTTGCTCCAGCATGGAGTATCTTCTAAAAAGTTACAAAGCCATTCAACTTCTTCACCAACTTTATCCAAAGTAATGAATTCTTATTCCATGGTGGATCGGGCTATACATATTTTTTTAGTTGATTTCCTCGAAACTACTCCACCTCCAATCGTGAAAACATATCCACTAGTGGAGAATGAGTCCTTTGTGTCAGAAATCCAATTTGCATCATTGTACCCTTCAAGCACAGGAGTATATCTCGTACAGTGTAGCCCATGATTAAGAGTATACTATAAGTATCTCAAAATCCTTGTCAAAGCTTTCCAATGTTCTTAACTTGAATTGCTCGTGAACCTGCTCATTTTGTTCACCGAACATGCAAGGTCAGGTCTAGTACAGTTTGTAATGTACATCAGACTTCCAATTACTTTCGCATATTCAACTTGAGCTACTGGTTCACCTATGTTTTCAGATGGACATTCAATTCTAATGGTGTCTTAGCAAGTGGATCATCATAAACGTTGAATTTTCTGAGTACTTTCTCTGCATAATGAGATTGAGACAGAATAATTCTCTCAGATGTCCTAATACTCTTGATTCCTAGAATCACATCAGCTAAGCCCATATCCTTCATATCGAAGTTTCGTTTCCACATTCGTTTCGTATCAATTTCATGGTTACTACCCATGATCATGTCGTCTACGTATAGACACACCATGGCAAATGCTTTCGATGTACCTTTTATGTACACACACTTGTCAGACTCATTGATTTTCAAACCATTTGACAGCATGGTGTTGTCAAATTTCAAGTGTCATTGTTTAGGCACTTGTTTGAGACCATATGACCTTACGAGTCTGCATACCTTTTTCTCTTCCTGGTACTACAAACCCTTCAGGTTGATTCATATCGATCTCTTCTTCTAACTCTCCGTTCAAGAAAACACTCTTTACACCCATTTGATGAATCTCAAGATTGTGTATTACAACAACCGAGAGAAGCACACGAATAGACGTAATCCTGGTCACATGAGAGTAGGTATCAAAGAAGTCATCACCTTCTTTATGTTTGAAGCCTTTGGCTACCAAACGAACTTTGTACTTATCAATTGAACCATCAACTTTGTACTTCTTTTTTAGGATCCATTTACATCCTAAAGGCTTACAACCGGGTAGAAGATTAGCTAACTCCCAAGTGTGGTTTTGCATGATAGATTCAATTTCACTGTTAATTGCCTCTTTTCAGAATGGAACGTCTAGACTAGACAGAGCTTCTTTGAGTGACTTTGGTTCATCATCTAGCATATAAATGATAAAGTCGGAATCAAATGACTTTACACTCTTAGCTCTTTTGATACGTCTCAGTTCCTCTTCTTCAAAAGATCGAGAACTACTAGTAGCATCAACAGTTCTTTTCAAGTTCGAAGCACTCCCTTTCTCGAAGGTATTCTCTTTACTCGGACTTTCTAGTATTCTTTCTCTGCATGGAAATATGTTTTCAAATAACACAACGTTCCTTGATTCTATCGTTGTTCCAACAGTCATATCAGGAATTTTAGACTTGTCGATCAGAAAACGATAGGCACTACTGTTGAGTGCATACCAACAAATATACAATAAACTGTTTTAGGGCCAATTCTAACTTTTTTAGGTAATGGTACCTCAACTTTAGCCAAACACCCTCACACTTTGAGGTATTTATATGACGGCTTGCTCCTTTCCATAATTCATAAGGAGTTTTATCAACACCCTTAAGTGGTATCTTATTTAAGATATAATTTGCTGTGAGGACAACTTTCCCCCACATGTTCTGGGGTAACCCAGAACCAACAGGGCATTCATCATCTCTTTCAGAGTACAATTTTTGCGTTCTGCGAAGCCATTGGACTGCGGAGAATAAGGAGTCGTAGTTTGATGAATTATGCCACTTTCGGAGCATAACTCCTCAAACGGGGCTACATACTCACCACCTCGATCACTCTGGATTATTTTGATCCAAGGGCCAAGTTGATTTTCTGCTTCAGCTTTATAATTCTTAAAAGCTTCTATTGCTTCATCTTTACTTTTTAAAAGATAAAGATAGCAATATCTAGTGCAATCGTCTATAAAAGTTAAGAAAAACTTTTTCCCACCTTAAGTTTGCACAAACTTGAGATCGCATACATCAGTGTGAATAGGTTCTAGAGGTGTAGTGCTCCTTTCTACTGAATGAAAAGGTAACTTTGCCATTTTGGCTTCAACACATACTTTGCCCACTTCAACCACCTCAGACGAGGCTTGATTTCTCATATGAAGCTTCCTTCTAGAAGAAGCTTTGTAGCAAGGAAACACCTCCCTGTCAGAACATACATGACAGGAAGCCCCTAGTATCAACAAACCATTGCCAAGGATTGTCTACTATGTTAGCCTGAAACAACACAGCCGTTAGGTCCAAATCATCTTGCTTTTGTTCAACAACATTGGCATTGGTCTTTTTCCTCTTCTGCTTGGGCACACGACAGTTCTTCGCCATGTGGTTTGGTTTGCCCCAATTGTAGCAATTTCCTGCAAACTTAGGAGCATTTGCAGGCTGTTTGCCTTTATCATTGTTGTTATTGTATGGCTGATTGTTGCCCCGACTGTTATTCTCGTTAGGACGTTTCCTCTTATTACTCGAGGATCCCCTTTCCAACAGATTTGCTTTCACATCTAGCTGTGCTCGATGCCTGGACTCAGATTTTCTGTTGTCCACTTCAATTCCCACCTTAAGAATCAGGTCTTCAACTGCCATTTACTTTCGCTTGTGTTTCAAGTAATTCTTGAAATCACTTCAACCCGGAGGAAGTTTTTCGATCAAGCTAGCCACCACAAAGGGAACAGGCAGCTTCATGTCTTCAGCAGAAGCATCCAGTACTATAAACTGCAACTCCGGGGCTTGTTCCACGACCGAACAGTTGTCCACCATTTTGAAGTCAAGAAAACGAGCCACCACGATCTTCTTAACTCCTGCATCGTTTGTCTTGTACTTTTTCTCAAGAGCATCCCATAGTTCTTTTGTCGTCTTTGAGTCTGCATAAACATTATACAGAGAATCGGTCAGTCCATTTAGGACATAATTTTGGCACACGTAACCCCCTTGTGTCCAGGCATCTAGGGCGATACGCCTTGCAATATCAGTATCATCTTCAGCTGGAGTACCTGGAGCTTCTTGTTTCAGAAAAGAAGCAATTCCAAGAGTAGTGAGGTAAAACATCATGTTCTGTTGCCATTTCTTAAAGTTACCACCAGAAAACTTCTCCGGTTTCTCAACAGTGTTGGCAGGAGGAGTTGGTACAACTCGGGCAGTAGAGTCATTGTTGTTGGACGACATTGTTCAGTGCTAATTTATCTTAATATTGTTAGTACCGTGTGTATAATTTTGGACAATGGAAGTAGAACGAAGTAGAAAAAGAAATCAAGTCGTGGAACTCTTACATTTATAGTTGTAATCAAGAAGTTCAAGGTCCAATGTGGGATGTGAGATGTGGGATATTAATTGTATTTAATCTCTCATCCCACTTTAACCCACATAATCAAGTGGCTCATTTATGAATTAATTTCTCACTCACCAAAAGTCGATTTTGAGAAATTCAAAATCCTATGATTATCTACTCCACACGTAGATTAATCATATAAAGTTTAATTCCTACAAAATTAAATTTTCTACCACTTAATTATTTAATTAAAGTGACTACTTACTCACTTTAATTATATAATATTTCAATAGTTAGATGCAGCGAGGGGAGGGGGTGGAGAACAAAAAGGGAGCATGAAAGAATAAGATCAATAAAATAATTTAGATAGTGAAAAGCAAGCTCGGTATACAATCAAACGAGAGAGAATGAGAGTCAATTAGCAGCAAGGATAACATTAACCGCATCGCCGGCCACGGGCCAAAAATTCCGGGGACGAATAGCCAGAGAAACGCTATTAACCAAATCTAGTGAAGAAAACATTTTATCTTGAAATTGTAATATGATGAGAAGTTCCGTTGGTGTGGGCAACTAAGAGTGATGCCAGCCAGTTGGGTTGTAAATAAATCAAATATTATTAATTCGATTCGTGATTCGAATTCGATTAAGATGATTTGGATTCGAAAAAATCGAATTCGAATTCGAATACGAATTAGTTATAAGATTCGAATAATATTCGAATTTGAATATAGGTGTATTCGATTCGAATAATTCGAATATTCGATTCGTTTATATATAATATATTTTAAAAATTAAATAATTTGTATAATACTAAATATATGTATATAATATATTTATATAGCTATATATTTAAATTATTTTATATATAATATATATTATTAAAATTTATAATTGAAAAAAATTAAAAAATAATGATATTTGAATATTTAAAAACATAAAAAATATCAAGATATAAAAATAAAAAAGAATTTTTTGAATCTCGAATCGAATCGAATAGTTCGAATATTTCTCACGAATCGAATTCGAATCACCTACTTAAATTCGATTAATATTCGATTCGAATTCGAATTGAGTTTATATTTTCGAATTCGAATCGAATTTCTTAATATTCAGTTCGATTCGATTCGTTTATATCCGTACCAGCCAGTGTGAACGAACATGTGTATGATTGGAATGTTCCAATTCACCCCAATCCAAATAGCTTCAAAACCAAACCTTCTTTCACATATTTTCCTTTTTCGAATTGAACAAAATATAATTAACAAAACCAACCAAACTAATTCCAGTGGACAATCTACTATAATATTAGTTTATTAATAGTTATGATTCTAATATTTTAACAACCTAATAACGAAATTGCAAATATAAGTCTTTCTAGAATTTAATTGAGCCAAATACGACAAAAGGCGAATTGGGCCACGCAAATGGGCACCTCTGATTAGAATGGATAGAATAAAATTTCACCAAAACAATTTGGAGAGTGTTTCCTTTTAATCTTTAATCAAAATACATTACTGAGTTGACCATAAACAACTCCAAATTAATCTTCGAATCCTATCTGCTTCCAAATGGCATTTCTAACCTTACTCAAATCCCTCCCCACGCCTTCATGCACTGATAAAGACGCCCCTCTTGTTCTCGCCGAACATTCTAGACCATTCTGGAATGTTCCGATCTTGGTCCTGCAGGTGCGTCGCCCCTCAGCTTCCGGACACCCACACTTTGATAACAAACTTGTGTTTTGATGCTCCAGATGTCAGGTTCGAATTCAAACTCATCAGAAGTGGAAGCCGGCGCCTCCAGGTAGTGGTAGTTCCTCCGTGGGGCCATTAATTGCATTGTTTTTAGATGATAATAATAAAGTACTCCCTCAATGTTATAAATCATAAAGTGATTCATATATATTGTGGACACTTTAGCCCGTTACTTGAAAGTGAGTCAGAAGCCTGAAGCACGACATCGCCGGAAGCACGAAAGTGCCGGAAGCATGTCAACCAAGAAGCACGACAGTGCAAAAAGCAAGACAATGCGGAAGCACGTCAACCAAGAAGCACGACAACGCAAGCACGACAGTGCGTAAGCACGTCAACCTAAGAAGCACGACAATGCAAGCACGACAGTGCGGAAGCACGTCAATCCAAGCACGACAATGCGAGAAGCACGACAGTGCGAAAGCACATCAATCCGAGAAGCACGACAGTGCGGAAGCATGTCAATCCAAGCACGACAATGCAAGCACGACAGTGCGGAAGCACGTCAGTCCAAGCACGACAATGCAAGCACGACAGTGCGGAAGTACGTCAGTCCAAGCACGACAATGCAGCAAGCACGACAATGTGGAAGCACGATAGTGCGGAAGCATGTCAATCCAAGCACGACGATGCTTTTGTAATTTTTTCTATAAATAGAGGTCATATGTTGAATGAAAATACGACGATTTCCTCTGGAATCTCTACTTCCCCTTATGTTCTTGTTCTGTTACGAATATTTTATAACACGTTATCAGCACGAGTTTTGCTCAAGAAGGTAGGAGAAACTGAATTGATATTCTTTTTCCCACTTCTATTCTTCCCTGAAGGAAATGACAGGTATTGAAACAAAAAAGTTCAAATCCTCGATATTACCTGCAATAATTATTTGACATGGTGTGTTAATGTTAAACTACACCTTCGAGGTACATCACTTGTTGAAACTTTGAATGATACATATATAGAACATGTAAACAAAAAGGACAAGGCAAATGACGCTGATATTTATTTGTCATCACCTTTCTGAGGATCTAAAAAATGAGAATGTACAATTGAAAGGGCATGTGAAATATGGGAAAGATCTAGATAGAGGTTCGACCACACCAGAAGTGTGATGCTGCTACAAACGCAAGACAATAATTATGGTTGAGATCGTTTTGTCTTAAAGTTATGTAAATAACCATCCAACTCAGATGATACATTCCCGAGCATGAGTTAATGGTACAAATGAAAAATATTGAAGAGGAAGCCTATTGTCTACTTAATAGCGTAAAAACGCACACAATATTATCTGACAAAAGGTATCAAGTATGACTTTGTGCAAAATACAAGTCCCAGAAATTATAGATGGCTCTGGAAATGTAACAATTATATTATCAAATGGTACCATCTTGCATATTGAAATGCATCTAGAAGATGAAAATGAAACTTGTTAAGTGTTAAAGATATATGTCTGAATGATTATACTTTACAGATTCTCATTGAAAGTCATACGAAGAGTGTATAAGCATCACATCTTTTAAGACGGGTAAACGGGCTACCCATGAAAAGATTAGTTGAACCTAACTTCCATTTATTTGCATATATTTGTGCTAACATTATTTGCATAACATAACGATTTCATTTACATGTTTTGTACTACATTTTAATTGCTTGATTTATTTATTCGTTATATTATCACCTAGAGGGATAGTTATATTGTTGTAGAAGATCTTAGTAATATCAGCGCTATCTGAAATGTATGTTACCTGAAGTAACTATATATCTTGGTACCTTGAAATAAAAGTGCACTGTAGAAGTTCGGCATATTAACAACTCAAATAAAATTGATGCTAAATGGGGGTGCTACATAAAACCGAAACCCGAAATGAAATTATTCAAAAATGGAAGGATATGATATTATCCATTAAGCATGCATGCCGTGAATATGGTACTCTAGCAGTAGTATCTGAAAACGCTTGAAGAAAAATAAATCCAGATCTGGTTTATGTTTATTAAAAAGGAAAGTGATAAACACTTCTTAAATATAATGGTTTGTGACCTTATGAGGTCCCACATAGTGCCTATAGAGCACTTTGAAATTCCAGCAGAGATAGAGGCCAAGAGAGGTTATGGACACATATGCAGATATAGTGATCCTCCTCAAATAACATATGAGTGACCGTGATGGATGTGAATATTCCTGTCAAGATGATTATCTGGTCTTAATAAAAATATCTTATTCAAATATATTGTGATAAAGACAAGACATATTTAATAGATTGTACCTCTATCGGATGAAAAGTTCCCGATATTGAGAAATGTAACGCTTTTAAATTACCTCTCCTAGATGACGTATTTTCCTGGGATTGAGATGTTTGTATCAATAATAAAATTATTCTTGTTGAATTACAATGAGGTTATGCTTATTGTGTTTGAAATATATGATCATATATTTACTTCCCTTGGATGTCACATTCCCGAGGTTGAGTTTATCTCCCTTGAATGATATGTTCTCAAGGTCGAGTTAATATTGTCAAGTTAGATTAAACCGTGAATATTTCTCGAGAATGAATTTATGTATAAACACAAAATATCCATATCATGTCCCATGAGATTATTGATAGCTCTAGGAGTGCAAGAATTATATTATTGGAACCAGAAAATCTACTAAATTTCAAACATGTACATCGTAATGTGCATAATTTGGAGGCACTGATTAAAAATAGAAGGGGTCTATGTATATCAAATTATATTGTAAAGACAACGAACAATCCATGAGAAATTTGAAGCAACAACTTGTGGGTTGTATTGGGTCCAAATTTAGACTTTCGAATCATATATCATTATGGTGGAAGCTAGTGAATCATGATATATTCGGGTTGTGGCATGATCGCCTTGACACCCAAAAAGTAAAAAGGTATGTATGATTGTTAAACATACTAAAGACATTCATTGAAAGCACAAAGATGCTAATGTCCAAAGATTAGTAATGTGTATCATATTTACAAGGAATTAATTGCTAAACTTTCAACCAAAATGGTTTGTTATTATATTTGTAGACCAATACACCCAGCAGGTAAGCTATTCGAATACTTTATGGTCCTTGTAGACACATCCTGCAGATGATCCAAAATATATTACTTCAATGATGAGTTAAATTTTGTTGCTTGATACCATTGATATAAGATCCGAACTCAATAGTATGACTTGAAATTGTGCAGTACTGCATGCATCAGCATTAATGAGAATATGCACACTACTTGCGACATGAAATCCATAAAATGGAGAGTGAAATGTTCAACAATTCGATATTACTAAGATCTTGCAGATATAGCTACAAAATCCTTGTCAGCAAGTGAATTTGAGAAATTACATTGGAATGAGAAGAGTTACGAACTTGCAAGATTGATAATATTATATGCATCAGGGGGAGCAGATTTTGGTGTGCTGTACTCTTTTTTCCTTATACCTGGTTTTTATCCTATTAAGGTTTTTCCAGCTTGAGGTTTTTAATGAGGCAACTATATGCACCTAACATGAATTAGAGTTATGCACTCTTTTCATTTTTTGATCGATTTTGTCCCACTGAGTTTTTCGACTTAAGGTTTTTAACGAGGCATACTTATATTCAAAGTAGTCCTGAAGACTGACCCTTGACAAGAAATGTTTAGAATTAAAACAATCATAAAGGTTGGGCCATAAAAGCTAATGAATACAATTTTCTTATGATCGATTTTTTCCCACAGGGTTTTTCGACTTAAGTTTTGGATGATGAATATCTATTTTGAAGACAAATAGTTCTACTCTTACTTTTGACCACTTTCTGCCAATATATTTTTCGGGCTTGTAAATTTTACGAGACATTTTCTATATTCATCCAATTGATGAAAAGCAATTATGATAATGTGCCAAAGGGGGAGTGTTATAAATCACAAAGTGATTCATATATATTGTGGACACTTTAACCTGTTACTTGAAAGTGAGTCAGAAGCCTGGAGCACGACATCGCCAGAAGCACGACAGTGCCGGAAGCACGACTATGCAAGCACGACAGTGCAGAAGCACGTCAACCAAGAAGCACGACAACACAAACACGACAGTGCAAATAGCACGACAATGCGGAAGCACGACAGTGCGGAAGTATGTCAGTCCAAGCACGACGATGCTTTTGTAATTTTTTCTATAAATAGAGATCATATGTTGAATGAAAATACGACGATTTCCTCTGAAATTTCTACTTTCCCTTATGTTCTTGTTCTGTTACGAATATTTTATAACACTCAAGTGTTTGTATAGAGTTTGGGCGCGGGAATTTATAGTAATTAAGTGAGAGTATTGGATAAGCACTACGTAGTCCAATTAGTAATATAAATGGGGGTGGTCAACATAATTTAATTTAATGCAATGGAAAGGGACGCTTCTTTTGGATTATCATCTAAATGACGAGACTTTTGGACAGGTTACGTTTAACAAATTATCAATACTAACTTTTGCTTTTCATAATCCATCCACCACTATACAAATGTAACGTGTTCACTGTTTTTCGTAATCTTTTAATATATCCAAATGAGATAACAACTTGTTTGTTTTAACTAGATAAGATAACCGAATGGATCCAAAACACCATCATAAATATGTATCATCAATGATACTTCCTTTGTTTTAAAATAACTGATTTTTTAACTTAAAAAAATATATATATATATATAAATGACAAATATTTTCATACAAAATCCATTTTATTAAATAGATTTTGTGGAATACGTAAATGATCATGAAATTAAGTAGGTTGTTTATAATAAAATTGAAAGAATTGTAATTTTTTGTGCTAAAGCAACAGCTACTTTGAAATTTATCATTTTATCTAAAAAATACTTATTTTAAAATGAAGAGAGTATCTATTTATGACTGAAGGGGTGATAGTAAATATATTTATGAAACTTTTAATTTTACGAATTCTAAATTTAGCGTACTTGTTACGGGATATAGTGTGGAAAGATTTGTACCCGAATTAGATTTTATAAAAAATTATCAATAAAATGCCTACTTTCAGAAGTTTCCAATTTGACGCCTTATTTTCAGGCTTTTTTTTTTTTTTTTTTTTTTTTATAGTTGAGAACTAGATTTTGAATTTATTGTTAATTTAGAGCTTACGCTTTGAAAATTAAGAAACATTATTCGATGTATGAAAGATTTAGTATCATATATAAAAAATTTCATTCTATTTCATATTAAAATAGTTGGTATATAAAAATTTCATACATATATTGTAACGAAAATTTTGGTATGCGGAGTATCTGTATAATATATAAATACCAATATATATATATATAATATTAGAAAAACTAAGTATATATCAAATTTGTTAATAATTAATATATGCCGAAAGTTTTGCATTAATATATTTAGTATTTGGTATATACACTGAAATTAAGATTTCCTTTTTTATACAATGAAATTCAGAATAACGAAATTTTATGAACGGTTTGACGCAGAATCTTTGGTCTATTAAGTCATCCGAATGTAGAATAATATTTGACTTTGAGTGAGTTCCACCTGAGCTGCAGTTTTTTCTCCATTAATCTATGACGTGTTCAGGGCATCTTCGTCGTTAGATATCTCTATTCTTCAACAGATTTTGTTTTACTTTACAGTAAAATCTCCATTCCTTCTCAAGCGATTTGCACTACTTTTTACATTAAAAATGAATATTCTTTAAAATTCATTTTTTATAATTAGTTATATTAATTTTTTTATAAGTTATATTATGCAAGCAATATTATTACATATAAAATGTTATAATCATATTTTTACTTTTATAGATTCTAAAATACTCAAAGTTAAATGAATATATAGATTACATAAATGAACACACAAAATTTATATTATTTCAGTAATTTGTATTTATTTAAGTTTTTTATTTTTATTTACTTTTATTATCGTTATAATTTATTTTCTTGTCGTTTTAATTTTATGGTGTATAATTTTATTTGATGTGTTGTAATTTCAAAGCATTTATTTTGCTTTATCGAAATTATATATTTTTTGCTTTTTAATAAAAATAATATAAAAATAATTTTTATTATATAAACTATTAATAAAAAAAGGAGACAAAAATATACGTCATACATTATAAACATAAAAGATTAAACAAAAAAAAAAAGTAAATGACTGGTGCAGTGCATAAAATGTGCCACTATTACAACAATTGATGAGCCATCAGTATAATACTACAGTTGTAAATTAATTCACTGGAGAAGAATTATCCAACGTCACCGGTAAACCAACGGTGCTCTCGAACGGGAAAGAGAGGAAGATAGATAATGGGATTTAAAGAAGCGTTAGAACATTGCCAAAGTAAAAATAGACTAACACGTCGGAGTTGGTAGATCGCTTTTAAGTGAATAGGGATATAGAAAAGTATTCATGCTTGTGTAAGAGTATCATTAGTGGTATCTACCCAAGAAGTACAACCATATTTATTGATTTCATTCCGTTTCGGTCGGAATGATCAGAACATTCCATTCCGATCATAAAAACAAAATGGTTTGGAAGTCATTTCGTTTCGACCAACTTTCCACTGTTCCAGTCCGAAACGACTGAAACCAATCGAAATGACCAAAATTCCCGAGGTGCCGAGATGGCCGAAATGATTTAAAAAAATATATTTTGTGTGATTTATTTTTCAAGTTCGTACACATATATGTTTATATTAAAAAGAAAGGTACAAAATATTATAATAGACTACACATAAGTAATCTTTTGCGTAATTTGTTCAATTTTCTTTATTTTTGAATTTTGTGTAATCTAAACTCTAGTAACCCAAATTCTCAAACCGAACAATTTAACATATGATTTGAAAATATTTTAAGATATTAAGTTTTAACAATATTTTAAAGTATATGAAATGGAACACCGAAATGCTCCGATACCGAAATATCTCATTCTAGTGTCAAATTCGAAACAGTCATCGGAACGGTGTTAAGGTACAACACCTTTGTACGCATGAGTACAAATAGGAGAAAGGAAAATGGGGTACAATTAATTGTATCCATTTTTATTGAAACAACGAGAGTGGGAGAGGTAGGGCCGTGTTGCCCATTCACCAGGAATAAAGGAGGATCTAAGGCGTGTGGGGCCCGTGCCTGATTAATGATGTTATTTTTTTCCTTTTTTTATTTTTTTAATATCAGCTTGTATTTCTTTATACTATACCTAATTAATAGTATCAGCATTTTTAATATTGTGTAAATATTAAAAAAAAAACGACTTAATTTTTTTACGTTTATTATAAAATTTAGAAAAAAAGGATTTAAAATTTATCTTTGTCTTAAAAATAAAATAAAAAAGTAATTTTTTTGAAAAAAATTTATTAATTTAAAAAAATTCATGAATATTTATTTAATTAATTGTATGGGTGAAAATTATAAATAAAATTTTAATAAATTAAAGATGTGAAAATAAAATAAGTGATTTGAATGTAGGATACCCAAATAGTACTATTTGTACCTTGGATGATTGGGGAGAAATTGCTAGAAATATAGTGGGTATTAACTTTTGATGTGACAGTGATGTGGCGGGTAATTGTACCTAAACCATTGGTGATGCTCTAAGGGATAATATCTGATCCTATTATTTGGATATCCGATAAGCATTGAACGACCTACCTTGGGGCTAAGGGAGCGCTAGACCCTGCTGACCCCATCAAAATGTGTCATTATATATATGTATTTTAGTCGATTTTAATACAACTCATTAAAATAAAAGTAGTTATATAGTTTAACTTCAACTATATGGATGTATTATTTTCATGAACGCATGGTATTGATTAAATCAGTAGCACAGGCGATAGCGACATACGTGATGTCCTGTTTTTTGTTGCCAACTAAGGTATGGAAAACACTTAATTCTATGATGACAAGATTCTGGTGGGGACAGAAAGAAGATGAGAAGAGGATTCACTGGAAAATATGGACTGATCTTTGTAAGCCGAAGATGGAAGGGGTGCTAGGATTTCGGGATTTGGAAGCTTTCAGTCTGGCGATGCTAGGAAAACAAGGATGGAGACTTATCCAAAATGAAGACACTATTCTCTATAAGTGTCTTAAAGCGAGATATTTTCCAAATTGCACTTTCCTAGAGGCAAATGTAGGCTATAATGCAAGCTATAGCTGGAGAAGTATGATGGCGGGCCGGGAAATGCTTGAACCAAGGTTGAGGTGGACGGTCAACAATGGAATATCGATTAACATATGGCAGGATCGGTGGCCGCCAAACACCTAAGACGGAAAAATCCAAACCAATAGAGGAGACCATCCTATGGACATGAAAGTTCGAAACTTAATGGTTGAGTTGATGGAAGGATGGGACGAGTTACAGGTGAGAGGGATGTTAGATAGGGAAGAGGCTGACTTGATTCTTTCCATTCCAATTTCTTATAGAAGTGGGGTGGATCAACTTGCTTGGAATAAGGAGAAAGACGGATGCTATAGGGTAAAATCGGGGTACCGTTTTGCGAGAAAATGGTTGAGTGAAGGACAAATGGGTCCATCCGTTTTGACTGAAGATGTGCGGATGTGGAAGTGACTTTAGGGTTTGGATGTACCAACAAAATTCATTTGTTTTTATGGAAATGCGTACATAATCTAATCCCGGTGAATAACAACCTTGTCCGAAAACATATCGATGTCGATCCAATTTGTAAGAAATGTGGCGGAGGAGTGGAGACAATAATACACGTGCTATCAGATTGTCCTTGGTCCGAGTTTTATTGGCGGCAAAGTGTATTTCATTACGATACTTCACCAGTATTGGAACGGGGAGATATGGGAGATTGGATGTTACATATTAGTACCGGGGAGGATAAAAGTTACCAATCGTTATGGGCAGTACATGCTTAGTTTATTTGGTATTCTCGAAATAAACTTATTTTTGATAACCAAAATGTTGATCGGGTTGAAACGTCTAGCCTGGCGGTACAACACTTCTTCGACTTTCAGGATGCAAAGCTGTCGAAACTACAGCAGTTGCATGGCCCAGTTGATGTTGAATAGCGTGCTCCTCTTGTAGGCTATGTCAAGATGAACTATGATGCCTTGGTCCGGATACAACAAGGAACAGGCTATGGGGTGGCAATACGAGATGAGAAAAGGATGTTGGTGAAGTCATCTTATCGAAGAGAGAAGTTGGTTCGGGAAATTGGAGTGGCAGAGGCGATTGCTTGCAGAGACAGAGTACTTTTGGCGAGAGATTTGCGCCTAAATCATGTGATTCTGACTCCTTGGTGGTTTTCTGGGCACTTAGACAAAAAGGATCAATTTATCTTATTTTGGTCTTGTAGTGTCTGATATCCTCAATTATTGCTCTTCTTTTGTGTTGGTTAAATTTTGTTGGGTTAAGCGAAACTCTAATAAGCTTGCCCATAGTCTAGCTAACTGTTGTTTTAATTCTGATTTTTCGGGATACTTCGTTGGCGATATCTCATAGTCGTTGTTGAATATTGTACACAGGGAAGCCGTTTTGACTGTCTAATAGAATTACTGTGTTACCCTTAAAAAAAAAGAATATTTTATATAATTAATTGTATGGGTGAGAATTATAAAAAAGATTTTAATAAATTGAAGATGTGAAAATAAAATGAGTGCTTTGAATGTAGGACCCCCAAATAGTACTATTTGTATCTTGGATGATTGGGGAGAAATATCTAGAAATGTAGTGGATATTAACTTTTGATGTGATGGATCATCCATTTAATTAACAAAAAATCCCTCCCATCCCCCAAGGTGACTCGATCCCAAGACCAAGGGTCTAGGTAATGGATGTTTATGACACTTGAGCTATCCAACTTCATCAAATATAAACAAATATAATGAATGTAAAGACATTATATCTTAGATTTTTTTAATTAAATTAATCTATTGATCTTACTTAAATTGTTAGTACCTTCTAATTTTATTTATAGAGTTGACTATCATTGATGTTAGTAGACATATTAGAGCGTACAACGGTAGTCTTCCCTTCTAGATTTTCTAAAATATATATTTTTTTTAATTAATCCCATATTTTAGGTTTAGAGCCTAAGATAAAAGAATCTGATTTCAAGTCTATTAGAATTTGTCCCTATTTGGTAAAACGATGACACATAACCTTAGATCATAATTAAACTTTTTAATCTTGTTAGACGAACTCCTAAATTCATTTATCGATGGACCACCTCGATCGAATTTCTGGGTCCATCACTGTTAATAAAAATATGACCGTAGATAAATTTAACATCTTGATACAGATCGGGAATCAACCTTGCTCATTCAATATATTATTGGTTTTGTTTTGAAAAATAACAAATCACCTAAAATAATTAAATATAATAACAATGATTCACAACATTAATATATTAAGATGATGTAAGTCAATATATTAAGAGATTGCTTGCACGATATCACTTTCTTGATAAATTTGAGCATGCTATGGTTAAACCGTGCATCCAAGAAACTTTTCAATTTTAATGTGTCGTCTAAATTTGAGAGTTCTAAAGAAACCATCCATACATTATCATTTCTTCATTTCTTTTATGGAAATTGTTTTTTATCCTACTTTTTACTATAGTTTAGACATTTTTTTTATCGGTCGCTATATCTGATCCATCAATAATCAATAATATCGTAACAGGTCAAATGTGGGATGTGTATTAGGCGCTTATATCCAAACCCAAATGCATTGGTTCAACTAGAGGTGGTTTGAACCATAAGAATTTTAGACTGAATTATTATCAGATCCAACAAATCTAACACAATGTATTAATAACCTAGTAGGTCTCGGGTAGGCTCAATAATTTTAATTTATTTTAGGAAATAGACTAGAATGACTTCACCAATTAACCCGATGAAATTTTATTTATTCTCATCCTACCCAATATATAATGTTGGCCCGATAATTCTAATTGAGCACTATTTCATGATGCGGACCTTAAATAGGCCCAAGTCGCCCGGCCTAACAATGTCTCTCGAGGTGTTCATTAAGGCTCGATCTTGATGGTCTGTTGGCAAAGCCCATTTATGCTTAATCAATTACTTTCCTAGTGACTTAAAGGATTATATTATTGTTCATCCGTTGTTTAATAAAGCATAACTACTTTTGTTCGTTTAATAACTAGGCAAAGTCGTCGATGCAGTAGGCGATACTGCATATGTTGCCACTACCATGAGTGACACTGCGTCTAGAGGTGCTCATACCGTTCCTGGTTCCGGTTCCGGAACCGCGGGTAGCCGGTACCATATTCGAACCGTGGGCTACACGGTTCCGGTCCGGTTCCCGGTTCCCGGTTCCCCGGTTCCGGTCCGGTTCCGGTTCCAATTCCCGGTTAGAACTGTGTTTTTTTTTTTAAAAAAAAATATTTATTTATTTTATAAATATATTATGCATAAATTTATTTCTCCAGTTTTTAGAAAATAAAACGAAACTTAAAACATTGAATAATAGACAAGAAATTTTTATTAATAACTAATTTAAACAATACAAATTCGGATTCGGTAATAAAATAATGATTCAAATTACAATTTTTTTATTACAAGCTAAAATTTAATACAAGATTACAAGAGTACAAGTTACAATTTACAAGGAATATTGAAAAAGGAAAAGAAAAAAAAAATGGGCTTGAGTTTTATTTTAAGTAAAAAATTAGTAATTAATTTTTAACTTAAAATTAAATTGTCTACGTATCATTCACCGTCCGGCATTTTGTGAATGAATCAAAGCCCACGTAGTACTTCTTACCTTGCTTACCTTTCGAATATGATCTTGGTTGTGGTCGGTTGAAGCTCAAGCATTGCCACCTTCCTCGGATGAACCGGTTGAAGTTTCCCACGGGACGTAATCTCCCTCTTCGTCAAAGTCGAAGTCTTCCGCTTGTTGTCTTTTTTCGGCCTTTGTCCAATCTTCTAGCAAATATTGATTTTCAACATTTTCAATCGTCAATCTTGTTCTTCGATCGTCCAAAATATTACCTCCAGTACTAAAAGCTTACTCGACGGAGACGGTTGATGCCGGTGTGGCAAGAATCTCATTTGCAATGAGGGGAAGGATCGGAAATGCCTTGGATTTTCTATGCCACCACTTCAAAAGAGAGTTGGTGTTACTGAAATCCATTTCTTCGAAGGTGGTGTGGAAATATCGATCAATCTCGCCAAATGGGTTGCTTGTTGAAGACCCATGTGCCTTTTTTAAGGAGCACTCCGCGTACAAATGTCGTAATCTTTCCTGGCTAGGGTTAACACAAACAATTTGGGAAGAAGCAGTTGGGTTAGCGTAGATATTAGTTCAACATCATCAAGTGTTTGTGGTATGAAGTAGAGGTTTTGAGGATTCCAGAACCGGGTTTAGAATGCAAGGAACCGGGTCGGAGAACCGAATTTTAACCAGATTCACAAAAGAGGTTAAAAGGAGAACCGGGCCTGAGTTAGTTATAACTGTCGTTCGCAACGGTTTTTAGTCTGTTGCATGAGAAACCGTTGTGAAAGCCCCGCTGCAGCAGTTTTGAATATCTTGAGTCAAAATTGGTTACAACTTCCTCAACTCCCTGATTCGAGCTCCAGCATTTATATACATTGTAAACACTTGTAGTTGCGAGCTAATAGACGTAATTTTCCCTCTGTAAACATTACTCAATCAAGAGAATTAGAACGCTAGGGTTTTCTGCTCAAATCAAGCTGTGATTTGGGGTTTTCTGGTTTTCTAGGTAATTCTTGTAATTGGTTGATTAGTGGAGTGAATTGAGGTGTATAGAACCTTTGTGGATGTAGATCACATTGATCGAACCACGTAAAAGCCCTGTGTTCATTATTTTTCTTTCATGTTCTTGGTTCGGTTGTTAGTGGCCGATTTCTTGGTTGTGTTTCATTCAATTCAGTTGTGTGTGAGGTTGAGCTGATCATAACAAGTTGCGCCGTCTGTGGGAAGCATTCTCACGCAACCAAAAGATAAAGATGTCAGGAATGAAGATGGATTTGGATAAATTTTCAGGGAGGAATGACTTCTACCTTTGGAAGATCAAGATGAAGGCTATTCTGGTTCAAAACGGGCTGGTAAGTGCTCTCAAGCCTAAAAGTGATTGGATAGAGACAGAGAAGCCCAAATATGCAGAAATGGACCAAAAGGCTTTGAGTTTAATCATCTTGTGCATGGGTGATAAGCCATTGAGGGAAGTTTCAAGGTGCAAGAATGCAATAGAGGCTTGGACCAAACTGGAGGATTTATATCAGTCCAAGTCTGTATCAAATAAGTTGTTTCTCAAATAGAGGTTGCTGGCTTTCAAAATGGTGGAGGAAAAAGACATTTCTGATCAATTAGATGAGTTTTCAAAACTTCTTGATGAGCTGGAAGATCTTGGGGTAACTATGGAGGATGATGACAGAGCCTTGATGGTGTTAAATGCTCTATCAAGTTCTATGGAAGGATTCAAAGATACTTTGATGTTTGGGAGGCAGGATAAACTGAGTTATGACTCAATAATTACTGCCTTAAAGACCAAATGCCTACAGAATCACGGAGACAAGAAGGTAACTCAATCTGGTGAAGGACTGAATGTCAAGTTCAAAAGAAACTACCAAAAGAAGACAGGCCCAAACCTCAAAGAATTCCAAAAGTGGCAACACTGCTCCAAAGAAATCTGGAGAATGGATAGAAAATAGGAAATGTTTCAAGTGCAAACAGATAGGGCATCTAAAGAAAGATTGCCCACAGAAGATGAAGAAGAAAGAAGGCCAGGGTGCAGAAGCTGCTACAGTTGAACATGAAGAAGACACACCAGAGGTCTTGAATGTTACTGAGTCAAAAATGGAGATGGAATGGGTACTGGATACAGGCTGCTCCTTCCATATGTGTCCTCGTGAAGAATGGTTCCAAAACCTCAAGAATGGAGGGTGTGTACTGCTGGAAAATGACCAATCCTACAGAGTTCAAGGCACTGGATCAGTAAGCATCAATATGTTTGATGGGCTTACAAGAAAAATTACAAATGTAAGGTATGGGCCTGGACTTAAAAGAAATCTGATCTCCCTAGGATCTCTAATTGCTACTGGGTGTGAATTTAAGTCTGTTGATGGCCAATTACACATAACCAAAGAGAATAAACTGGTAATCAAAGGAAGACAACATAATGGATTGTTTATTTTGATAGGAAAACCAGTGGTTGGGAATGTGGGGAATATTTTGGGTAAGGATGAACTAACCCCGTGGCATAAGAGGTTAGGACACATTGGGGAAAGAGGATTGAAAGAGCTATCCAAAAGAGGTATAATAGGAGAGGTTGGAAACCAGACACTTGAATTCTGTGACAAATGTGCATTAGGCAAATCACAGAAACTGCCTTATGCTAAAGGGATTCACATTACTCAAGAACCTCTAGATTATGTTCACTCTGACATCTGGGGACCATCCAGAACTGAATCTCATGGAGGAGGAAAGTATTTCATGTCTGTTATTGATGATTTCAGTAGGAAAGTGTGGGTGTTTATCTTAAGAAACAAGAGTGATGCCTTCACTAAATCCAAGATATGGTTGCTTCAAATGGAAACATTGAGGGGAAAGAAACTCAAGCATTTAAGAACTGACAATGGCTTAGAGTACCTATCTACTGAGTTCACAACTTTCTGTATTGAAAAGGGGATTACCAGACACAGAACAGTTCCCATGAATCCACAACAGAATGGAGTGGCAGAAAGATTCAACAGAATTGTCCTTGAAAGAGTAAGGTGTATGTTAATTGATGCTGGTTTGCCAAAGGTGTTCTGGGGAGAAACAATAAATACATCATGTTACCTAATAAACAGATCACCTACATCAACTCTAGGGTTCAAAACACCAGAAGAAGTATGGAGTGGAAGAGTTCCAAATTACTCAGGTTTAAAGGTGTTTGGATGTTTGGTTTATGCTCACATGAAATCAGATAAACTTGATCCTAGAGCATACAGGTGTGTGTTTCTGGGATATCCAGAGGGAATCAAGGGTTACAGGTTATGGTGCATGGAACCTGGGAGTCAGAAATTGATGATCAGCAGAGATGTGAAGTTCAATGAATCAATTATGGGATATCATTTCTCTAGAAATCAAGAAAAACATGATGGAGGTACTGAATCAGAAAGGTTATCAGTTCAGGTGGAGACTCAGGTGGATCATGGACCACAAAGAGGTGAAAACTTGGCTGATCACTCTAGTGATAGTTCTTCAGAAGAAGAAGACATGCCACCCAGAAATACGAACCTGAGAGACTACAGCATTGCCAGAGATAGACCAAGGAGGCAAATACAGAGACCAGATTTTTATGGACAGGCTGGAAGTGTACATTATGCACTCAGTATTGCTAAAGACATAGAACATCATGAACCACATAATTTCAGAGAAGCAGTCAGTGGTGATGAAAGTGAATAAACCAAAGGGGCAGAAGCTAGTAAGTTCCAAATGGATTTACAAGAAGAAATTTGAAGCTGGAGACTCAGATAGGATAAGGTATAAAGCAAGATTGCTAGCAAGGGGTTTTACTCAGAGGGAGGGTATTTTATTTCAATGAGGTTTTCTCTCCTGTGGTGAAACATTGTTCAATCAGACTACTTTTGTCAAAAGTAACACAAGAGGATATGGAGTTACAGCAACTGGATGTAAAAACAGCTTTCTTACATGGAGACTTAGTTGAGAACATATATATGAAGCAGCCTGAGGGGTTTGTGATTCCTGGAAATGAAGAAAAAGTATGTTTTCTCAAGAAATCATTATATGGATTGAAACAAAGTCCAAGGCAGTGGAATAAGAAGTTCAATGAGTTTATGTTAAAAGCTGGTTTTGTCATAAGTTTGTATGATAGTTGTGTTTATTTTGATAAGAGTACAAGTGTTGATCCTGTATACCTGTTGCTGTACGTGGATGACATGCTTATTGCAAGTAAGAGTACACATAAAATACATCAGCTTAAGCAGAAGTTGAGTTCTGAGTTTGACATGAAAGACTTAGGGGATGCCAAGAAGATTATGGGAATGAGTATAATCAGAGATAGAGCTGTTGGAAGTTTATGGTTGTCTCAGAAGCATTACCTTCAGAAAGTGGTGGAGAGGTTTCAGATGCATGAGGATAAAACACTGAGTATTCCAGTAAGCCAACAACTCAGACTATCAAAGGATCAGAGGCCTAAGACAGCAGAAGAAGTGAGACACATGAGAAATGTGCCTTATGCTAGTGGGCTTGGAAGTTTAATGTACGGGATGATATGCAGCAGACCAGACTTAGCATATTGTGTGTTTTTGGTCAGCAGGTATATGTCAAATCCAGGGAAAGCTCACTGGGAGGCTTTGAAGCAGGTGTTAAGGTATCTAAAGGGAACAGTCAATCTGGGGTTGAAGTTTCAGAAACTGGGAAGCATGTCTATTCCTTTGGAAGGGTTTGCAGATGCTGATTTTGCTGGTAATGTTGACACCAGGAGGTCAATCACAGGATATGTGTTCACTTTATATGGTATGGCAGTTAGCTGGAGAAGTGTGCAACAATCAGTAGTAGCTTTATCAACTACAGAAGCTGATGGCTTTGACAGAGGCAATTAAACAAGCTGTGCGGTTGAAAGGTATTCTGAAGGATCTGGGAATAAAGCAAGAATGTGTGACTATATATTGTGACAATCAGAGTGCACTACATCTGGTAAAACATCAAGCTTTCCATGAAAGATCCAAGCATATAGATGTTAGGTTGCATTTTGCAAGGGATGTGATTGATGCAGGGTCAGTAGAGGTTAAGAAAGTCCACACAATTGACAATGCTGCTGACTTCTTAACCAAAGCAGTGTCTGGGAGTAAGGTAGTCCATTGCTCAAGCCTAATTGCGCTTGAACGATGTGATTAAAAAGATAAAGAGCAAGGCAGGTTTGAGGTAATGATATACACTTGATTTCATTGAGGTGGAGATTTGTAGATATTAGTTCAATATCATCAAGTGTTTGTGGTATGAAGTAGAGGTTTTGAGGATTCCAGAACCGGGTTTAGAATGCAAGGAACCGGGTCGGAGAACTGGATTTTAACCAGATTCACAAAAGAGGTTAAAAGGAGAACCGGGCCTAAGTTAGTTATAACTGCCGTTCGTAACAGTTTTTAGTCTGTTGCATGAGAAACCGTTGTGAAAGCCCCGCTGCAGTAGTTTTGAATATCTTGAGTCAAAATTGGTTACAACTTCCTCAACTCCCTGATTCGAGCTCCAGCATTTATATACATTGTAAACACTTGTAGTTGCGAGCTAATAGACGTAGTTTTCCCTCTGTAAACATTACTCAATCAAGAGAATTAGAACGCTAGGGTTTTTTGCTCAAATCAAGCTGTGATTTGGGGTTTTCTGGTTTTCTGGGTAATTCTTGTAATTGGTTGATTAGTGGAGTGAATTGAGGTGTGTAGAACCTCCGTGGATGTAGATCACATTGATCGAACCACGTAAAAGTCCTGTGTTCATCATTTTTCTTTCCTGTTCTTGGTTCGGTTGTTAGTGGCCGATTTCTTGGTTGTGTTTCATTCAATTCAGTTGTGTGTTGTTTGTGTGTGAGGTTGAGCTGATCATAACAGTTAGGGGGAACAAAATCACTAGACTCACTAGAGTCATCACCACCGTATTGAATTCTATACTCTCGAAATGTTGTATAAAAAACCTCTTTCACCGTAGCGACAACATGTGTGGCACTTGGAGGATCTTCATGATCCGAGAACAATGCTTCATAATACATTTTTAAAAGTTCAATTAAACCATCCTCTTTAATTCTAGGATCTAACATTTTAGCAAATTAAAAATACGTTCGGGATTTCCATAAAATATTTTACCCATTTTGTTCTCATTTTGGAAATAGGTTCACTTAAAATTGGGTCATTTTTGTAATAAAAAAATGCTAGTGCAATCGCGACACAATGATCAACTACAAGGGGTGAAGTGGGGTAATAGCAACCGGAAAGTTCTTTTGTTGCATCTTTGAATTTTTTTTTAAAAGTGTAATCAAGGTTTTAAAAGTATCCCAAGCTTGTGGAAACAAATGAATATCATTCATTGGGTTTTGCACAAAAAAATCATATAAAGCCTATTTGTATTCATAAGAATCACTCAACATTTTGTAAGTAGAGTTCCAACGGTGGGGACATCCCAAATAAATTTTTCCGGATTCATTCCTCGGTTTTTGCAAAATTTGAACTATTTTTTTATTATTACTTGGTGCTTCATAATCATTTTTATACCCATTCGAAAAGGGTCGATGTGATCACTAAAACATGCTAAACCATCTTGAACACAAAGATTTAGACAATGACATAGACACCGAACATGAAAAAATCTTCCTCCACAAGTTGGTTGACAATAGTTGATCAAAGTGGGCAAGGATGTTGTATTGGCACTAGCATTATCAAACGAAATTGAGAAATTTTTTTGTTGCAAATTATAATCTTGAAGAATCGTTATAATTTTAAGTACAATGCCTTGTGCGGAATGTGGTTGTGGGAAATCCCTATATGCAATCAAACGTTTTTGCATTGTCCACGTATCATCGATCCAATGTGAAGTAACACCCATATAAGCATTGGTTTTGTAGTTATTGGTCCAAATGTGCACACATATTGAATTTTTTTTTTGTTGTAGTGAAGCTAACGTGTTTATTAAAACAAGTTTATACTCTCTAACAACTTTTACAATATCACGTGTAAGTGTGGTTCGTGGAATTTTTGTAGCCGGGTTAAAAGCTAATTTTTTAAAATCCTCATAAAGTTTATTATCGACAAAGTTGAAGAGTTGGTGTGTTGCACAAACATATTTTGCCAAGTGTCGCCGGGCGTTTGCTTCACTATAACGAAAGAGGGAGGTAGAATTCGTACCTTGCGAGCTACCGGTTGTAGCTCGAATTTGAGTTTGTGCCGGATCAATACCGATTTTGTCGGGATGGAAAGATTCAACATGGTTGGTGTATGAACCGTATCCTTCACCTTTCTTCATGATGTACTTTTTTGGGCAATAATTGCATCGCACCGAGAACAATTCGGGCATCCCTTCTTCTTGGGAAAGTGGGGTCTTAGTCATATGATACTTGAAAAGTGCACTCTTTGACTCCTTAGTCTCCTTTGACGGTTTCAGTCCTTTCGAAGCTCGACTTCCACTTGGATTTGTGTTCGGTCCTCCACTTTCTTGAGTAGGAATGTTCGGAAGTTCGTCTTCAAAAGCGGCAAAGTGGGCGGCGGCGTTATCTCCTTCAAATTCAAAATAGTAAATTATAAGTAATCTTTTCCAAAGGTTAAATCGTATTAATGGAAAATATAAAGAAAAAAATTGAAAATAACAAAAAAAATGAAAAAAATAAAAATAAAAAATGAAAATATACATTTACCTAGAGCATTGGCAATGTCGATATCAATTCGGATGTCGTCTAAATTCATAGGTTCCTCCTCATCAAGGTTGTGGAGAAGTTGAGGTGGTAGTGGTGGACATGAAGAAGATGATGACCCTCGTTTGTTGGAGAATCGGCCGAATGATGTTGATGATCCTCGACCACTAGACATATTGATTTTTTTGTGGAGTAGAAGTAGCAGTTGAAATTTAAATATTGGTAGAGAAATAAAATGAACTAGAAATGTAATTTGAGAATACTCTTTTTTTTTCGAACTTGAATAAAAATACAAATATGATTGAATTCAATAAATTGAACAATCAAACTAAAATTGCAATTTTGCAAGATAATGAGGCAAAAATAGAGAGATTATAGAGAGATAGATGAGATTGAGAGGTGTAAGAAAAATGTGGAAGGTGAAGGGGTATTAATAGGTGATTTTGGGGGTAATTTTTTTTTTTTTTAAAAAAAAAATGGCCAAAAATGGCCGCCACTTTTTGAATCCAACGGTCTTGAGATCGTGGCTATTGATTTCAAACGGCCACTTGATCTCAATCGTCCAAATTTAAAAAAAAAAAAGAATTACGTTGGAACCGCTGGTTCTCGGTTCCGGTTCCGGATCGGAGCCTATCCCAACGGACATTTAATTTGGGCCGTTGGATGATTATTCTGGGTCGTTTGATTTAAAATGTTAAAAAAAATAAATAAATAAAAATAAAACCCGAGAACCGCCGATTCTCGGTTAGCGACTTTCAGGAACCGTATTCGATTGGTAAAATCCGGTTCCGGTTCCGAACCAAAAATCGTGGTCAACGATTCCGGAACCGTTGACCGCCGGTTCCAACCGGTTCAGTTTCAGGTTCCCCGAACCGGATGGGCACCTCTAACTGCGTCGGAAGATTTGTTTTTTTAGGTGTTCGCCAAAGTGCTGCCTCTGTTCGTCGCTACCAAGGGAACCTTGATACGACCATAGTTCACCTTCACTAAGGTAAATAAATTTCTATACATAATAATGGCGTAGTTATTTTCAGGTTTCATAAATATGGAATGTAGAATGCACTTAGAAATGGTTGCATTATTATATTGTATAGTTGTGTATTACTAGAACTAAACTGACTTTATATTCGATTCATGGGCTTAATATGTACTTAGTATGAATTATGATAATTTGGATATTTGAGTAGATGTTTAATGCAATTTTGTTCTATTTTTTAGTTAGAAAGTTAGTTTCGACCAAAATATCTTTCTAAATAATGAATATATTTTACAAAATTAGATTTAATTAAGGAAAATAATAATAAATTATATAATTAAAAGTTTGATCACCACCCATGCCATGTGATATAGACCAACAGGGGAGGAGGCACAGTATGTCTTCACGTACTAACCTTAGACATAAGGTTGATGCTACGACATCGCGTAACCCCCGTCCATAAAGATATATGATAAATGATCCACCAGCGCCATCAAAATCTACCATTCATGAACATCATGGTGTAGATACACAACCAGGATACTATGTGCCTCCAATGGTACAAGAACAAGATCTTGTCACTCCTTATCGTGGTTCAATGCACTTTAATTAGTCATTCACTGCACTTGAAGTCGGGGCACTATACGACAGACATACCAATTTTTCCTCATCAGTCAAATTTGGGAGGTCATCCAGCACATTTTAATACATCTCATATTCCATATTCAAGCCAAACATCATTTTCATCAGGTCGGTCGACATTTAGTTTGAATATCAGCACATTAGATGATGGTCAAATACAATATGCACAAGCTAGTGAATCCGATGCCAATAAAGATGAACGAAGAGGTCGGGCTAAATGAAATAGGAAAAAGACTTGTGGAATAGGCCATAAATATTAGTATTTCTCTCACAAGTGATACACGTAGTGTATGCATGCACTTAGGCCGATTTGTACGAGTATTTCTTGTAGTGTTTGCATATTAATTCGGTAGTTTTGTGTTATATTTAATTTTTTTGAGCCGAATAACGTGTTTGCTCATGTTTGTAGTTAAAAGGCACTATTTCATGCTTGAAAGTCCATTATAACGAAGTTTGGAGAAGAAACGAGCAAGAGACGAGGTGAAACGACGAGAAGAGGCAAAAATGCAGAATTCCAGCCTGACACTCCTTCAGTGTTTTGCAGCTTTTGCTCATAACTTCAGTTCTACATGTTCAAATGAGGTTAAATTAGTAGTATTGGAAAGCTAACTCAAAGGGCTACAACTTTGCTAGAAAATAGCCAAATCCAAATTATGACCAGAAGACCTCCAAATATAGCCTTGAAGTTGGAGGAAAAAAGGCCGAAACCTACTCGGTCGAGTAGGTTGTTTGGAGCAAAAATCAGTATGGCACAACAAAACCAACTTGGGTGAGTTAATTTTAGTAACTCGGTCGAGTTGGTAAGGCAGTTTACGTGTTTTGTACGCATTTTGGCCTATTTTCGGACCATTTCGACCCCAATCCTTCCCAATTTATAAATAGAAGTTCCCAAGTTCGAAAATAATCATCAAACACTTAAGAAACACCTTGAAGGCTTGAATCAAAGGGAAAAGAATGTGAAGCAAAGAAGATCGAGATTGAAAACTCCGAGTTTAGTCGTTTTTATTCATTTTCAATTTCTTCTTATGTTTGTCTATGAAAATATATTTGATATTGTTATGGATATGAGTAGCTGAACACGTTTTTGTTCTAGGGATAGAAAGTATATTGCAATTAACTATGTTTTGATTTATTTTATTTATTTTAGACTCAGTTCTTTGTGTTTATCTCATACATTTGTTCTTATTTTTTGAATTGATTAATTTGGTCAATTGATTATATCCTACTTGCTTTATACCTCGATTCCTGAGAAGGGATGGTTATTAATAGGCATACGGCGTATAGTATGCATATCAATAGTCGCTCAAGAGGAGTGAGATATTTGTGTAGACATTGATTTTTGGGTCTTTGGAATTACACATGCGATAGTTAGCTCGAGAGAGTAATTATTCATACGTGATCAACACGTTATAATTGTTCAACAGAAGGACTAACTAGAGTAGTGTTACCTAATAAGCACTAGTATTCGGTTTAAAAGTCTAGAATATTAAGATAATCATAAGTAGGAGATTGTAACTGAAATTGAACCCTAGAATACGTTCTTCTATCTAATTTATTCTTTCTTGATTCCATGTTGCTTCTTTTGGGCATTCTATTTATTTTATTTGTTATTTTTCTGCACTTCAATTAATAACTTAACAATCACCTTACATTAGAGACTAGATAGGGTTGAATTATTCTAATTAGGGTATTAAATTAAAATAGGAATACATTCTCTTTGGGATTGACCTTTCTCATTACTAGCTACAGTTGAACCATACACTTGCAGTAACACTAGGGTTATAAATAGTGTTGTCAAGTTTTTGGCGTCATTCCGGGGACTAGTAACTATGTTTAGTTTCTATCATGATTAATAATTTGATGTTAGGCTATGTTGTCAAGTTTTTTGGCGCCGTTCCGGGGACTAGTAATTCTGTTTAATTTCTATCTTGATTAATAATTTGACGTTAGGCTAGATATTTATTTTTCTTTATATATATATATATATATATATATATATATATATATATATATATACATATATATAACAATTGGTGCATTCTTTTCTTTTGATCATTGATTCCGGATGTTGGAGCTAAACTTTATTTTATTTTGCGAGATCATTGGAACAAGCTATGTATTCGCCATATTAGCAATGCTCTCTAGAGATACCAGTGGAAGACATGGATTATACGGGTGGTAGATACATCACAACTCTTGGGATAATCAAGGACTAAGGCTTGCTGATCATTCTCATGGTGGCATAAGAGATTTTCTACAACCACCTTGGAATGATTATGGTAATCAAGTTGAGGTCAAAGAGGAGTGGTAGGTTATTGCTCGTTAAAATAGGGTGGAAATGTGAGGTTTAATAGAAGATCTGAAGGATATGAAGGTCAAGTGGATAAAATACTTAAGAGGCTTGCAAACCTATAGAAAAAACAACTTGAAACTGGAGTTGACTTGGATGAGCATAGACTAAATGTGATGAACCAGAAGATGAAGAGTTCTTTGAAGAGAAGGTGTGTGAGGAAGTTGAAGAGAAAAATCAAGATGAAATTCACATGCAAGATCCTCAAGAACAAGTGCCCGTCGTTTCACATAAGTTGACTGACGACATCGACGAAGACCTATCTGAGAAGATTCCACTACAAGACAACCACATACACTTCATCATATTGATTCAAGGAAGTTAATTTCTTTATATCCTTCTATTGAGTCAAATTATGATTACTTGTATGATTGGAATGCAAGTTTTGAATGGTCTTTTCTTTTTAATTTTAGAAATTTTGCATCGCAATTGGGCATGTAACTCATTTTCTTTATTAAAAATAATGCTCAAGTATCAAGAATTTCTCTTGCCATGTCTGCATTAAAGATTCCACATGTTCTTTGAAAGCAAAGAAAAGCATGAAGACAAACACTTCTTTTTACATCCTGGATAATATTAGAGTCGTCAAGTTGAAAACGTAAAATTTAGCGCTTGTCGGGAGGCAACCGGCGTTACTATTTTATTTACATTTTTGTTACTTATGTTTGCTATTTTAATTTTTAGATACTAACATGATGTGAAGACAATGCAGTGAAGTGAGTCACAATGCACGAGAATATGAAATTTGAGGATAAGGGGGGTGAGGTTCAACCGGGTTTATGTGTAGAACCCGGTCGAGTGATGGAAAGAGAATATTCGAAAATAGGCCCACATTTCAGGTTTGATGTTCCAATTTTATCTTTCGGTGAGTGCCACCAAGGCGTACCACTTCTTTCCACAAATCTTGGCCTTTGACCAAGTTTGGGGGAGGGGGTAGAGTGGGGCGTCTTTGCAACGATGGTTGTTTGATGAACTCATTTGATTGTAGTTACTTTGCATTATGTTGGTTTCTGTTGTTTTTATTTATTGCATCTAGTGTTTTTTTAGTATTGTTGTCAAACCCGGAGTTGTGCTTATCCTGATGAACAAATAGCTAAATAAAGGGTTGATTGGCGATGATGTGTCAATGATGAATCAATTTCTAAAAAAAAATCTTTATGACACGAAGACGAGCATGATAGGCATAATTGATGAAATTGAGCAGGCATGTAGAATGATGATCACATTAGCCCGTGAGAGTTTGAGCTTTTGATTGAACTCCCATTTTTAGAGTATATATTGCGTATTTCTTTCGATGTGTTTTGTTGGCCATATGTAACTGTGTCTCTAATACTTGCCTTGAGTCTGCTTAAGAATTGTCAAGTACACTTTGTAGATTTTTAGAAAAAGATTTTATGCGTTCCTTCTTTTAGTCTAAATTTAAGCCGGAAAATGATCTTTTTACTGAATTTTATAAAAAATCCCTAGTCAGCCACTTTGAGCCTTTAAGCTTTGTTTTTCATAGCCATTTATTAAAAGCCTTATAACCGTTCATTTAGCCCTTGTCCCTTTACTTGGACTAGCTGAGTGAGACGGAGGTGGATTGAAAGGTAGTTGGGTGAAAAAAATCAGTGGAAAGGATGGTTGGGAAAAGTTTGGTGAAGAAGATACATATGTTATGAGTGAAAGATTGAAAGAATTTTCCCCTCTTAGTTTATTTCATGTTATTTTCATTTTTATTAGAAAAAAAAAAGTATGTTCATTGTGTTTTCAAGTTTGTTATTTAGGAGGGAGTTAATTAGAAAAATGCCTATGTGCTTAAGTGATTTTTTGTTTGAAATAGTTGAGTAGTCCGAAAATGGTACTCAACTAGTATTGATATTGAAGCACTTAGTTGATGTAGTGCCTTGAATTATCTTGATAGGGGTGAAGAAGCCATATTGTTTGGTTTTCTAAGATTTGAAAGTGAGCAAGGAGTGACCACTATTTGAGGGATAGTTGGGTTAGGAATAACTTGATTACTCCAAGAATGAGCCACTTTTACGCAAATTTATCTCACCTTACCTTAAGCCTACATTATAACAAATAACAAAGACCATTCTGTTTCTACAATAGACAAGCATATGATAGGCTGTGCATGTGATTCAACTTAAGCGTAAACACATCTCATTATCTTGAGCCGAATAACATGTCTACTTTAGTTTGTAGTTAAAAGCCACCATTTTAGGCTTAAAATGCATGGGACGAAGTTTGGAGAAGAAATGAGCAAGAGACGAGGTAAAACGACGAGAAGAGGCAAAAATGCATAATTTCAGTCTGACACACCTTCAATGTTTTGCTCATAGCTTGAGTTATGCATGTTCAAATGAGGTGAAATCAGTGGCATTGGAAAGCTAACTCAAATGACTACAACTTCGCCATAAATAGTCAAATCCAAATTATGACTAAAAAACCTCCAAATATAACCTTGAAGTTGGTTAAGAAAAAGGCCAAAAAACCTACTATGTTGCGTTGGGCAAGCCAACTAAATCGAGTAGGTTATTCGAAGCAGAAATTAGCATGGCACAACAAAGCCAACTCGGTCGAGTTGGTAAGGCGGTTTACGTATTTTGTGCGCATTTGGACCTATTTTCGGCCCGTTTCAACCCCAATCCTTTCTAACTTATAAATAGAGGTTCCTGATTCCGAAAATAATAAAAAAACATCATAAAAAACACCTTGGAGGCTTGAATCAACGAGCAAGAAGTGCGAAGAGGAGAAGATCAAGATTAAAGACTCCGGCTTTAGTCGTTCTTGTTTATTTTATTGCTTTTAGAATATTTATCTACGAATGTTCTTTGATTTTTATTGTAGACATGAATAGCTAAACAAGTTTGTGTTCTAGGATTAGAAATTAGGTTTACATTTGAATATGTTTTTATTACTATTTTATTTTAGACTTCGTTTAATATTCTTATCGTATAAGTTGGCTCTTATTTTATGAATTGATTGGTTTGGCCAATTAGTTTGTTCTACTTGCTTAATAACTCGACGCCCTAAAAGGGATGGTTGTTAATAGACATACAACACATACCATAGGTATCAATAGTCATCTGATAAGAGTGAGATACTTGCAGGCATTGGTTTTAGGAGCCCTTTAGTGTTTCATACGCAATAGTTAATTATTTGTACGTAATCAAGAAGTTCACAACGTCCAAGAGGAGGTTAACTAGAGTAGTGCCGCCTAATAAGAATTTGAATTTGGTTTAAAAGTCTTGAATATTAGGATAATTGAACATAAGAAATTGTAATTGAAAATTGAACCCCAGAATACGTTCTTCTAACTGATTTATCCATCATGACTTTTTGTTGATTCTTTGAGAGTTTTACATATTTTATTTATTGTTTTAGTGCACTTTTAGTTTATTAGTTAAAATAATCATTTTTGTTCGAGAGTCTAGATAGAGTTGGCCTATTACGATGGGGGTAATAAATTAACATAAGTAAACAGTCTATGTGGGATCGACCTTGCTCATTGCTAGCTATTGACTGTACACTTGCGGTGATTCTAGGGTTAGAAAAAGTGTTGTCAGCAAGCCATATGTTTTATTTTGGTATTCGCTACTGTCTCTTTAAAATATTATCGTTAAATGAAATAGAGGAGTTTTAATTTCAAAATCATGTTAGTGAAGAACTATGTATACTATATAAATTTAATTAGTGACATTTCTAAATTCAAATAAATTTTCATTACACGATATGAGATACCACTTTTTATTAATTGCTAGCTAAAAATCATTATCAATAAAAATGAGTAATATATATGGTATGTAATTTTATTACGTCATTATAAATTAAATATTAAAAAGGACCCATTGTTGCCTCTTGTATGAGCGACGTTAAAAAAATTAAATCAATATGGCTTCTAGCAGGGGCCGCTATATTAAAACAACAGAAAAAATCCTCCGACGTAGTGTCGCTCATGGCAGTGGGCGACATATGCAGTGTCGCCTACTGCATCAGTGACATCGCGTAGTTTATTAAACGAGCAAAAAGTAGTTGAACTTTATCAAGCAACAGATGAACATTATTGTAATCCATTAGATTTGCCTTCATAGTGTTCTACACTATGTGCTTTTACACATAACTTTGTTTGAGTAATGCTTGGAGAAATATTATATTAAAAGGTTATTTAGGAGGGAAGAAAAAAAATAAAAATGAACTAGTTCTACAACTTTTAGGTTGTGTTTACTTTTGGGGATAAGATGGGTCGGCCCATTTTTAACCCATGTTTACTTTTCAAGTTCTATTTTCATGATAAACGCAGAGCTCCAGGTTAAAGTGCACTGTAGCAGATAACAGTAGGGTCAATTGGACCCACCTCCATAGGTGGGTTTAGTTTAACATTGAGATAGGTTTTTGGCAATTACCATTCCACCCCACCTCTTACCACTAAATTGTACTCTATTTTTTTTCAGCGCGGAAGCTACGGTGCCCAATTACAATCGCAGCAACTCCATCTCCAAGCCACAATTTCAATTTTTTTCACTAAAATAAAGATATTAGAAAGTCGATGCAGGTTTAGATGACAACCTCAACTTCACTCATCGCCGCCTCCATGGTTGATGTGGGAGGATGTATGAATCAACCTGGAGTGCTCCATGAAAGTGGAGAAAGGAACGTAGTGGCTGACGACTTGTAGTAGGCAGAGTCGTACAGGTAGATGGAGTAGGGCATGCATAAGAGCTAGACATGGACAATGGAAGGAGCAACAGAGGACTTATACCAGGTCGAAATGACAGGAGTTCAAATGATGAGAATTTTTCTAGGGCCTAAACGGAGGATTTGGACGGCGATTACGAGCATGATTGGGAGGAGGAAGGGTAGAAGCTTTGAGAAAAAAATAGGTTAGAAGATAAATTTGGGAAATTTGAGGGTGGGTCAGTCATTTTAAATTTTAACCAGCTTTACAATCTAAAGTTAACACGGCTCCGGATAAAATATTGACACATGACAAATCATGTTTCCAACAATGTAACCAGAGGATGGTGTAGAATCTACCCAGCCTTATCTAATACATTTAACCAAAGGGGTGGGTTTAGGTATGTTAGGATTTGCAGTTTTGGGATTTTTGTCATTAATATTTATATTTATTTATGGTTATTTACATTTATATTTTTGGGGTTTAATTATTTTATTGCGTACAGATAATAAGCAAATCCAGTTGAAACATGAATAAGATAATGTAACATCAGATCTTGAAGATATGGTAAAGTTGGATATCTCATGAAGATTTTGTTGAATTCAACATGCATTATTAAGGAAACAAAATCCTTCTTGATATGCTAGTATGAAGAAGCGTGTGATTTGCAAAGAAAAAAAAAAAAGTGAAATAAATGTGTGATTTGTGAAGAGAAAAAAGAGAGAAAACAGAATTCACACTTTTGTAGCATTATTACATAAAGAAAAGGCCTTGGGCTTTCTTGATCAAGTCAAGATGTAAATAAATATGAGAGGAGTATTCAAGGCATCAAGTATTTTGAGAGTGAACAACATAAAATATTCTATATACTCTAGAGGATCATTTGTGTGATTCTCATCCAGTGGTGTTATAGCATAGGTTTAGGTGTCGAGTATTGTGAGTGAAATTGTAGTGTAGAATTGAGTTGTATACTCGAATGAGTCATTAAGTGAGATATATCTGTTAGTTCGGGTTGACCATTTAGTCGGGTCGTAACTTAAGATTTTTTATCAACATTGTTATAACACATAGTTACATCAGAAGGTTCTTTGGGAGAAGAAGCTTCACAGAGAGCTCGTTCGGCCTTCTGTAGTTTAGCATATTAGTGACAGCCAAGTCGACAGGAGTCGCAGGCCTTATTGGTGATATAATAGGTTAGGTATAGAAGAGTGAGATCTTCTTGTAAAACATAGCCTATTTAACGATATTATCAATAACAGCCAAGGAGTCGGAGGGATTCAACCCCCAATTTATTTTATGTGTTTGTGTTTGATTCATAATTGTTTAGATTTTAATTTATACCATAGTTTGGATCCGATGCTTCCTATGAAGAAACAAGACACACAATTGAGGAGATGTAGAAGATGTACAATAAACTTTCATTTGCATGCATTCGAGGAAGCAGGTCTATCAAACAGTTGGAGAGCCAACTCCAAGAGTCACATATAATGATTGAAAACTAGACGTGGAATCCTATTTGAAAGATCGTGTCATAATCAGCCTGAAAAATAAACTAAAAAAGTACCAAAAAGATAGACAATGAGGTGGCATGTAAAATCCTTGAAGCAGAAGTTGTGTTACAACATACGTTGGGCGAGACAGAGAAAGAGGTAAAAACTCTTCGAACTAAACTTCAGAATGCTCAAACCGACCTTGTCTTATGTAAGAATAACTTTGGTATAAAAGAGCAAACGACTGAGAAGCTGTCTGCGGAATTGGAACTCTCCAAACATGTTCTCAAACGACTGAGCTCTGGTAAGGCCTCTCTAACCTAACCTATCAATTTAGGTAAGAATCATGGTAATGTTAGTGGGCTTGGATACAATAGTGAGACGTCTTATGTTGCTTAGCGAGTTTTAGTATAAACACAACCTAATGTTACAACGCAAGGCAGTGACGAAAATTTTCCAGAAAATTTTGGAAATGACTTCGTGTACACATACTCTTCTGGACCAAATAAACCTATCCAAAAGTATGTGAGGCGGAATAATCGACTGCGATATCGTGTGTTACAATATTCTAGGCTTGACTTAGTAAAAAAAGCCCTCGTTTGTACCCATGTGTCACTATTGTGGTATAAATTTTCAAGTTAGAACTATGGAGGACGTCCTCGAATAACACCACGTACAAAGGTGGATGTAAGACCACCACAACACTCTAAGACACGCCAAATTTGGGTTCCTAAGAATAATAAGTTTAATGTTCATCTTGTTTTAAACTATATTAGTTTGGGTGCTTGGTATTATGAAAGTGGGTGCTCTTGTCATATGACTGGAAATAGATCACACTTGGTTAACATCGAACCGCTTGTATCTGAATTTGTCACTTTTGGTGATGGGGTTAGAACTAGAGTAATTGGGAAGGGTACACTTAATTTAAGCGGATTCCTTAAATTGAGTGATGTTTTATAGGTTAAAAACTCGAAAGCTAATCTCATCAGCATTAGTCATTTGTGCGATCAAGGTTTGCATGTCAAATTTACCAAATACCAATGTTTCATTTATGATAATAAGGATAAATGTGTGTTAACCGTTGACAGGTATATGCTAATCTCCTTTACGTGTTGAAACATGAACATAAGAGCCACAAAGAGAACGGGTGTATAGCCATCGGGAGCTGTTGCGCGTGGCCCGATATGATGAAGATAATGTTGTTAGTCTATGTTGTTGAGGTAAGAATTCTTAATATTTTCCGTGATAATACCATTGCTAATATCTTTACAAAAGTTCGGTCTTACATTCTCGAACAAAGCATAAATATGTTGAACATCGTTATTTTCGGGATCTAGTAGAAGGAGGAAGCCCTATCATGAATCATGTTCCAACCAAAGATTAATTAGCTCATATTCATTTTAAGACCCCGGATTTCACCAATTTGTCTCACTTAGAACTTCATAGGACTTTTCATTCTTAAAAACAAGAAAAAGAAAAAAATGTATGTTATAACATGTACTTAGGATTAGCATTATACATTTTTATTCCATCCTCGTATTAATACACATGTCACATATGAAGGGGCAAGTTCAAAAGGTTATTTGGTTTAAAACTAAAATTATTTTCTGGAAATATATTTAAATCTAAAATTTTAATTTTAATTATTTTAATTTCTGGATTTATTTTTTTATTTTAACAATCTAGAATTTAATTAATAAAATTTCTTTTTTTAAAGAATAATTTATATATTATTTTCGATATTTATTTATTTTTTAATTGGGGGACACATGTTGCCATCTAATTGGGTCTTTCGACATGTGCTCAGCACATGGCTTATATATGCCGGAATATATAATCGGAGGTTGTAAAGTGCGAAAAAACATATAATACAGGTTGTGATCAGAAAAAAATATTTAATTTAGGTTGCAATGTGCGAAATTATACATAGTACAGGTTGCATTTTGTAATTAATCCAAAAATGAAAGATACTTTCCCCCAATTTAAAGTATTCCATATATATATATATATATATATATATATATATATATATTAATTTTAAATATATCATATAAATTTAATTGTGATATATTTTTATATTAAACAATAAGAGATTATTCGAGAAAATATTTTTCTCTAAGATATTTAATTTACTTTTTTGCTTTTTTCTTGTATTGAAATATTATCGAACTTATTGAATTATTTTACTTTAACTAGAAACTATAAAAAGCTACATAATTTGTTGGATTTAAAATAGTGTGTGGATACTTATTGAACCAATAAGTTGAAATGGGTCAAATAATGAGCACTAGTTTATCCGATAAGCCGAATCAAGTTAAATAGTGGATACTTGTTAACTCGATAAGTCAATCGGATCCAATTGTGGATATTTGTGAACCGACAAGGCGAAACGGGTTAAATAGGAGGTACTAATTGATCCAATAAGCCAAATCGGATCGAAGAGTGGATACATGTGACTTGGTAAGCCAATCGGGTCAAATAGTGCATACTTGTTGAGCCAATAAGCCATATATAATTACTTACACACTAAGGATAATCCTGATAATCTCATATATAAATTACATAACCTTGAAAGGAAATGTTATAGAAGAAAGATATAAAGACACCTCTCCTCCCCCCACCCAACACACACATACATACATATATATGTATATCAGTTCCAATCTTCTACTATACTTAGTGTAATATCTTCTACAAGAATTATCAGCGAATGTCACGTGTATCACATAAAATACTGCATATATCAAGTATAGTGTTATGAATTAGTATTAGAGCTTGTTTACTTCATAGGATGAGTCTGAATAAGGACAAATTATTCAAGACAATCCAGTGTTTATTTGGTTGGAACATAAAAGTCCAATATCAAGGATAAGCTTTCGGCTTATCGGCTCAACAAGTAGCCAATATTTGACCCGTTTCAGAATATAGATCAACAAGTATCCACTATTTGACCCATTTCGGCTTATCAGCTTAACAAATACCCATTATTTAACCTGATTCAGCTTAGCGGCTCAACAAGTACCCAATGTTTGAACATTTCGGGCTATGGATCAACAAGTACCCACTATTTGCCCATTTATGCTTGTCAGATCAACATGTACCTACTATTTGACACGTTTCGGCTTATCGAGTCAACAAGTACCCACTATTTGACACGATTTTGGCTTATCGACTCAACAAGTACCCACTATTTGTCCCGATTTATATGCTAATTATTAATATAAATTTGTAATAATTGATATATAAATAAGATAACTGATCAAATATAAATCAATTAACACATAAATTCACAAGCCACAAGATTCAAAATTGCGACTTTGCAATTACGAAAACATTGCACACGCCATCAGGCGCTCATTGCTATTGCTTTTAAGTCCCACTGTATTATTACTATTATTTTTTATATATATATATATATATGGGTAAGATTTTAATGGTTACTTTCACTTTATCACCATGGATAGTGACCTAATATAGCCCTTGGATAAAAAATTAAAGGATGAGATTGATTGAGTAGTTGGATCATGCATTTAATTGACCTAGAAAGAATAGAACACATTTAAAAATAGGTAACTTGATAACATGTAGGTAATAGTGATTATGTGTCATTTTTATATTTTTTTAAATTAAATTTTAAGAAAGCTGAAACTAAAGATTCCATGTCTTTTTTTGTCATTTTAGTACGGATTATTGATTCCCGAACCTTATTAAATATACTACACGCACATTGATTGATGAGAATCATTAAATGCCATAAATACTATTTCACATTACCCACTAATTTAAAATAAGTAATTGTTTAAAAAAAATCATTAATAATTGTATGTAATCAATGCACCTTATAATTAATACTTTTCTTTAATACAATTAGCTGCATTTTTTTTTTATTTGTGTAATAGGTGACAACTACTAATTAATACACCACTGACCTTTTATCTAAAAATACACCTTATAATTTTGTGCTTTTTTTTTTTGTTTCTTTTTTTCCTATTAATTAATAGGTTGTGTATTTGCTTGGTATGCACTACTTAATGGAATTGCTTTTTCCTTAACACATCTTCGTTTTCTTTTATACCTTATTTTTTATAGAATTTTTTTAACTTCGAAATTATAAATTTGATTACTAATAATCAAATAGAAAATCTAAAGGAAATAGTTGGTACGTTGATCTAATAAGTCGAATCGTGTTAAATAGTTGGATCGTCTTGATCCGATAAGTCTAATCGGATCAAATAGTAATGACCCCCTATATCTATTGTATGTGTCCTTATTTTTTGTAAAATTTTTTAACTTCGAAATTGTAAATTTGATTACTAAGATTCAAATAGGAAATTTAAAGGAAATAGTTGGTACGTCTTGATCTAATAAGTTGAATCGGGTTAAATAGTTGGATCGTCTTGATCCGATGAGTCGAATCGGGTCAAATAGTAATGACACCCTATATCTATTGTTTGAGTAGTTATTTTTTATAAAAAAAATTAACTTCGAAATTGTAAATTTGATTACTAATAATCAAATAGAAATTTTAAAGGAAATAGTTGGTACGAATTGACGCAATAAGTCAAATCGGGTCAAATAGTTGGATCGTCTTGATCCCATAAGTCGAATCGGGTTAGATAGTAATGACATCCTATATCTATTGTTTTATCCGATAAGCCGAATCGGTCAATAGTGGGTAACTATTGAGTCAATAAGCCAAACGGGTCAAATAGTTGGTATGTCTTGATCTAATAAGTCGGATCGGGTCAAATAGCGATACCTTGTTGATCCGATAAACCAAATCGGCCAAATAGTTGGTACGTCTTGATCTAATAAGTCGAACGAGTCAAATAGTTGGTACATGTTGATTCCAGAAGTCGAACGGGTCAAATAGTGGTACCTTGTTGATTCAATAAGTCAATTCAGGGGAAATAGTGGGTGTCTGTTGAGCCGATAAGTCAAATCGGGTTAAATACTGTGCACTTGTTTATTCGATAAGCCCAATCAATCAAATAGTGAGTACATGTTGAGCCGATTTGCCAAACAGGTCGAATTAACTATTTGACCTGTTTGGCAAATCGGCTCAATAGGTACTCACTATTTGACTGATTCGGCTTATCGGATAAACAAGTACACACTATTTGACCTGATTCGACTTATCGGCTCAACAGACGCCCACTATTTCCCACAAATTGACTTATCGGATCAACAAGGTACCACTATTTGACCTGTTCGACTTCTCGGATCAACATGTACCAACTATTTGACCCGTTCGACGTATTAGATCAAGATGTACCAACTATTTGGCCGATTTGGTTTATCGGATCAATAAGGTGTCGCTATTTGACCCGATTCGACTTATTAGATCAAGACGTACCAACTATTTGACCTGTTTGGCTTATCGGCTCAACAGGTACCCACTATTGACCGATTCGGCTTATCGGATAAAACAAGTACACACTATTTGACCTGTTTCGACTTATCAGCTCAACATATACCAACTATTTGACCCATTCGACTTATTAGATCAAGATATACCAACTATTTGGCCGATTAGATTTATCGAATCAACAAAGTACCACTATTTGACCCGATTCGACATATTAGATCAAGACGTACCAACTATTTGACCCGTTTGGCTTATCAGCTCAACAGGCATACACTATTTGACCGATTCGACTTATCGAATAAACAAGTACATACTATTTGATCCGATTCGACTTATCGACTCACAAGATAACCACTAGTTGATAAATTCGACTTATCAGATCAATAAGGTACCACTATTTGACCTGTTTGGCTTCTTGGATAAAATGTACCAACTATTTGACTCGTTCGGCTTCTTGAATCAACAAATACTCACTATTTGGCCCGATTCGACTTATTGGATCAAGACGATCCAACTATTTAACCCGATTCGACTTATCATAACAATTCGTACCAACTATTTCCTTTAAATTTCCTATTTGATTATTAGTAATCAAATTTATAATTTCGAAGTTAAAAAAATTCTATAAAAAATAAGGACACTAACAATAGATATAGGGTGTCATCACTATTTGACCTGATTCGACTTATCGGATCAAGACGATCCAATTATTTAACTCGATTCGACTTATTAGATCAAGACATACCAACTATTTCCTTTAAATTTCTTATTTCATTATTAGTAATTAAATTTATAATTTCGAAGTTAAATAAATTCTATAAAACATAAAGTTTCTAACAATAGATATAGGGTGGCATTACTATTTGACCCCATTCGACTTATCGGATCAAGACGATCCAACTTATTAACTCGATTCGACTTATTAGATCAAGACGATCCAACTATTTAACTCGATTCGACTTATTAGATCAAGACGTAACAACTATTTCCTTTAAATTTCCTGTTTGATTATTAGTAATCAAACTAGTATGTTCCCCCGTGCGATGCATGGGAAAGACCTTAAATATTTTTATTTAAATACAACAATGCCATTTTATTTAGTGTTAAGAAATTAGGGCTGGCAAAACTCGGCATGATCTGTTACCACGACACAAACTCATATGATAATTTTGAGTTCGGGCGGACGTCTATCGAGCTCAGATCGTTAACGGGTCAACATGATAAGACACGATAAAATTTTGGGTCGAGTTTGTCCAATAACTTTAATCTCCTAATTATTACTTATTGTAATAATTTATTTAAAAATATTGTAGTTGATTGATCAAAGGGAAGAAATTTACTTGAATAAGAGTTTGAAACATGGAGCTTAGTCACTTAGAGAGGAATGTTGATTAGGTAATTTTAAAGAAAATATTGATAGATAAATTTGAAAGAATTTTGTTTAATGACTATGTCTAATGTTCTAAACCTTCGTTTGTGACCCATTTTTTTTTTTTTTTTTTTTTATGTATGTTTCTTTGGTCATCTATTATGTGAATAGTTTTGTTCATCTATTATGTGTATATAGATGAAGGGTTATCTGCAAATAATTGTGGTTCTAGAGAATTGATTTGAATTGATTTTTGTGGACAAATCAGAATTTGGTAGTATTTGGAAATACAGTGATTTTAAAGTCAACAGTTGGTAGAAGTTGCGTGTTGACAACTTCTCATAATCAAATTTTACACTCCTAAACTCATTCTTCTTAACAAAAATAACAATAACAAAATTCAACAAAAAATTCCTATTCTAAGAATTCAGAGGACCTATCAAAACAAAAATAGGAAGTATCTTGAAGATTGATATTGCTAAGTCAACACGTCTGAAAAGGACTATAAAATGTATCTGTAAAAACCTTAAAATTATTGAAGGAAAGAACTGAAAACATGTTAAGGACTACTGCTTCAAGATTATTGCTGAAACAAAGAAGATAGCAAATAAAAGTGATTCAGGTTCGATACCTTAACCATGGTATTTTAGAGCTTTTTTTTTTTTTTTTTTTCCGAGCTATGCCACATTAACATTCGCATATTAATGCCTCAGAGAGGATTGCCGATTGTCGATCCTCATATGTTCGTGTCTTCTACTCGTGTTACTTCTGAGAATAGGTGTTTTTATGGAAAAAAAATAAATTAATCTAGTATTTAAACTAACACATCCAGAGTTTGATTTATTTTCGAAATTGAGGGAATATCTCCAATAGATTCATGAATTAATTAAATAGATTATGTTTTCTGTCAAATATTTAAAGATATTCAGTTGCTAAAATTAAGAGATTTTATTTTATTAATTAAATCTATACACATATTAGTTCCTTATTTGTAGGGAGGGATATCCTAACTTACGAAAAAATTGGGATTTGATTCAATTTTTATCACATTGGTTAGTTAAGCAAATCGTTTTCCTAATATATCGGAGTAAAAAAATGGTAGGCCAGTGGACCAACCATAAATTAATATTTACAGCCAAATTATAAAATAAAACGATTTTTTTATTTCCGAAAATAGTAGGTGCAAATGGGCGGGAAAATACCATATTTTCCAATTGTGGAAATAATACATTTTGTTATTATATATATATATAGATTTATAATTTCGAAGTTAAAAAGATTCTATAAAACATAAAGACTCTAAAAATAGATATAGGGTGTGATTACTATTTGATTCGATTCGACTTATCGGATCAAGACGATCCAACTATTTAACCCGATTCGACTTATTAGATCAAGATGTACCAACTACTTCCTTTAAATTTCCTATTTGATTATTAGTAATTAAATTTATAATTTCGAAGTTAAAAAAATTCTATAAAACATAAAGACTCTAACAATAGATATAGTGTATCATTACTATTTGACCCGATTCCACTTATCGGATCAAGACGATCCAACTATTTAACTCAATTCGACTTATTAGATCAAGACGTACCAACTATTTCCTTTAAATTTCCTATTTGATTATTAGTAATCAAATTTATAATTTCAAAGTTGAAAAAATTCTATAAAAAATAAGGACACTAACAATAGATATATGGTGTCATTACTATTTGACCCGATTCGACTTATCGGATCAAGACGATCCTACTTTTGATCCGATTCAACTTATCGCATCAATTCGTACCAATTATTTCCTTTTAATTTTCTATTTCATTATTAGTAATCAAATTTATAGTTTCGAAGTTATAAAAATTTTATAAAAAATAAGGACTCAAACAATAGATATAGGGTGTCATTACTATTTGACCCGATTTGACTTATCGGATCAAGACGATCCAACTATTTAACTAGTGATTTATTAGATCAAGACGTACCAACTATTTCCTTTAAATTTTCTATTTGAATATTAGTAATCAAATTTATAATTTCTATAAAAAATATGGACACTAACTATAGATATAGGGGGTCATTACTATTTGACCCAATTCGATTTATCGGATCAAGACGATCCAACTATTTTACCCGATTTGACTTATTATATGACGTACCAACTATTTCCTTTAGATTTTTTATTTGATTATTAGTAATAAAATATATTATTTCGAAGTTAAAAAAATTCTATAAAAAATAAGGAATAAAAGAAAATGAAGACGGTCTATATTAATAAAAAGCAACAAAAAATTGTGCATAAATTATTAAGGAAAAAATAGTTTTATTAAGGAGTGCATACCAAACAAATACACAACTTATTAATTAATAGAAAAAAAACGAAACAAAAAAAATAACCCAAAATTATAAGGTGTATTTTTTTAAAAAAAAAAGGTCAGTGGTGTATTAATTAGTAATTGCCACCTATTACACAAAAAAAAAAAAAAAAAAATGCAGCTAATTGTGTTAAAGAAAAATATTAATTATAAGGTGCATTGATTATATAGCAATTATTAATGAAAAATTAAATTAAACAATTACTTATTCTAAATTAGTGGGTAAAGTGAAATAGTAATTATGATATTTAATGATTCTTATCAATCAACGTGCATTTAATACATTTAATAAGGCTTGAGAATCAATAATCCCTAATAAAATGAAAAAAAAAAAATACATGGAATCTTTAATTTCAACTTTCTTAAAATTTAATTTAAAAAATAAATAAAAAAAAATGAGACATAATCACTATTACCTACATGTCATCAAGTTACCAATTTTCTCACCATTAAATGCGTTTTTATTCTTTCTAGGTGAATTAAAATGCATGACCCAACTACTCAATCAATCTCATCATTTAATTTTTTTATCCAAGGGCTAATATTAGGTCACCATCTATAGTGATAAAGTGAAAGAGACTATTTGTAACGCCCGGTATTTTATTATTATTATTATTATTATTATTATTATTATTATTATTATTATTATTATTATTATTATTATTATTATTATTATTATTATTATTAATTGACTTGATTTATCAAATTGACCAATCATTTTATTCATTTTTCCAATGTTGGGTTTATGCCCAGCACCAATTCAATTTGGCCATTTAATATTTTCAAGCCCGATTTATATTGGAAATTATTATTAGCTTGCGAATTCATTTATTTGCAATTTACTCGTTTATTTATTAATTTATTTAAGTCCGATGTCTCAATAGGAATTAATTTATTGCATTCATTCATTTATTCATACATGTTATAATAAGCCCAATTCTTTGAGCTCAATACTCAAGCCCAATTCACTAAATATGCAAGGGCCCATGTCTTGAGCCCAAAAGAATTCCAAGCATCTGCAGAATCGAGGATACACTAGATTATAGCGATAATCACCTAAAATAATAATAATAATAATCTGAGCTTAATCTCTACAATCCTTATCCAAAACAAATACAACCCTAAATACAAACGGATTATATAACCCACCTCCCTCAGTCTTGCCGAAACACCAAAACACGTTCCAGTATAAGAAGGAAAAGAAAAAAAAATACTTTCGGTGGTACTTCCACAGCTTAAATCCAAGGTTGTGGATCGATCCCAACCGCTTCTGTGCCCAAAGCCAACCCTCCATTCTTTACGATCGAACATAGGTAAATTTTTCGCCTCACTCTGTAAGCCGAATTTATAACTGGATAATAGGGGTATTAAGGAGAGTTTTAATGGCTGGTTAGTCTATCTGTACGTGCTCACATCATAGTCTGTGCAAATATACTGGGTGCAAGTCTGCTTTTGGGTTGCAAATTATGCGTGTATGTATAATGTGTTCTGGAAATTTCAGTGTGTGTGTGAGCTAGTGTGTGTTTGTGTGTGTGTGAGCAAGTGTGTGTTTTTGTGTGTGTGTGTGTGCATGTTTCTGGTGTGTGTACAGATGTGTGTGTGTGCGTGTGCGTGTGTGTGTGTGTGTGAGTGCATCTGGAAATTTGTGTGTGTCTGAGGAAGGAAGTAATGAAGGGTAGAGGGATCACCTGTCAAATTTTTAGATGTTAATGGACTAGAGAGGGGAGAAAATAGTGATGGTGTGTGTGTACGTGTATGCTGCATAGGGATGAGTGGGTAGTGATTAAATTAATAAAACATAGTAGGGGATTAAATGCTTTTCTTTATGCAATTCAGGGGAGGAAAAAGGAATTCAATTTCCTTACATCTTATTTAATTGAGTAAGATCAGAATGTCTCAACTTTTTAATAATAGCCTTATATCCAGTAGTTTTCCTTCTAAGTCAAACCTAAACCATCTTTTAACTATTTCTTATATTTAATATCATTATAAACCATTAACTATATTAAAACACGTATTCTCGTACGTGTAGGTTGTACGAAATTCGGACCCCGGGCTTAATATTGCATGTCATTCCATCAATTTTACTCAAGACAATTCAGGTGGGGGTTTTACTGTTTTATTACTTTAATTGTATAATTGATTGTCTACATGTGCTTTTATTTCATTATTGCTTGCCAATACAAGTAATTGACTTATTTGCTACTTGCCAATACAAGTTTAGCCATTTCCAGTATGCTGCTTGCCAATACAAGTTAGCTCTATGTGACTTGCCAATACAAGCACATCATTATAAATGTACTATGTATGCTTTTTGTTATATAATTTTTGTGATAAATGGTAATCCTCCACGAGCTGAAGGAAGCTCACCCCATCCCATTATTGATCCTTACAGATTAGCTTGGTGTCGGCGGAGGGGCGAGGCGGACCGTAGCATATGATTCTCAATCATTCTTGCTATTTGAACTCATTTTAATTCAGTATTTCACTCGTTAAGTTTTGGATTTTTGCCATGTTAGTTGATTTATTTTATTTTAGCTAAGAAATTTTTAGAAAAATGCTTCCGCACTAGTTCAATTTAATTATCGTTATTTACTTCTTATTAGGGAATAACCAATTGCTTTATTTTATTTATTAGACTTTGAAATTGGGTTAGTCAGTTAGTAATTTTGGAAAATTAAGCAAAAACGTATTTCTGTTTATTTATTGTTATGTATTGGTTTATATAGGTGGGCTTGTGAAGTTAGATTTAAAAAAAAAAAAATTAGGTTGTTGTAACGACTTGTATAAAATTTTAGAAATTTTATTAATTATTAAATGAATTGAGGAGAAATATTTTATTAAAAAAAATATTTCGGAAATCGGGTCGTTACACTATTAAAACTTTTGGCGGGTCTAGACGGTGTCACAAAAGGTAAAATAAAAATAAAAATCAAATATAACGAGCAAGGTCAAATAAAAATAAAATAAAATTAAAAATCAAACACCGTGAACAGTTGGCGGGTCTAGACGCGGTCGCAAAAGGGGAGAGTACACATAACAACTTGGTCAAATATTAATGGTAAAAATTAAACGTATACATTATAAAAAATTTAAAATTATATAATAAAATTTATCTTTATTTTATAAAAAAATTGATTGTGTGATAGTAAAAGTATGATAATTATAAGTAAGATTGAAAATATCCAATAAATTCAATTTTTCCATTATACCATACCTAATAAATACATTATCTAGGGCAATTTTTAAATACTATATGCAAATAACATATCATAGAAAACTCTTTAAATTTTCTATTTTTTTATTGGGTCTTTATATCTATTCCAAAATAAAACTAATTTTATGTCAAAATTCAAAGTGTTGAAAGTGTAGAAGAAGAATAATTTAAGTCGATAATTTTTAAGGAAGATTTTAAAATATAAAATAACTCTTTTTTATTATAAGAAAAACTTAAATTATTTTAAAATTTTCCCTACAGATTAAATTAACACCCTTTATATATGCCTTTTCTAGATAAAAATTAGAGCCAAAAAATATAATTTGGAGGAAAAAAAATTATTGCAATATATAATTTGCATTTACGAACAAGACTCAAATATTTATGGAACAATAAACAAAAAAATAAAAATAAAAACGCCTTTACTAGTTTAAATGGATAAAGAAGTCAATTTACTCTAGTGTAATTAGAGGTAGTAAAATCGGTCCGGTCCGATAATCTTAGTATATTATAAGGAAATATATTGGGTTGGACCGACTAATTTTAGGTTCGATCAAAATTTGACTCGATCAAACTCGAAATATGATCTTGACCCGACGGGCCCGATTCTTTCGAATCGGACTGTTCGAATTACCACCATTAGGTGTAATAACCCATATAATCGAGCATACATAATTTAAGAAGTAAGACAAAAACAATAACACAATATTGTTGGATGGCAAAAATTAAAATCTTTTGGAGCCAAAATGAATATAGAGGTAGTAGGGGAAAGGGGCAAATTTAATAAACTAGTGTACTGTTCATCCGGCAATTAAAAAAATAAGCGTTTTTTCCTTATATTTACAGAAGTAATTGAACTCGCCTGTGGCACAGGCGAGTTCAAATTTTCTGACAGCATTCCTATTTGAAGTCGCCTCTGCCAGAGGCGACTTCTGAATTAAACTTTTTTTTTTTTTTAATATGAAAACGTCTCTCGCAGAGACGACTTCTGGTATTTGGTTTAAGTAAGTTGGAAGAAAATATCATATGCTTTTCGGCCACCTCTGCTTCATCGCTCGGCGTCATGGTATGTATACATTACATGTTGAAATTTCAAGTTCATCTTCATTTCACTCTTGAATTAAATTCAAGCAATGACAATACAATACATGCATCCATATTACAATATCATCTTATTGAGACAAGGCTTATCTGAATTGCTATAATTATGTGCTTTAGCATATTATTAATTGATTTTGCTATATTCTCGGTACGAGCTATAGTACACTTGGAACAGTTTGGACTTATGAGGAATTATATTTCGAATAGAGGACTCTTTAACGTTCGATGATCTAGTGTTATGACGTATCTTGCATGGTTTGATTAATAATAAAGATTATGGTTGGATTATATTGATAGTTGTGGTTGTGATTATAATTATGATTATAACTAACGTTATGATTGTAATTGTGGTTGTGATTGTGGTTGTCTTGTAATTGCAATTATGATGTTTTTATTGTTAAACTATTTCCTCAACCTCATTTCTCGTATCACGTCTCACGAATACACCATGCGGATGGCAGAAACATGTCTCAGAACAATGGAAGAAACAATAACAACAGAAACAATGCCCAAGATGCTCAACCTGCAGCGCCTAATGCAGCGCCTAATGCGACGCCTGATCCGCAGCAACTATTTGCGGGTTTAGCAACACTTCTGCAGAACGTTACTATTGCACAAACACCCACTGAAGACCAGGTTCATTCTAGAGTGATAAGTCAGTTCACTCATTTCAAGCCGCCTACTTTCCATGGTCATGAAGGCCCAGAAGCCGTTGAGGAGTGGATCACCTCGCTGGAGGACATTTTCGATCATATTGGCTGCTCAGATGAATTGAGAATATCGTGTGCAGTGTTTCAACTAAAAGAAGACGCTCGCACTTGGTGGAGCACACATTGGAGGTTGAGGGACCCTGCTGAGCGAGCAACACTCACATGGAAGGACTTCAGGACCCTTATTATGGAAAAGTATTTCCCACGGAGCTACAAAAGACAGATGGAGAGGGAGTTCCATGACTTAGTGCCGGGGTCAATGACTGTCACGGAGTATGAAAGAAAGTTTAACCGCATGATTCGTTTTGCCCCTAGTGAGGTGGATACTGAAGTGAAGAAGGGTCAGCGTTTCAGAGAGGGTTTGCGAGCCCACATACGCCATCCATTGGCAACTCATGGGCCTATGACATATGCTGATGCAGTAGTACGTGCGGAAGATGTGGCTGCAAGTCACGAACTCGAGAAGTCCAGGGTCCAAGCTGCTGACAAGAGAAAGAGGTATGAACCACCAGCGGAGAATAACAACAAGAAGAGGAATCGGGTTGAGGGACACCCAATGCCTAGAGCCCAGGGAAGTAATCCGGTTTGTTCCATCTGTCAGAGGAGACACTCGGGACCTTGTCTGAGGGGTCAGAACAAATGCTATCACTGTCACGAGGTCGGCCACATGATATGGCAATGTCCGAGGAAGGGTAATGCTCCAGCAGCTAACCGCGGAAGTACAAGTCAAGGAAATGGAGGTCGAGCCAGAATATTCAGTTTGCCAGAATCAGGAGGGGATGAGAATCCAAGTACTTTGGCAGGTATGTTGATTATTGCTGGAATTCCTGCTTATGTGTTATTTGATACTGGTGCATCTCATTCGTTCATTTCTACAAAATTCTTTACAATGATTGGTTGCAAAAGCTCCGAAGCTTTAAAACCCCTAGAAATTAGTATACCTGCGGGCCGTATAGTTACTGCTAATTCCATAGTTGAGGGTATAAGTGTAGATTTGAATCCGCATAGTTTGTCCGCTGATCTGTATATTCTCGATATGAATGACTTTGACGTTATATTGGGGATGGACTGGTTGTCCCACTACCGAGCCGACATTCGTTGTTTAGAGAGGAGAGTTATACTACAAACACCCGAGGGTGTAACCGCTGAATTCCAAGGATCAAAGAGCGATCGAGTTCCACGTGTGGTCACGGCAATGAAAGCACTGAAGATGTTGAAGAAATAAGGGTGCCAAGGTTATCTAGTGAATATGGTCGACAACACAACACCAACGGTGACAGTGAATGATGTTTCAGTAGTTCGAGAGTATGCGGACGTTTTCCCAGAGAATCTACCCGGAGTTCCACCAAATAGACAAGTAGAATTTACCATTGATTTGGTACCTAGTGCTGCTCCTACATCAAAGGCCCCCTACAGAATGGCACCGAAGGAGTTGCAAGAACTCAAGGTGCAAATTCAAGAGCTACTTGATATTGGTTTCGTCAGACCAAGTGTGTCACCGTGGGGCGCTCCAGTCTTGTTTGTGAAGAAGAAGGACGGAACTTTGAGGATGTGCATCGACTATCGTGAGTTGAATCGGCTCACGATAAAGAACAAGTACCCACTACCCCACATAGAAGACTAGTTCGACCAATTGAGAGGATCAGGAGTATTCTCGAAGATCAATTTGAGGTCCGGATATCATCAGCTTGGAATTAGAGAGATTGACATTCCCAAGACAGCTTTTCGGACGAGGTATGGCCACTACGAGTTCGTAGTTATGCCATTTGGACTGAGCAACGCGCCAGCTGTGTTCATGGACTTGATGAACCGAGTTTTCCACCCTTACTTGGATAAGTTTGTCATTGTCTTTATCGATGACATACTAGTGTACTCGAGAGATAGAAAGGAACACGAGGAACACCTGAGGATTGTATTGGAGACACTTCGGAGGGAGAAGTTATATGCCAAATTTAGCAAGTGTGAGTTTTGGCTTGATAGAGTAGTGTTTCTCGGGCACGTTGTCACAGCTTGAGGGATAGAGGTTGACCCAGCCAAGGTTGATGCGGTCAATGATTGGAAAGTGCCGACGAGTGCGAATGAGGTTCGTAGTTTCTTGGGGCTTGCAGGCTATTATCGGAGGTTCATTGAAGGATTCTCCAAGATATCGGCTCTGATGACGCGATTAACAAGAAAAGGAGAGAAGTTCTTGTGGAATGAGAAGTGTGAAGGGAGCTTCCAAGAGCTTAAGAAGAGGTTGACGACTGCCCCTGTTCTAGTCATCCCGGATCCATCAGAGAAGTTCGTGATTTATAGTGACGCATCGAAGCAAGGATTAGGATGTGTGCTAATGCAGAGTGGCAAAGTGGTAGCCTATGCATCAAGGCAATTGAAGCCACACGAAGTAAATTACCCCACACATGACTTGGAGTTGGCTGCAGTCGTGCATGCTTTGAAGATTTGGCGGCATTATCTCTACGGAGGTACGTGTGAGATTTACACCGATCACAAGAGCCTTAAATACTTGTTCACTCAGAAGGAGTTGAACATGAGGCAACGAAGATGGTTAGAGTTGGTGAAGGATTATGATGTTACGATCCACTATCACCCTGGCAAGGCGAACGTGGTAGCCGACGCCCTTAGCCGCAAGACGAGGGGAGATTTGAACTGTGTGTTGACTGCGAAGGAGGATCTATTGCGAGAATTTGAGAGAATGAGTCTTGAGATAGTTACACCACCGAAGACTGTTAACTCCTACTTGACAGCCTTGACAGTGCAACCTAATTTGAAGGAGAGAATCAAGGAGGGTCAAGTTCGAGACAAGTTCATACTGTTGATGAAAGAGCGTGCTCTTGCCGGAGAGGGCAAGGGATTTGAGGTATTGGATGATGGTACTGTGTACTTTCAAGGGAGAATTTGTGTGCCTAAGAACAAGGAGTTGAGGAGGTTGATTCTAGAAGAAGCACATTCTACGCCCTACACTGCTCATCCTGGAAGCACCAAGATGTATCATGATTTGAGGGAGACTTTTTGGTGGTATGGTTTGAAGAGGGAAGTTGCCGATTTTGTTAGACGATGCATTGTTTGCCAACAAGTGAAAGCGGAGCACCAACGGCCTTTTGGATTGCTAAAGTCACTCCATATCCCTGAGTGGAAGTGGGAGCACATCACGATGGACTTTGTAGTGGGTCTGCCACGAACCGAGAAGGGGAATCGTGCGATATGGGTTATTGTAGATCGACTCACCAAGTCAGCGCATTTCTTACCAGTGAGGATGAGTTATCAAATGCACCAGTATGCTCAGTTGTACATCCGGGAGATAGTGAGACTTCATGGCGTGCCTGTCTCGATAGTCTCCGATCGAGATACCCGTTTCACATCGAAATTTTGGAAGAGTTTGCAAGAGGCTTTGGGAACGAGGTTGAATTTCAGCACTGCGTATCATCCACAGACCGACGGACAGTCCGAGAGAACTATTCAGACACTTGAGGACATGTTGAGGGCATGTGTGCTCGACATGGGAGATAATTGGGAACGTCATTTGCCATTAGTGGAGTTTGCCTACAACAATAGCTATCAAGCGACGATTGGAATGGCACCTTATGAGGCTCTTTATGGGAGGAGATGTAGATCACCAGTTTATTGGCATGAAGTCGGAGAAAAGAAGTTGTTGGGGCCCGAGATGCTTAGAGATGCAATTGCGGTGGTAGAGAAGATCCAAGATAGGATTAAAGTGGCTCAAGATCGACAAAAGTCATATGTTGATCAACGTAGGAAAGATCTCGAGTTTCAAGTTGGCGAGAAGGTATTTTTGAAGGTGGCCCCAATGAAAGGGGTGGTTCGTTTTGGAAGGAGAGGTAAGCTTAGACCGAGATATGTGGGACCATTCGAGATTCTCGAGCGGATTGGAGATTTGGCGTATCGATTGGCTTTGCCACCTGATTTTTCGGCTGCCCACGATGTCTCATGTGTCCATGTTGAGGAAGTACGTGCACGATCCGAGTCATATCATCAGCTACTCTACTTTGGAAGTTAACAAGGACCTCACATATGACGAACAACCCGAGGCAATACTTGACAAGAAGTTGCACAAGTTACGAAATAAGGAGACGGTGCTTGTGAAAGTGCAGTGGAGAAACCATAGCAAGGAAGAAGCTACGTGGGAGCGAGAGGAGGAACTTCGAGCTCGTTATCCCGAATTTTATTCTCGAGGTACGTTGCAATTTTCGGGGACGAAAATTTTTCCAACGGGGGTAGGATGTAACGCCCGGTATTTATTATTATTATTATTATTATTATTATTATTATTATTATTATTATTATTATTATTATTATTATTATTATTATTATTATTATTATTATTATTAATTGACTTGATTTATCAAATTGACCAATCATTTTATTCATTTTTCCAATGTTGGGTTTATGCCCAGCACCAATTCAATTTGGCCATTTAATATTTTCAAGCCCGATTTATATTGGAAATTATTATTAGCTTGCGAATCCATTTATTTGCAATTTACTCATTTATTTATTAATTTATTTAAGTCCGATGTCTCAATAGGAATTAATTTATTGCATTCATTCATTTATTCATACATGTTATAATAAGCCCAATTCTTTGAGCTCAATACTCAAGCCCAATTCACTAAATATGCAAGGGCCCATGTCTTGAGCCCAAAAGAATTCCAAGCATCTGCAGAATCGAGGATACACTAGATTATAGCGATAATCACCTAAAATAATAATAATAATAATAATCTGAGCTTAATCTCTACAATCCTTATCCAAAACAAATACAACCCTAAATACAAACGGATTATATAACCCACCTCCCTCAGTCTTGCCGAAACACCAAAACACGTTCCAGTATAAGAAGGAAAAGAAAAAAAAATACTTTCGGTGGTACTTCCACAGCTTAAATCCAAGGTTGTGGATCGATCCCAACCGCTTCTGTGCCCAAAGCCAACCCTCCATTCTTTACGATCGAACATAGGTAAATTTTTCGCCTCACTCTGTAAGCCGAATTTATAACTGGATAATAGGGGTATTAAGGAGAGTTTTAATGGCTGGTTAGTCTATCTGTACGTGCTCACATCATAGTCTGTGCAAATATACTGGGTGCAAGTCTGCTTTTGGGTTGCAAATTATGCGTGTATGTATAATGTGTTCTGGAAATTTCAGTGTGTGTGTGAGCTAGTGTGTGTTTGTGTGTGTGTGAGCAAGTGTGTGTTTTTGTGTGTGTGTGTGTGCATGTTTCTGGTGTGTGTACAGATGTGTGTGTGTGCGTGTGCGTGTGTGTGTGTGTGTGAGTGCATCTGGAAATTTGTGTGTGTCTGAGGAAGGAAGTAATGAAGGGTAGAGGGATCACCTGTCAAATTTTTAGATGTTAATGGACTAGAGAGGGGAGAAAATAGTGATGGTGTGTGTGTACGTGTATGCTGCATAGGGATGAGTGGGTAGTGATTAAATTAATAAAACATAGTAGGGGATTAAATGCTTTTCTTTATGCAATTCAGGGGAGGAAAAAGGAATTCAATTTCCTTACATCTTATTTAATTGAGTAAGATCAGAATGTCTCAACTTTTTAATAATAGCCTTATATCCAGTAGTTTTCCTTCTAAGTCAAACCTAAACCATCTTTTAACTATTTCTTATATTTAATATCATTATAAACCATTAACTATATTAAAACACGTATTCTCGTACGTGTAGGTTGTACGAAATTCGGACCCCGGGCTTAATATTGCATGTCATTCCATCAATTTTACTCAAGACAATTCAGGTGGGGGTTTTACTGTTTTATAACTTTAATTGTATAATTGATTGTCTACATGTGCTTTTATTTCATTATTGCTTGCCAATACAAGTAATTGACTTATTTGCTACTTGTCAATACAAGTTTAGCCATTTCCAGTATGCTGCTTGCCAATACAAGTTAGCTCTATGTGACTTGCCAATACAAGCACATCATTATAAATGTACTATGTATGCTTTTTGTTATATAATTTTTGTGATAAATGGTAATCCTCCACGAGCTGAAGGAAGCTCACCCCATCCCATTATTGATCCTTACAGATTAGCTTGGTGTCGGCGGAGGGGCGAGGCGGACCGGAGCATATGATTCTCAATCATTCTTGCTATTTGAACTCATTTTAATTCAGTATTTCACTCGTTAAGTTTTGGATTTTTGCCATGTTAGTTGATTTATTTTATTTTAGCTAAGAAATTTTTAGAAAAATGCTTCCGCACTAGTTCAATTTAATTATCGTTATTTACTTCTTATTAGGGAATAACCAATTGCTTTATTTTATTTATTTACCTTTGAAATTGGGTTAGTCAGTTAGTAATTTTGGAAAATTAAGCAAAAACGTATTTCTGTTTATTTATTGTTATGTATTGGTTTATATAGGTGGGCTTGTGAAGTTAGATTTAAAAAAAAAAAAAAAAAAAATTAGGTTGTTGTAACGACTTGTATAAAATTTTAAAAATTTTGTTAATTATTAAATGAATTGAGGAGAAATATTTTATTAAAAAAAATATTTCGAAAATCGGGTCGTTACACTATTAAAACTTTTGGCGGGTCTAGACGGTGTCACAAAAGGTAAAATAAAAATAAAAATCAAATATAACGAGCAAGGTCAAATAAAAATAAAATAAAATTAAAAATCAAACACCGTGAACAGTTGGCGGGTCTAGACGCGGTCGCAAAAGGGGAGAGTACACATAACAACTTGGTCAAATATTAATGGTAAAAATTAAACGTATACATTATAAAAAATTTAAAATTATATAATAAAATTTATCTTTATTTTATAAAAAAATTGATTGTGTGATAGTAAAAGTATGATAATTATAAGTAAGATTGAAAATATCCAATAAATTCAATTTTTCCATTATACCATACCTAATAAATACATTATCTAGGGCAATTTTTAAATACTATATGCAAATAACATATCATAGAAAACTCTTTAAATTTTCTATTTTTTTATTGGGTCTTTATATCTATTCCAAAATAAAACTAATTTTATGTCAAAATTCAAAGTGTTGAAAGTGTAGAAGAAGAATAATTTAAGTCGATAATTTTTAAGGAAGATTTTAAAATATAAAATAACTCTTTTTTATTATAAGAAAAACTTAAATTATTTTAAAATTTTCCCTACAGATTAAATTAACACCCTTTATATATGCCTTTTCTAGATAAAAATTAGAGCCAAAAAATATAATTTGGAGGAAAAAAAATTATTGCAATATATAATTTGCATTTACGAACAAGACTCAAATATTTATGGAACAATAAACAAAAAAATAAAAATAAAAACGCCTTTACTAGTTTAAATGGATAAAGAAGTCAATTTACTCTAGTGTAATTAGAGGTAGTAAAATCGGTCCGGTCCGATAATCTTAGTATATTATAAGGAAATATATTGGGTTGGACCGACTAATTTTAGGTTCGATCAAAATTTGACTCGATCAAACTCGAAATATGATCTTGACCCGACGGGCCCGATTCTTTCGAATCGGACTGTTCGAATTACCACCATTAGGTGTAATAACCCATATAATCGAGCATACATAATTCAAGAAGTAAGACAAAAACAATAACACAATATTGTTGGATGGCAAAAATTAAAATCTTTTGGAGCCAAAATGAATATAGAGGTAGTAGGGGAAAGGGGCAAATTTAATAAACTAGTGTACTGTTCATCCGGCAATTAAAAAAATAAGCGTTTTTTCCTTATATTTACAGAAGAGGCGACTTCTGAATTAAACTTTTTTTTTTTTTAATATGAAAACGTCTCTCGCAGAGACGACTTCTGGTATTTGGTTTAATTTTTTTTTTTTTTTTTATTTTGGGTGTTGAAAACGCCCCTGGCAGGGGCGTTTTACGGTATATGTATCGTATATACCGTATATACTAAACACCATACTAAAAGTCGCCCCTCCCAGGGGCGACATCTGAACCTATATATATATATTTTTTTATAATTATTATATATATATTTTTAGTTTAGATTTAGATTGTTTATTTTAAGAATTTTCGTTTGTTATTTATTTTTAATTTGGGTTATACTCCGGGCAAATTTAATAAACTAGTGTACTGTTCATCCGGCAATTAAAAAAATAAGCGTTTTTTCCTTATATTTACAGAAGTAATAGAACTCTCCTGTGGCACAGGCGAGTTCAAATTTTCTGACAGCATTCCTATTTGAAGTCGCCTCTGCCAGAGGCGACATCTGAATTAAACTTTTTTTTTTTTTTTAATATGAAAACGTCTCTCGCAGAGACGACTTCTGGTATTTGGTTTAAATTTTTTTTTTTTTTTGGGTGTTGAAAACGCCCCTGGCAGGGGCGTTTTACGGTATATGTATCGTATATACCGTATATACTAAACACCATACTAAAAGTCGCCCCTCCCAGGGGCGACATCTGAACCTATATATTTTTTTTTTATAATTATTATATATATATTTTTAGTTTAGATTTAGATTGTTTATTTTAAGAATTTTCGTTTGTTATTTGTTTTTAATTTGGGTTATACTCCGCGTTCATTTTTTCCTGTAATTTGAGTTGAATTTATCATATTTTATTATTAGTTAAGATTCTTAATCGAGTATAATTGATTTTTAATCCTATTACGCCAAAAATAAAATATTTTGATTAATAAAAAATACTTAAAATATGAAGTTCTTTTTATCTAATTATTACAAATAAGTTGAAAAAATAAAATGTCTAATATTCATGACCAGTCCCACATCGCGTTTTTTTCCTATTCCGTTTAGCTCTCCCTCTCCGTTCCTCGATGGGTGCATCGGATTCTGCTTCTTGGGCGCGTTGTGATTGACCATCATCTGGTGTGCCGATATTCAAACTAAAAGTGAGGCGACCTGAAGAAGATGATGTTTGACTCAAATACGGAATCGGGGACATATTAAACTGTCCTGTATGACCCGCCAAATTCGACTGGTGAGGAAAAATGTCGGCGGTTGTTGTGTAGTTACCAACTTCTAGGAGAGAGGTGAAGGACTGATCAAACCGCATTGATTCCCGATGAGGAGTGAAAAAATCATTTTCGTTCACCATCGGAGGCACGTAGTAGCTTGACTGCATTTCAACACTAGGATGCTCATGAGATGTACGATGTGAAGGCCCGGGGAGATCGCCGGACACAGACCTAGATGGATGGGTGTTACGCGATGTAGAACCACCAGGTCGTTGTCCTAAGTTAGTACGTGTGGACGTACTACGTCTCCGCCCTTGCTGGGGGGCTTCACGTGGCATGGGCATCTGAGCTGCTTGCTGTTGTGCGACTGGCTGTGGGTGATGGTAGGCTGCACGTTGATCTTGAAAATTTTGTTGTGCTGCTTGATAAAACTCCTCAATCGACCTTCTTGCCGGCTCTCTAATATAGTCACTCTCTGCGACAATTACTCGATGCATTCCCTCAACGATTCTTTCCTAAAAGTAAAATTTGTAAATAGACATACGTGAGAATGATTTTTGTGCGGAATTGTACTATTTATGTGTATTCCATAGGAAGTTGTTTACTCACCAAATTTTCGAGATACGCATAACTTGACGGTTGAGATCCCTCTTGTACACTTATACCAGGAGTTATTAATCTTCGTGTGACCTCTTGATACCAACCCATGTAACCAACGTCCACTTCATCACCTTGGTTCCCGACTTGTGGGGCAGTCACAATATACTGATTTCGACTGTTCCATTGCTCCACATATTGCGCGTGGGTTACAAGCCAGTTTTGATTGGAACGTCCACGTCGATTTGTTCTACCATGCAAATTCCTGTGTTCAGCTGCAATCGACGGTGGGATGGACTGTCGCATACCAAATTGCCGGAACACTCGATCAGGATAATATAGCTTAACAATTGAGTGATGGATCAGTGGACATTTTGATATCCATGTGTATGTAACATTAATGATGTTGTCATCAAGATATGATTGGACTGTTGGAGGGATTGGCTCATACGGTCTCCAAACAAACTGCAAAGTAAAATCCATTTAAAAGTTATTCGTTACATTAAAGTTTAGGGTTAGAAAGGGTTTAGGGAAGAATGAAGGTGTTGTACCTCATCTGGGGTTTGTCTATCCAGGTACTCCCGGATAGTCTTCACGTTGCTGTTGAGGCTATGCGTGAAAGTGTGGTATTGCAGCCATTCAGCTCCGTATGGCGCAATTGGTAGTTCACCGGCTGATCCATCGATCGCTCCTAGCTCGAATCGCCTACCTACATGTCTGGGCCACATAAATGTTATGCGCGTCCAGGCCCAAATCTGAAAGAAAGTTCAAATCATAGATCGATTGTTATTATACAATGAATTGGATAGAACAAGCTTAAATTATTGCTAAGTATTACGGTGTACCTGGAGTAACTGCATGGCCCCGCCAATAGACTTTCTTTCTCTTCGGGCTGCACAACATAACTGATGGTACAAGAATCCCAGCACCGCACTGCCCCAGCTGTATTCAGAGCATTCATATACATCTTCCATTTCTGTCAAGTACAGCAGTGATCCAAGGTTCCCCGACGTGTCTAGGCACATAATCGATCCCAGCAGAATCAACGCAATACCACGCGAGTACTGCTCTACTTCGACGGCTCCTGTTTCGTCATCTACCGGGTTATCCCTTAGATGCTTTCCGAGTGCTGTCAATGAGAATCTCGAGCCAAGAATCTCACCTGCGTCAGGAGTCCACCCTAACAAGGCTTCGCACCTACTTCTCCAGTAGTCAGATGTGGCTTCGGTAACTCCGTTAATCACCGGCCTTCCATCAACCTTCAAGCCCCAAATGAAGGCCACATCTTGTAGTGTGACAGTGGCCTCCCCAACTCTGAAGTGGAAAGTGTGTGTCTCTGGTCTCCAGCGTTCCACCAATGCAGTGATGATAGCTCTGTTAATCGCATAGTCACCGCAACGATAAACCCCGTAGAACCCCATCTCATGTAAATCGCTACAACCCTGTAATGCAAACGCTGGTTGCGTTTTAGCTTTCCACTATCTTCATCATCATCATACTCGTCAGCATAGTCATCGATGCGCCAAAAAATTCCACTACCATGTCGGCATTTCAAAGTCCTGCTAATGTCTCCCTCAAATACCTCTGCGGATCGATGAGTTTCTTGCTCGGTTAACACTCTGTTATCAATGGGGCCATATTGTCCGAGATGGTCCATGCTACAAAAATTGAGTACATTTCCAATCAGTTTTAGGAACAACGATTAGACAATCACACTGATAAGTTCATTGCAAATGTAATGGTCGGATCCGAACAATAATCGAAAATATATAAAAGAACCAAATAGTTATGATTACATGATGTCTTTAATAGTCCACCCTAAAAAATAAAAGTTATATTGGACCCGAATGATTCAGACAAAAAGAGAAACAAATTTGGCCCATGTAATGGATCTAGCAGTTCCCCTTCACCGTGTTTAACGTCTTCGACCTGTTGATGATTCAGGCTGAGTTCTAGAAGCTTCATCTGCCTGGTATTGCTGTCTAGCCCGAACTTGTGGCCAGTCCATTTCATTTTGGTATCTCGTGGACCTTGGCCGTCCTCGCCGTCTTGATTTCCGTAACTCCGGATTGTGGCGTAGCTCAAACGAGGCCTCATCCCAATAGTATTCGTCTGGCAAAGGGTTAAATCTGCCACTATATGTCTGGACATAGAAGCTTGTGTTGTAGTAGGATCTCATGTATATACCCGGGTCAACACCGTAATGACGGCAGGTTTGCATTGCATGCGAACAGGGGATCCCATTCTGTTTCCATTTCCCACATGTACATTCCCTGGTTGATAATTTCACCACATGTGTAAATGTGTCGATCGAGCCCGGTGAAAATGTCTTGACAGACGCTGATTGTTCAGAAAGATCAACTTGGAAGACCGCGTGGTGAAGTGCCTTCCTCTGTCTCTGATCATATTGCTTGAATATCTCGTTAGGCCATGGTTGACATCTTTCTTGCATTTGACGGCCCGCTGACAAGCGGTCAAAGAAGTATTTTGTGGAACGATAGAAAGTAATCTGAACAATAGCACAAATTGGTAGTTTTCGTGCGCCTTTCAGAACTCCGTTGATGCATTCTGATAGGTTAGTTGTTAATATTCCACACCTCCATCCATCGTCGTGTGAAATGGTCCATTGCGTAGCCTCAATAGCATTCAAGTACGCGTATCCACTTTCACTAATGGCTCTAATCTTTGACATCGCATTCTCAAAATGGCGCACTGTAAAGGCTGAACCAGCTTCCCAACACAAATCCTTCAACTTAACATTTTTCATGTAAGTGTTTAAGTTCGAGCAAACATGCCTTAGACAGAATCGATGTACCCCACCAGGGGGCGAAAATTGCGGGAATCGCTTAGCAGCTTCAATTAAGCCAACACATCGATCGGACACTAAACATAACCCCTCAACTCCCCTGACTACATATTTCGTTAACCTTTTTAGAAACCACTTCCAAGCAGCAAATGTTTTTGTTGTGGGTTTAACAATCAATTGGATCAATACAAGCAAACAAAAGTAATGAAACAAAACAGAAATGAAAATAACTCCAAGTTTACGTGGTTCGGCCCAAGAACGACCTACGTCCACGGAGGATGATTCAGCTCACTATTAACTTCCAAATGATGTTTACAAGATGAAGAACACCACTGAAAACAATCCAGTAGCAACAAAACGAAAAACACTCAAAGAATGACAATCACTCTTCTATCCAAGTGTGTTTTCTATCTATCCTCTCCCACTCCTCTATATGCGTGTATTACATCCAGAAAATGAGAGATACATCATCATATATGAATTCAGGAAGAAAAACCAGTTGAAACCGACTAAAACCGCGTCCAAAACTGCTTCAAGAAAACTGCTGTCAAACACCTTTCACAACGGTTTTAACTAAAACCGTTGCGAATGTTAGTTATAACTGCCATACAGCAGTTTCTTCCTTCTTCAGTCTTTCAGCTCATTTCTAACCCGTTTCTGATCCATTTGTGACCCGATTTATGAGTATATCAGTCCTAAATCTTCACAAACCTCCACCTGACTTATATACGAATAAACTCCACCTTGAAACAATCAATCTTGAAAATTCAAACATGAACATTCCTCAACCATGTTCAAACTTTGAACATGTTCAGCAACACTGCTGCTCTTCTTAATTGCATTGGACCACTTGGATCAAATCCAAGCAATAACTGAATTTGTCTGTTGGTAAAGCTTTGGTAAGCATATCAGCTGCATTCTCCTTCGTACTCACATTCTTCACATTCACATCTCCTTTCTCAATAATATCTCTAACATAATGATGCTTAACATCAATATGCTTTGACCTTTCATGATAAACTTGATGCTTTACTAGATGAAGAGCACTCTGGGAGTCACACATCACTTCTACTGACTGTTACTTTATCCCAAACTCAGAAATCATACCTCTTAACCACACTGCCTCCTTTACAGCTTCAGTCATTGCCATATACTCTGCTTCTGTAGTGCTTAATGCCACCACTGACTGCAGCATGGACCTCCAACTGATTGCTGCACCAAACAATGTGAATACATAACCAGATTGAGACTTCCTGCTATCCAAATTTGCTGCATAGTCTGAATCTACATAGCCTTTCACAGCATCCTGCAAACCATCAACTTTCCTGAACATAATTCCTCTAGCTGCAGACCCTCTCAAATACCTCATAATCCATTTGAGTGCTTCCCAGTGTTGCTTTCCAGGATTGGACATATATCTGGAAACAACACTAACTGCATGAGATATGTCAGGCCTAGAACACACCATTAGGTACATTATGCTGCCAACAGCATTTGAGTAAGGGACCTTTGACATCTCTTGTTCTTCCTCTTCAGTTCTGGGCTTCTGTGATTCTGTTAACTTGAAATGCTGTGCTAAGGGAACTGTTACTGGCCTTGCTTCATTCATTTTGAATTTGTTAAGAATCTTCTCAACATAACTTCTCTGCTCAAGCCACAATAATCCTTTTCTTCTATCTCTGCATATGTCCATACCCAAAATCCTTCTTGCTTCTCCAAGCTGCTTCATTTCAAACTCTTTCTGTAAGTCTGTTTTGAGCCTTTCTATTTCAGATTGATATTTGCTTGCTACAAGCATATCATCCACATACAACAGTAAGAAACTTAAAATTTCATCCCCAGATTTCCTCATGAAAACACAATTGTCATACTTTGATTTTGTATATCCAATCTTTTTCATACACTCATCAAACTTTATATACCATTGTCTGGAGCTTTGCTTAAGACCATATAAAGACTTTTTGAGTAGACAGGCCTTGTTTGCATTTTCTGGCATTTCAAAACCTTCTGGTTGGTGCATGAAAATAGTCTCCTTAAGCTCACCGTGCAGAAATGCAGTTTTGACATCCAACTGTTCTAGCTCTAAGTCCATCTGAGCCACCATTGCCAGAAGCATTCTTATGGAACAATGTTTTACTACAGGGGAAAAAATCTCATTGTAATCTATCCCCTCCTTTTGAGTGAAACCTCTGGCAACCAGTCTGGCCTTAAACCTTATCCTTTCTGTTCCACTGAATTCTACTTTCTTCTTGAAGATCCATTTACAACTGACAAGTTTATGTCCAGCAGGTTTATCCACCAGTATCCATGTCCCATTTCTTTCCAAAGAATCCATTTCTTCTTGCATGGCTATAATCCAGTTTTCTCTGTCACTACTGCTAACAGCTTCTCTGTAGTTTCTTGGCTCAGAATATTCTGTTTCTTCTGCAACACTTAAGGCATATGCAGTGAGGTAATCACTGCCATATCTGGAGGAAGGTTTTATAACCCTCCTTTCTCTGTCTCTCACCAATTGGTATTGATTCTTTTCAGAGTCAATTTCTTTTTGGATTGATTCTGTGTCTTCATCAGTTTCTGACTTTCCATCTATGTCATCCTGCTCCACCTTGAGCTGTGTACCTTTATTCTTTATTGTCACTTCCAGTGGAGCACTTGGCTTTGGTTTCATTGGCATTTGCTCTTCACAGAACTTCACATCTCTGCTTATGATCACTTTATTCATCCCAGATTCTAAACACCATAGTCTATATCCCTTTACTCCTTGTGGATACCCCAACATTATACACTTCAATGCTCTTGCCTCCAATTTGTCTTGTTTGACATGAGAATAAGCAAGACATCCAAAAGGTCTCAAGTGTGAACATTCTGGTGGGTTTCCACTCCATTTCTGGTATGGAGTTACATACTGGTTTGGAGTGGATGGACTTCTGTTTATCAGGTATGCTGCAGTGATAGCAGCTTCTCCCCAAAACCTTTTTGGCATTCCAGATTCTATTAGCATGCATCTGATCCTTTCCAAAACTGTTCTGTTCATCCTCTCAGCTACTCCATTTTGTTGAGGATGAGCAGGGACAGTTTTGTGTCTCTTTATGCCCCTTTCTTTGCAGAATTTCTGGAATTCTTCAGATAGGAATTCTAAACCATTGTCTGTCCTTAGGCACTTCAGTGTTGACCCTTTCTCCATCTCAACTTCTTTACACTATTCTTGGAATTTGTTAAAAGCATCAGACTTATTCTTTAGTATGTAAATCCATAGTTTTCTTGAATAATCATCTATGATGCTTAAGAAATATCTTCCACCCCCCATTGTTTCTACCTTTGAAGGCCCCCAAAGATCAGAATGAGCATAGTCAAGAGGGTGTTGTGAAGTGTGTTTACCTTTGGGGTATGTCAACTTCTTGCTCTTTGCTAGAATGCAGATCTCACAATTCTGGACTTGGAACCTCCCTTTGTGATTGATGATCCCTTGTTTCAGCAGCTCATTCATGCCTGTTTCACTCATATGGCCAAGTCTCTTGTGCCATAAATGGGAATCTTCAACAGCAACACTATTTACATCCCCTATCAGAGTTTCTGCAATCAAATAATAGAGGCTTGCCTTCTTGATGCCTTTCATCACCAGTTTTGAACCTTTGTACACAAATAATTGCCCTTGCATTGATTTGAAGTTACATCCTTTGTTTTCTAAAGTCCCAAGACTGATGAGGTTCCTCTTCAACATGGGAATATATCTTACATTGGACAGGGTTTTAACCGAACCATCATGCATCTTGAGCCTGACATCACCAATGCCTTCAATCTGACATGCATGATCATCCCCTAGCATTACTGAGCCCTGTTTGTGCATCTTGAGGCTGTGAAACCAACTGGCATTAGGGCACATGTGGAAGCTGCATCCTGAGTCTAGAATCCACTTGGCTTCTGTCCTGCCTTCAACAATGTTCAAGACATCAGCATCTTCTTCTCCTTGTGCCAAATCTGCTGTATTTGCTTTGTTGGAACCTTCTGCCTTCTTTCTCTTGAATTCAAAACAGTTCTTCTTGAGGTGACCTGGCTTCTTGCAATGGAAACACTTTCTGGTTTCCTTTCCTCCAACACCTTTTGGCTTTGACTGCTGCGGTTGTTTTCCCCCACCATTTGCTGTTGAAGGTTTCTTGACCTTGTGAAACTGTCCTGGTTTTATATGTAGCCCTTCTGCTTGAGAGTCATTCTTTCCATCAGATGAGTTTTGCAATTCCTTTGCCTTCAGAGCAGTCTGAACCTCTTCCAGGGATATTTTTGTTTCCCTTCCATACATCATGGCATCTTTGAGATGCTCATAATATTTTGGTAATGCATTGAGCAATAGGATGGCTTTGTCTTCATCTTCAATCTTGGCATCAACCCCTTCAAGGTCATCTAGATACTTGTTGAACTCCTCCAGTTGATCATCTATAGCCTTATCTTCTTGGATCTTGAATGAGTATAGTTTCTGTTTTAGATACAAACGATTCACCATGGTCTTCTTTTTGTAAAGTTCCTCAAGCTTGTTCCAGACAGCTTCTGCTGTCAATTCTTTGGATACTTCACGCAAGACTTTATCTCCCAGGGACAGGATAATGGCAGATGAGCCTTATCCAACAAATCTGCTTTTTCACTGGCCCCAATTTTATCAGAGAAGCCATCAATGCCCTTGAGAGCCCCTGCAAGACCCTGCTGAACGAGGAGAGCCTTCATCTTCAGCTGCCACAGACCAAAATCGTTTTTGCCATTGAATTTCTCAACGTCGTACTTCATTGCTGCCATTGTCAACTCCTTGATCCGCTCCAGTTCGCAATCTTCCCACAGACGGCGCCAATTATTGTGGGTTTAACAATCAATTGGATCAATACAAGCAAACAAAAGTAATGAAACAAAACAGAAATGAAAATGACTCTAAGTTTACGTGGTTCGGCCCAAGAACGACCTACGTCCACGGAGGATGATTCAGCTCACTATTAACTTCCAAATGATGTTTACAAGATGAAGAACACCACTGAAAACAATCCAGTAGCAACAAAACGAAAAACACTCAAAGAATGACAATCACTCTTCTATCCAAGTGTGTTTTCTATCTATCCTCTCCCACTCCTCTATATGCGTGTATTACATCCAGAAAAATGAGAGATACATCATCATATATGAATTCAGGAAGAAAAACCAGTTGAAACCGACTAAAACCGCGTCCAAAACTGCTTCAAGAAAACTGCTGTCAAACACCTTTCACAACGGTTTTAACTAAAACCGTTGCGAATGTTAGTTATAACTGCCATATAGCAGTTTCTTCCTTCTTCAGTCTTTCAGCTCATTTCTAACCCGTTTCTGATCCATTTGTGACCCGATTTATGAGTATATCAGTCCTAAATCTTCACAAACCTCATCCACTATAGCATATGCTAAAGGCAGAACTTGTTGGTTGGCATCCACTCCGACAGCAATCAGCATTTTATGCTTGTACTTAGTATACAGATGAGTTCCATCAACACTTACGACTTTCCGACACTGCCTAAACCCATCAATGCACGGTTTAAAGGCCCAGAAAACGTACTTCAAAATACAATGAAATTAATGAATTAAAAAACAAAAGAGAAAAAAAGAAAAGGGTTCTGCACAGGTAAATTGTGCCTGTTTAGCAGTAGGGTTGTAAACGAATCGAATCGAACCGAATATTAAGAAATTCGATTCGAATTCGAAAATATAAACTCGAATTCGAATCGAATATTAATCGAATTTAAATAGGTGATTCGAATTCGATCGTGAGAGATATTCGAACAATTCGATTCTATTCGAGATTCGAATTTTTTTTTTAATTTTTATATATTGATATTTTTTATTTTTTAAATATTCAAATATTATTTTTTTTAATTTTTTTAAATTATAAATTTTAATAATATATATCATATATAAATTAATTTAAATATATAGTTATATAAATATATTATATACATATATTTAGTATTATATGTATTATTTAATTTTTAAATATATTATATATAAACGAATCGAATATTCAAATTATTCGAATTGAATATAATTATATTCGAATTCGAATATTATTCGAATCTTAGTAATTAATAAGAATCGAATCATTCTAATCAAATTCGAATCACGAATCGAATAAAAAATATTTGATTTGTTTACAAGGAGGATCCTTTATTATTATAAAAAAAAGGTCTACAGTACTAGAATATTCTAGAAAGAGAGGAGTCAGGTCGTCCGTAGAACGTCCCAGAACTCCAACTCCCCTTCCACTGCGCCATCGAAGTCGGCTATTCCCCTTCTCTAATCCTATAAAACCAGCCTCCATTAACACATCTCAATTCATCTCAAGTTCCTGATATTAATTCTTGTGCGGTTCTCTCTCTCACTAGATTTTTCTGAATCCGATTTTTCATAGAAATCTAAGATGCAGATCTTTGTCAAAACTCTAACCGGCAAAACCATCACCCTCGAGGTCGAGAGCTCCGACACCATCGACAACGTGAAAGCGAAGATCCAAGACAAGGAAGGGATTCCCCCAGATCAACAGAGGCTGATCTTCGCCGGAAAGCAGCTCGAGGACGGCAGAACTCTAGCCGATTATAACATTCAGAAGGAATCGACGCTGCATCTTGTCCTCCGGCTCCGCGGTGGAATGCAGATCTTCGTCAAAACTTTAACCGGAAAGACAATTACCCTCGAGGTCGAGAGTTCCGACACAATTGACAACGTCAAGGCAAAGATTCAGGACAAGGAAGGGATTCCTCCGGATCAGCAGCGATTGATCTTCGCCGGAAAGCAGCTCGAGGACGGCAGAACCCTAGCTGATTACAATATTCAAAAGGAATCGACTTTGCATTTAGTGCTCCGACTCCGTGGTGGGATGCAGATTTTCGTCAAAACCCTAACTGGAAAGACGATCACCCTCGAGGTTGAAAGTTCCGACACAATTGACAACGTCAAGGCGAAGATTCAAGACAAGGAGGGAATTCCCCCAGATCAGCAGCGATTGATCTTTGCAGGAAAGCAGCTGGAAGATGGCAGAACCCTAGCCGATTACAACATTCAGAAGGAATCAACTCTGCATCTAGTGCTCCGCCTCCGCGGTGGGATGCAGATCTTCGTGAAGACTCTGACGGGGAAGACGATTACTCTGGAAGTTGAGAGCTCTGATACAATTGACAACGTGAAGGCAAAGATACAGGATAAAGAAGGAATTCCACCAGACCAACAGAGGCTGATCTTTGCAGGAAAGCAGCTCGAGGATGGGCGAACGCTTGCTGATTATAATATCCAGAAAGAGTCTACTCTGCACCTTGTTCTTCGTCTCCGTGGTGGTGATTTCTGAACTGTTGGTCATCTGTTTCATTTTATGCTTGTTATAACTCAATAACTAATCTCTGGAGGCTTTGATTCAATGTTTAGTATAGTGTCTATCTTCATCTTGAATACAAATCATCTAATATTTGTTGCAATGGAAATTTTTATTTGACCTAAGTGTTCTTTGTTTTTCTATTTTAGCTTGTATTTGTTTTACCGGCTAAATGCAAATTTAATAGAAGAAAACGATTCTTTATGTGGATGAAAGGGAAATAGGTTTCCATTCCACGGTTCACAATTTTGCACAAATCAAGGAACATATATGAAATGTGATTAGCCTTTTTGTTGATTGTAGATATTCAGTATTAATGGACGTTTTTTTTAACACTGAAAATTTTAATAAAAGTTATCTCATAAATATGAGTCTAAATTATATCTGTAAAAAAGAATTTAATACAAAGACACCCCATGAAGTGGGGTAAGAAGGGGTAATGGCATGAATTGTGTTTGGGATCAGACAGTCTAGAGTATACTCAATCGTGCATTTTGAAGAAAGTGGTGCATTTTGAAGAAAGTGATACATTTTATATGTGAATAAAAAATAGAATTGTAGAATTCACATTAGGTGTGTCACTCTGGCTTGAACTGTGAGTGACTTGATTGATCAATCTATAGTGTAACTGGGTTGTGCATCTACCTATTTCTTTTTTTGGTTTAATCTTTTGTCATTTTTGTTACAATGCACGGTGTTGTTGATAAACATAGTATGATGTATTGGTAGTTTTCATGTTCATTTACCAGTGATGATGTTGTTGTTTTCTTGTTAAGCTGGAGTTATTATTACTCACCAATGTAGGTTTGAAGCTTTGGTGAAAATCATCTAATATTTCTTGCAATAATTCATTGATAGAGGAGCAAATTGGCAGCGTCGCTCTTCTCCATTGGGACTATTGGGTGCAAAGAATTTCAACTGGCTCAGATGCTAAGTTGTCGTTTGTCCTTTATAATTTTTATCGATTTCTTCCTACATTATTATGTTTGTGCTCCGTTCAACTCGGTAGTTAGTCCTTTGTCTATTTTTGACCATCGCCTAATAACTTGAGAGAAGGGGTTTGGGAAGGAGAAAGGTCACCAATACACCAAATTTTAAATGATGGCTTTCTTTTTTTCTCCACATGGTCTGAATTTCTGGACTTCCTTTAATAATTCGGGTTACATTTGGGATGTAACTTTTTGTTTTACTACGGGTATGTTTGCTTAGATTTAGGGCGTGCTGGACATTTTTTACTGTAGAATAATGGTTGGTTTGGGCAAGCCGTTAGGGAAATAAAAAAGTGGTGTTTATTTAAGTGATTGTGTAAATGGTTGTAAAATGTGATGTGATGTGTATAAGATGTTAATTTGAATTAATTTAATGATTAAATTAATATTGAAAATTGCGATTGATTGATTGATTAAGTGGTTCTGAAAGTGGTTGTAATATTGAATATATTAATTAATTATAGAAGGTGATAATTTATATAAAATGTTGTTAATTAATAATTAATTTAATAATTAAGATTGTATTGAAAATTATAATTGATGTGAGTAGAGGGGTTAGGGAGACTTGAAAGAATCGACCAACAAACATGATTTTTTGAGTTTGGGCCAATATATTTTTGTTTGGCTGCAACCCAAGCAAACCTAGCCTATGTTTTGGGTTTTCTGAACCCGAGAACGATGAAATATATCTTTTCTTTTTGCGTTGCTTTTTTCCACCTAAGTTTGATGACCCTAAGTTATTCTCAAATTTTGATTCATCCGTATCTATAAATTTCTTTCGAGATGCAGGGCTGATAATTTAGATTATCGGATTTTCTGTGATTTCAAATCGATCCGAATTATATATTAAAAGTTATTTAAAATATAAAATTATTATATTTTAAATAAATTATTGAGTTGTTTCAAGTTGAACTTATGTTAATCAACTTCATGTCTGATTGATTTTCAGATTCGAGATATATTGGATTGGGTCATCAACTAGATTAGGAATTTGACATTTTACAGTACGGTTCTTATTCTGCAACACGTTGGCCTACTATGAGTATCAGACCATTGTTGGCCCTATAATCAGTCCATTCCATCTGTATGGTTTTTCTGGCCTACGAATTTAGCAGACCATGATACCCAAGCCCCTGATACAGGCTATGTGACCTTTTATACGAGGGCTAATATCATTTTGCTCCTTGAACTTTGGACGTTTTATCCATTTTTAACCTAAACTATGTTTTGTATAAAATAACAAAATATACTTACTCCGACGAAGAATTCCGCGAGAAAAATATTTAAAATATTTAAAAATCATAAAATTATGTAAAAATAAGAAAAATCATAAAAATATTTATAAATTCTAAACTTTATTTAAAATATAATAAAATTAAGTGAAAATATTTTTGTAAAAGTAATTTTCAAATTACATAAAATTGAAATTTTATAAAAAAATTCAAATTCTTTATAAAATTATAATTTTTCTAAATTTAAGAAAAAAATATTTATTTTAAAAAATTATATTTTCTTAAAAAAATTATTTTATTAATTTTAAATAGTATTATATTTTTCATAAATTACTTTAAACTCTTTTAAGAAAAATAATTTATTTTTTATATAAAAAAATATCTCCAACATTTCATAGATATTGTTACGTATCTTGAATGAATTATTTTAGATTTCCAATAATTTTCAAATTTAATAAAAAAAAAATATGATTTTAAAAAAACAGTAAATAATTATACGACAATCCAGTTAATTTGAGATTTTCTTGAAAATGTTTTAAATAATTTGGATGTTGGAAAAAAATTTGAAGTATAAACCATTTTGAAAAATCCTTAAATAATGAATTTTTTTTTGAATAATTTATATATTTTTGTGATTTCTTTTTAAAATAATATAAGGATTTATTAGAATTATTACTTTCAATTTATTTAATTTTTTCTAATTTTTAAAAAATCTCGATCATTTCCTAAACTTAAAATTTTCAAAAAATAATTTATAAATAAGTAAATTTTTTAAATTCATACAATTTTATATTTTAAAATCCTTTAAAGAATTTTAAAAATTTTATTAAAAAAAATTCAATTTAATGAAAATTATTTTTTAAAAAATTAATATTTTCAGTTAATTTTCTGATATTTTAAATGAACTTTAGAATTTAAAATTATTTTTTTGATTTTCTGAATTTTACATAATTTTATGATTTTTAAATATTTTTTTATATTTTTCTCGCCGGTGTGAAGCATAGGTTGCTATATGATACAAAACATAATTTAGGTTAAAAAAGAAAAAAGAGGGCCAAAGTTCAGGGTGCAAAATGATATTAACCCTTATACAATGAGTGTTTGTGGTTGGTTTTACTTTGGAGAAAGTTATTATAATTAGAAATTATTATAAAATTGCTTCAAATTACAAGTAAGTAGGATTTGAAGAAAAAATAAAACTTATAAGTTGTAGTGTTTATTAAATAATCACTTTTCCTGACATGTTTTTACAGAGAAGTAGTTGAAGCAACTTTTTCTTGCTTAAAGATTTTGACTTAAATATACTAAATTTTAGCACAAACAATAACATGCAAAACAACTTATCAGCTTAATTTAAGTCACAATCATAAATTTGCTCTAAATAAGCAAACACAAAATAATAATAATAATAATAATAATAATAATAATAATAATAATAATAATAATAATAATAATAATAATAATAATAATAATAATAATAATAACATTGTTTAAGAATTTAAAATTAAATTTTAAATTTTAAAATTCATTTAAAATATTTAAAAACTAACTTAAAAATGTTGGACATGTTTAAAAAACTTATTTTGGTATAAAAGTTAAATATCAAATAATTTATAGCGAGATATTAAAAAAGTTCCTATAAATTTAAAAATCATAAATTATTATAAAATTTTGAAAATTATTTTCAAGACTCTAAAAATACATATAAACTATGTGAATGTACTTGGGTTACCATTGGCCCTATACAATGCCAACCATTGGATCAAAACATTTCTTATCTGAATCATTAATTAATAAATTGGTCAACCTAACTTGGTGGGAGACCTTCTACACTGGTAAAATGATAAGAAATTAAAAAGAAAAATTCTATTGATAGTTCTTCCATTGGAGAAGATGTGCTCCCTAGGGTCAGGGCTTGAGGAATTTTTAAGGGTTCTTCCATGAGGAAGTCTGCTAAGATTTTGAGACGATCTTTTCTTCCTTGTTTCTTTTCTCTCGTTTGTTCTTATTCTTACAACCAGATTTCTTCGTTTCCATCCATTTCTTTGTCGTGGTTTATGATTGGTGCAGATTTGACGGGCTTGGTGAATCATTTTCGCTTGGCTCATGTCAGGGCTAGAGTCTGAAACTTTTGATTTTGTTTATTGGTGCCTAATCTTACGTTTCTTGTGATTTCTTTCAGGTATCCTTGCATCTGTAGCCTAATTCATAATTGATTTTAATACATGAGAGAATTGAGGGGAGGATGAAGCCCCAATTATCGATGTGGATACGATAGCAGATGAGATCGGCCAGCCTGCGGTTTTGGAACAACCGTTGTGTATTGGAGGCACATTATGTAGAGAAATTTTTTTGAACCCTAAATACGTGGGAGAAGTTATGGTCAGACCTTTGAAGCCAAAGAAGTAGATTAAAGTCACGGATTATTATTCCGATTTTAAGATTGTGAGGATCGAGATCATGTCATAAACAACCAACTGTGGTACTTCGAAATGCGTTGTTTGCGATAAAATAACTGAAGGGTATTGAGTAATCATCGAATGTCACTAGATTGTGCAACTATGTGGCTCTTTGTTTACGACGTGTTGCATGCCTGCTTGAACAAGATTGTTGCTCGGATTTTAGCAATGCATATTGGAAGGCTGGACAGAACTGATGCAAATTAGGTTATGGACTGAGGAAATTCATATGCCTAAAAGTTTGATTGATGTGTTGAAGCCGCTGGTGAGGGGATTAACTATCAAACTAAAATGTGATGTTCTATGGCTCCCTTTGAAATACAAATCTATGCCTCTATACTATTTTTGTTATGGATATCTTCGGCATGTAGTGAAGAATTGTACTATCTATGATCTAAATGATTGCCCAGATATTATGGGTATGCAATTTGGTTTGCATCTAAAAGCTTCACCACTTCGCTGTATGAAAACTGATGATGAAATGTCGGGGAAAACTCTGCAAGTGGCACATAAATTCTTTCACTGCAAAAGATACAGAAAGATAGACCTGTATAAATATAGGCTCATTCGACAACTGAACTAGCTGATAATGCTCTAGAGGGGGTCGTGGAAAAAATTTCCATGTAAAAGATACAGAAAGATGAACATGGTTTCTATTCGAAACCACATATACCTATAGTCCAACCCTCTACTGCCACCCTGACCAACCCCAATTTGACACAAAAAAAAAAAAAAAAAAAAAAAAAAAAAAAAAAAACCGAGATAATACTCCTTTAAAACCAACCTCGCCCAGATTCAAGAAGAAAGGAACCTCCCCACCAAAGCACCCCTCATCAAAGCATTCCCCTATTTCCAAAACATTACTGTACTAGTTACAAAACCACAAATCAACCCATAGCCCTCAATAGTACGCAACTATCCTATTACAATTCCAGAAATTCAATCCCTCTATAATCCGAATCCCCTAGCTGATCTAAAACACCTTGCTAACCCCCTACCATCACCAATCACTCTCACCAACCTGAACACCCGATCACTTCCTATAAACCACCAACCTAGACCAACCAAACCCTGAATATGAAATCCAAACCTACAAACATCCCACCCCCGCCAAAATGGAAACCTTTGTGCTTTTTCGATGAAGATGATGATGTGGTCATTAACGCCCTAACTGAGAAGGGACATATGGTTTTGGAAAGAATTCCTAATTTGAATTGTATATCGGCGGAGACGGCAGATGGGCAGTCCCGCCGAACATAATGAGTTGCATTAGTTGGAACTGTCAAGGGCTTTGGAACCAGCTGATAATTAAAGCGCTTACAAGGATATTAAATTTGAAAGCTCCCAGTTTCGTGTTCATCAGGGAGACCAAATTATTGAAAACGGAGTTAGGCAATGTTACGAGGAAAATTGGTTGCAAACTGATTGAAGTAGTGTATTATTGCATGGAAGGTGAAGGACGAAGTGAAGGAATGTGTCTGTTTAGTAAAGAGGAAGAGGCCATTGAGGTTATTGCATCATCACCAAATTTTATCGATTATCGGGTGACGATAGAAATAACAAATGACGACTCACAGAGTATATGGTTGGCCAAAAGAGAAGGCGAAATCGAACACTGGGATTATTGAATCGTTATCGACTCAGTTTGATCTCCCTTGGCCTTATTTGGGGGATTGGAATGAGATATCTATCCTCACGAGAAGATTGAGGGTAAACCACGCGAAAGTTCAAAGATGAACGAATTTCATTATGCAAATCTAGAGGAAATGGAATATGAGGGTTTCCGTTTCATTTGAACTAATGGCAAAAAGGAATAAACATTATTCAAGAACGATTGGATCGAGGACTGTGGTCACGGAAGTGGAAGAAAAATTCTCGAAGTCGATAGTGGAATATCTACATAGGCGGCAATCGAATCACTATCCCGTTTAGGTTAGTTGGCAAAATGCAAAGAAAAAGAAGAGTAAGAAGAAGAAGGTTTAAGGTGTGTAAGTTTGAATCTATATGGTTGCAAGATAAATCTTGTGGCCAGACTGTTGAGAAGACGTGGACCAAAACCCTTAACAACCTTCATTCGCGAGGCCTAAAGGAGAAGATTGCTAGCTGTGGTAGTGACCTTTCTTTATAGGAGTAAACTCATTTTGGTAGTATCAATGTGCAAATGAAGGAATGTGAGGCCAAGTTAGATAAATGGCGAAGCATGCCCATCACCGATGCAACCTTGGAGGAAATTAAGCTACTTGAGGATAAATTATTGAAGCTTCAAATAAAGCAAGAAACCATGTGGCATCAAAGGTCTGGGGTGTTGGATGCGGGACGGGGAACAAAACACTTCCATTTTCCATAGAACTATTTCTGGAAGAAAATAGAGAAATTAGATTGGGGGGATAAAGGATAGGGATAATTTGTTGGTGAGGAGGATAAAAATATTGCCGAGGTGTTTAAAGAGTACTTTGAGGGTGTGTTTAAAGTGTGTGACAATCTCAATATGGTTCAAGCTATTGATGCAATGGAGCCGAAAGTTACACTTGAGATGAAGGAAATGATGGCCAAACCTTTTTCAAAAGAGGTCACTGAGGCTCTAGCATGGTTCCACCTGACAAAGGCTCAAGGCCCGATGGTATACCAGCTATCTCTTATAAAACATTCTGGTCAAAATTGCATATTGATATTATCCCTGTTCTTCTTAATATTTTGAATAATCAAGCTATCCCCAAAGCTCTTAATCATACCTTTATTGTTCTTATACCAAAAACGAAACACCCTGGGCTTGTCATTGACTTTAGGCCTATTAGCTTATGTAATGTCATCTTTAAAACTGTGACCAGAACTATAGCTAATATGCTTAAAACCTTTTTATATTATCTTATTTCTATTAACAAGTCAGCCTTTGTCCATGGTTATCTCATAACTGATAATGCTTTAGCAACTCTTGAGATTTTTGGTCGACAATGAGGTGGATGTAGTGGATGATATCATTAGGTGCTATGAGGAGGCTTCCGATCAACTCATATCCCTCTAGAAATCAGAGATTTGTTTTAGTGGGGGTGTGGAGATGGGTAGAAGATATGCTTTTGCTGGAAGGATGGGACTCAAGTTGGTGGAGCAATATAGTGTATATTTAGGCCTACCTGCAAGGGTGGGACAGTCAATGGAGGCCATTGTTAGTGTTGTGGTTGCCCGAGTTGAAAAGAAGTTGAAAAATTGGAAAACAACATCTTTCATTCAAACACGGGGCGTCTTATGTTGCGAAAATCAATTGCTCAGGACATACCAACCTATGTCTTGAGTTGCTTTCAATTGCCTCAAAGTGTATTTAGGAGAATTAAGTGAAATATGGTGAATTTCCGGTGGGGGTAGAGGGAGCCCGAACGTAGGATTCACTAGATAGCTTGGGAGGAGTTGTGTAGAGGAAATGAGAGGGTGGTTTAGGTCTATGTGATAATGCTTCTTTCAATGAGGCAATGTTGGTAAAACAGGGGTGGAGGCTTCTAACAATTGAGAGTTCCCTTCTATCCAAACTACTTAAGGCTAGGTACTTTTCTAATTGTTGCATTGCAAATTTGCAATGCTACTTTGGACAACATGGATAGCACGTAAAACTCTTATACTTTGAGGATGAAAAGTTGATGCAACCCGATTGCTTTCTCATAGATGATCGCATTATAGTAGATTATAGGGGAGCCTAGATGCTAAATTTTATCGGGCACTGCTTAGATGTAGGGACAGCCAGGAGGGGCTCGATCAATATTAACTTGGATCCCTTGGTGGTGGAACGGGTGGGAGTAGGGGTTGGTGCAGTCGTCCATAACAACAATGGAGTAGTACTTAGATCAGGTTCGACTCTAATTACAGATCCAATGGATGTAGTTATGGCGGAGGCGATGAGGTGTTTATAAGGGGTTAGGATGGTGGCCACACATCATTATTGAGGTGGATAATGCCACTCTCTACTACAAGCTCAAGAAATGGGAGGAAGAGCTTACATATTTTGGAGCTGTTGTAGCTCACATTCATTCTTTATTTTCGTACTTTCAATCTATTTCGTTCAGGTTGGTTAAGCGATCAACGAACTCTTTAGCTCATCACCTAGCCAAGTTTTCTTTTTAATTTTAGTTCGAAAATGCTGGTGACTGATGATATGCCAGAATCGCTTGAACATATTGTTTTGGTCGAGCTGGTTGACTTGTGCTTTATGATAGTTTTTCCACCCTAAAAAAATCCTATCACCTTTTATAATAAACAAATGCTTTTATAAATTGTTGTCCATTAAAAAAGGGCATTCATTGATACCTTGATTTTTATATTATATTTCAAATTATATTTGAGTACCAAAATATTTTATGGATGAAATAATATTTCCTCGATTCAATCTAGGTGTTTTCTTTAAGAAGATTATTAAATATTATATAGTACAGAATTGCAAAAATCCATAATTATTCGTCGTCATAATCATGTCTCTTGAATGGTGACGACGAAGATATAGGGTTAAGCACCACGAGATCCGTATTTCTTTAAAAAAAAAAAAAATCACTGCAATTTATCGAAGCCAGCAAACACACCTAAGAATGTTAGCACAACTGCACCAACGTCCTCGAAAAGAGATTTGACTCACTCGTTCTTTAATATCTGAGAAAATGCATCTAACGAGATTTTGTATTAACTGCTTCACCAGAGGTTATCAACATCCTTTTTGCGAACTTTATCTAGTGGAGAAGATGCAAGACATGCACCAATTTTTAAAAGTCAACAGGTGTACCAGTACAGGCGCATCGTAGAAAAGCCCAAAATTTCATTTAAAATATGTGAATGTATCTATGAAATGTTAGAAATAATTTTTAAAATATTCGATATTCTTAAAAAACTTACAGCTGAAGCAATTGACTGTTGTTTTCTCCGAGAGGAAGTAAGTAAGTTGAAGATGTCACAAATGCAGCAAGCAACTGAAGTAGAAGAGGAGCGGGAACAAACACCCAGTCAGTTGAACAAGCTGAAGAAGAACAACTTTTGGATGCAGTTGAGTTGGAAGATTATCTGCTGGAAGATGAGTACATTGAAACTGATCCAGTCTTGAAGACTCTCAGTCAGAAGGCAAAACCTACTACTAAAGAGATAGTAGATCTATTAAAATCTTGATGGAACAGGAAGAACTGGAAGAAGCAATGGCTAAGGAGACAATTAATGATACTTGTATTGAAGCAAGTTTAGTAAATGAAGCAATAACTCAAGCCATAGAAGAACGATTGGCTAAGAAGTAAGTAGATGCTGCATTTACTGAAGCAGGCTCAGCAAACAAAGCAGTGGCTCAGCCAATGGAGGAACATGATGATTTGTCTAGGGAGCTAGTAGATGTTGTTTGTACTGATGTAAATATCATAAATGAAGCAAGCGGCTCAAGGCAATAAAGATGTTTTAGTAGAAGTTGGGATACCAACTCAAGCTACTGGACCAGCTGAGGGAGAACAACAACCAACTGAAGAGATGCAACAACAGGATGAGGCCACTACTAATGGTGCGCTAACTGATCTAGCTCATAAACAAAATGAAACATTGTTGCTGGAGCACTAGAGAAATGTGGAGGAAATCCAAAGAAAGAAAGCTCCTTCCCCAACAACCTAAATTGAAAGAAGTCCAGAAGTTACTGAATTCCGAGGGAGAAATCAATCAAGCTCTAATGAGGATTTTCACTCATAGAAGCGCGTGGGACACCTTTTTGTTGTGGCCCATAATGCAGAACAAAGACAAAAGAGACAGGAAGAGAGGCCTCTTGAAATTGAAAACGAGGTTATCGTGGGGATTATCTAATCTCACATGGACCTAAATCTGCAAACAACGACGGCTATGCAGGAAGTAATAAAATGTTAAGAGCGTACGATTTCAACTATTGAGCAGTCAGTACAACATCTATGCAAGCAATGGGAAATAATGGTTCTGGGGTCATCAAAGCTCTTGGATCTGTTTATGAAGCAGTAGCCTTACTTCCAACGAGCATGAGAGACTTGAAAAATTAATTCGTGAACGAAGCATAAATTGAGAGGGAATGGATGAAGGAACTTGTCCAAAATTTTTATGTAAATGGACAAGTAACATGCCTCGCATGAGGAATAAGAAACAAGCTAAAAGAGCAGAAACAAGGAATACTGTCCTTACAAGAAGAATTCTCCCTACTATGAAAGGAGAAAGCATGTGACAAATCAATATTGGTCAATATCCAAAGGATGCTAGGTGCATACTGGGATCAATATTGATGATCCCAAAAAACGAAAAGAGTAGGCGAGGATAAAGTATGCGAAACAACAACAATGAGAACAACAAGAATGGTTCTTTGCTGAGCAACAAAGACAGGACAGGAGGACAAGGAAAGAATAAAAGAGTAGATAGCTCGTGAACAAAAAGATTTTGAGAGATCCGTGCAGGAGTCAACAACAAGAATATAGGACATACTTGAAAAGTCAAATGCTGACCTACATGAGATCTACCTTGTGACTGGAATGGTCCCTGAACAACGTGCTTACTCACAACAGCCTACCACCTCAAGACAATAGGATGCCACTCTAAATCTTTCAATACTCTCGAAGTATGAAGATTGGTTGCTAAGACTCTCTTAGCAGGACTTAGAGGATCTTCGAACATATCAAATCTCAACAAGGAAAATCTTGTACCTGAGGAGATTGATAGATGGAGAATGACTGAAATTTTCAGATATTTTGAGTACATATTGGACGAAGGGAAGTACAAAAATTTCGAAGGAAGTACTGAACAAAAGCTTCGAGCATACTTAAAAGATCTACATGTTGGTAGATTTTCATTTTGGATTGAGTTCAGTGGAGCTCAATGGGAACATTTACAAAATCTCCCTTCTGATGAATGGTGGCTGATGGAAGATCTAACACCAAAAGTGCAGCACAAACACAGAAAATTTGAACAAACAATGCACGCTGAATTGTGGAGGTACACTAATAATTATCCTGACATATCTAGAAGGAGTAAGGATCTAAAAGAGGAAGATAGAGTAAAAGGAAGAGGCAAAAGATATGCCAAGTGGCAGTTAAAGAAATGTTCACTGGAAAAATGGGACAACTGCTGCTAGGTAAAATTATGTACACCTCTTAGTGCTCTTGATGTAAGATTGTTTTTGTTAGACATGAATTGATTGTAAACTGTAATAGATAGAACATCTAATGAAAACGGTTACCACTATTGCCAAATGATTACAGCTCGTAATCTTGCATCATACCAACTGTATTGTTTTGAACTAACAATTTGTTGTTGTGTGCCTTTAAGTATTTTAATTACACAGGGATTTGACATCATAAGAAAGGGGGGAATTGTTAGGAAATTTATGTTTAGTTTTGACGATGACAAAACCCCAATGTAAGGCAGGAACTAGTGCCCCCATGATTTCTGTAATCGCTGTAATAGATAAGGGCTAGTACTACTTAGACAAAGTCGCATCAAGCACAAAACAATGACTTCAAGGTTGCATGCAACAAGGAAGTCCAAGGAAACAATAAGGAAAGAGAGATTGTAGTGAGCATGCAGTAAGATTGCTTATGCTATTCGTAACATACAACATTATTTGCAGTAAGGAAGATCCATCCAATAAGCAAGCATAAGCTATGTTAACAGTGTGAAAGTTAAAGTCAAAAGTCAGAGATTTAATATTAAATATAGCCAGTAGAAACAAGATTCAAATCTTGTATAGACAATCCAATCACGTGGAGACACATTACCTGACAAAAAGCAAAAACAACACTGAACACTAACATCAAACCGCAACTACTCTGACGTAATCTATGCAAAAAGGACAAACAACTCTAAAGCCGTACGTGGATCATTAAATGTCCACGAAAATATTTTTCTCACTCTTCAACAAGAAGAAATCACTATAAATAGAAGGAGATAGGGGACGAGCAAAGGCTACCATATTATTTAGCAACTGAAATTACTTCGCACCAAGCACTTAAGCATTCTAGTTCAAAGCTTCAAAGCATACAACACTCGGATATTCTTACAAGTGTTTGTGCATAGTATACAACAGGGAATAACAAGCAAGCATTAAAGCATTCAAGTGAAGATTCAAGCTGCATCAAGATTCTCAAATCAAGCTAGCTCTCATGCTTTGTCTTGGTTATAACCCTTCTCAAACAAGAAAGCTTGACCATATTATAGCTGATATTCAAGTTTAGAGGCAGCTACTAGAAGTTAAAGAAAGCTTTCAATAAACCAATCTAATGAGCGATTTTTGGACGAAGAGTCTTTGTTTTAATGCAGGATTCAAACTAGACTAGGTGTTATGAGGAACGTATGTATAGTAGAGGATTAAGCTTCTGAGGATAGAAAAATACTACTATAAGGAGCTAAGATGGACTTACACTTTGGATAGCTAAGTTTGTACTGTGTGAACAACTTTGATTTTTCACCATGTGAGGAAAGTGTGGGCGTAAAGGATTACCGTCACCAACGAACCACTATAATCTTTATATTGTATTTTATTTACAGTTGTTGGCATACTACTTACGTACTACATTGATTTGTAAGAAAACAGATTTGCATTATTCCGATGCATAAAACTCTACCTAACCTTTGCTTACTATAAGTAACCTAAGACTAGCCTGCCTCATGCCTACTACCTTAAGTTAGCTTACTATACAAGTTTTGTTGTGAGAACAGTTTCCTGTAGTAAGTATCATACTATGTCTCAGACTATTTGAAAAATAAAAATCGAGTTAGAGGTTTATTTACCCTCTTCCCTCCCTAAAACTCTAGCACTTGGGATGATTAGTGGCAATTTGGGCTAATACCATATATTAGGTTGGGTCGAAAAAAAATATCTGGTTCAAATTTGGCGAAGGAAGCTCGGTCCATTTCTCAAAAAACACACTAAAATTGTCGGACCGACGCACGACCTATCAAACCTATTGGGTCTGATAATACTTCAAATCAAAATTCTTCTAGTCCAACTCATCTTTAGTTGAACCTATGCATAAGGGTTGGGATAAGGATTGGTTTCTTATTTTCGTTTTGGGCTCCCTAATGCAGATCCGACATTTTGCCTGTTCTTATGTTGTTGAGGGACCATATACAATGACCGATAAAAAAGAATGTAATCTAAAATAGTAAAAATATAGGATATAATTTGATCTAAAGAAAATGAAGAAATGATGAAATTAATGTTGCCAAAATTTGATAGGCATTAATTAGACAACGTAGTAAGATCTAGTGAGTCGGAGCCCAAGTACGACTAAGTGGACATAAGCATAATTAGGTGGAAGGAATCGGGAAAATAAATATAGTCAATAGAAATTTAGTGTCTAAATGAAATGGGCGAGATCAAGTACACACATACGTAAACTCAAATTCTTTTTTTTTTATGCCGTATTTTAGATTTTATATATATATTATCTATTATTTAATTTTCTTTTAGGATTATATATATATATATATATATATTATCTATTATTTAATTTTTTTAGGATTTTATATATATACTAGTAAATGCTCCCGTGCGATGCACGGGCTATTTTTTTTAAACAGTATATCAATATTAACATGAACAATACTTTTATTGAAAACGCATTTTTATTTGATAATATATAACAAAAAAAAGAAATGGTTAAAATTTTTTACAAAGAAAACTTTTGTGTTCTTTTGCAGTGTTATTCATTCCTTGCCTCTTACTCCGGAAAATCAGTAATTTCCACTTATAAAAACACATTTTAATTTTTTCACGAATTTCTTACTCGTATCTTATTCCAGATTTTTTTTTTTTTTTTTTATCTTGTCTCTATCAAAACATTCATATTAAATTATGATAAGTTTTGAATAGATTACACTGATTGATAATAATAAATAAAGCGAACATACATAATCCAGAATCCGATATCAGTTAATAGAATTGAGAAACAAATAATCTAAAGGATTATTCTTATATAAAATATTTTATTAGTTTACGTACAAAACATCTTCTATTAGAAACAAAAATAAATTTTTTTAAGGATTATTCTTATATAAAATATTTTATTAGTTTACCTACAAAATATCCTCTATTGGAAATAAATTTTAAGAAAGACATAGAAAATATAATTTTATTTTAGGATGAACTGAATCTTCATAGTCCATATCATGAGCTCATTCACATAAATAGAGTTGGATTTGGATTTAGAATTTTAAAAGACATAGATGACCTCAAATCTTTCATTTTTTTTATCGAATAATCTCCTATATCCATAAGATGAACTTATTAATATAAATAAAACTGGACTTTGATTTAGAAAATTAATGAACAAAACTAAAAAAAACTTTATATAATAAGAATAATCATTAAGAAAATATATTCTTTCTCAATTTTATTAAATTGTGTTGCAATTTTGACCATTTCTTTTTTTGTTATATATTATCAAATAAAAAAGTGTTTTCAATAAAAGTATTGTTCATGTTAATATTGATTTACTGTTTAAAAAAATAGCGCGTGCATCGCACGGGAGCATTTACTAGTATATATATAAAATCCTAAAAAAATAAATAAATAATAGATAATATATATATATATATATATATATATAATCCTAAAAAAGAAAGATAATATATATATATATATAATCCTAAAAGAAAATTAAATAATAGATAATATATACATAAAATCTAAAATACGCCATAAAAAAAAAAAGAATTTGAACTCGCCCCTGGCAGGGGCGAGTTTACGTATGTTTGTACTTGATCCCATCCCAAAAAAAAAAAAAAGAATTTTTTGATCTCGCCCCTCCCACAGGCGAGATCTAATGAAAAAAAAAAAAAAAAAAATTAAGAACTCGTCCCTCGCCGGGGTGAGATTGAACAGTGATTGTCAGATTTAAGTGAACTCGTCTGTGGCACAGACGAGTTCACTTAAATTGATAAATAAAAAAAAAAGCACACTTATTATTTTAATACGTGCGTGAACAGTACTGTATTTAATTAAAATTACCAATTAATCGAAGATTTTTAGAATGGAGTGAAATATGAATTATTTCTTTACATTCCCTCCAATTTGGAAGATATTTTAAATGAAAAGTTTCTGAATGCGCGGTTAAACCATAGCATGCTTAATCTTTTTAAGAAAGTTATGACGTGCAAGCAATCTCTTCATGACAAAAAATAGATGTTTTTTTGGATTTTATTGAAAAGGAAAGCCAGAGAGAGAAAAACAAGTGGATTATTTACGTTAAATAATTATTGTTAAATTAACACACCACAATGGTAAACTTACATGCAACTTGATTAAGTGGAATGATTGAATTATGTTCGTGGAAGCGAATTACGGCAGTTGATTATTGTTTTTGTCACGATACATGTACTTTTATTTACAAATTAAAAGTATAGTATATAATGGGTAGGATATGGTAAGCATTCTCATGCCCTATTCGCCTAAAAAAATCTCTACTCATATCTTATTCTTTTATTTCGAGTAGAGTATGAATAAAATCTGTCGAATAGTTGGGTATGTGGATATCCACGATAAACAGTGGTACACGCGTTTATTTATGTACTTTAAGTCTGTTAGAGTGATGAATTGTGATGTTTGCGTGTAGAATGGAGAGTATTTGGTTTGTTTTAGTGCCTTTGGACTATTTGACGTTTGTGTTTTCATTTTGAGCTAAATAGGTGATTTAAGGCTAAGTATTCGTACTCGGCCGGATGCATAACGAGGAAATGAAGTCCGGATGTCAAAAGGATGGAAAAATCGCCGGAAAATAAAGAACAGAGTACCGAGACCGCGGCAAAATGGCGCGGCCGCGGTCCAAGTGAAGAAATAAGCGGGAAAACTCTGGACAAGTAGCGCGGCCGAGGCACACTTGCGCGGCCGCGGCGTGCTGCTGGACCAAGAGCGGGCGCGGGCGCGGCCCTTGAGTGCGGTCGCGGCCCGTTAAGGCGGTTAATTAATCCTTGGGCCACAAGAATTCCGTTTTAAAGCCCAGAATCAACCCAAATTGACTTCCTCTATAAAAAGGGACCCTTATGCTCGGAAATAGGGGACTTGAACATTAGAAGAGAGCAAGATTGAGAGATTCCGAAGGGGACGAGCAATCAAGATCGGCAATACTCGGGTTTTCTAGTCCTTAAGTCTTTTCAATTTTGTATTTTCAGTTTAATTTGTCTTTTGTCACTGCCATGAGCGGCTAGTAGGTTATTTCAGTCCTTAATCGAGTTGAACCCTAGTTGTTATTATTTTGTGATATTTACGGTGATTATTAATCAGTTGATTTCTTGAAACGTTGTTATACTATTTGTTTATCCTTCAATGCTTGTGTGTTTATATGCTAGATTGATCACCTAGGATTATAATTGCATAAGTAACGCTAGGTTATAATCGTAATCCGTAATTGTTACGAACCTATAGCCACTTAGTAGCGAATAGTGAGTGATATCACTAGGGTAGTATATAGCTCGGTCTGAATGGGTCCGAGCTTACGAGGTCCACACCATGTCTATCCCGCTTTCCTAGTTCTCTAGGCGTCCGGTTAATGAGATCTAGAGAGCTTATTCTGAGGTCACTCAACTGGATAGACTAACCAAAGAGCTTGTTTTGGTTAGTTAAACATAAGGGATAACGAGGTTAGCAGAGCTTGTTGCTAACCTCGGGGTAGGAGTTTTAAGGATAAAATTGGTTAATAATTGCATCTATCACAGGGTAGTAATAACTAGGGGGAGATAAGATTAAGGGCTGGGATTCGTTATTTTATAAGTAGAACAAGTCATAGTTAATTTGCTTAATTTCTGTTTTAGTTCCTTAGTTAATATACATCAATTCATAAACCCCCATTATTTATATATTTATATATGTTGCTAGTATTAGGATTTACTTAAACACTAAGAGTCTTCCTGCTCCCTGTGGGATCGACCCTACTTACCACTTCTACGAGCTAGAAGGGTAGCTAGGTTTAATTAATTTTACCGCATCGCGAGTGCGGTCAAATTTTGGCGTCGTTGCCGGGGAGCGGTGCAAGATTTTAAGTGTTTATTTTTATTAGTTCTATATTGAGTCTCGTAATTCTATTTCTTTTAATATCTGCGATACACTCGAACTCACCTAAGTTTCTTTTTGTTTTAGCAGTGAATGATCACTCGTTCACGCCAAAATAAAGAACTGTTTTTCGACCCTGAAATAACTCGTAGAGATCGCATCTTAAGAAGACAAGCAAGAGAGAATCTAGAAGAATTTGAAGCCTTACCCTTCGCCACCGAGAATTCCGCGTCCGAACCTGAGCCAGAAACAATGGCAGCCGAAAGGACTATGAGGGAATTGGCCACCACTGGCACTACTCACCAGCCTCTATGCATCACCTTCCCTGACCTAGGGGAGGACACCACTTTCGAACTCCGGTCAGGGTTAATTCACCTGTTACCCTCTTTCCATGGGTTAGCAGGAGAAGACCCGCACAAACATCTGAAGGAGTTTCACATCGTCTGTTCAAGTATGAAGCCGACGAAAGTCACTGAAGAACAGATAAAACTGCGGGCATTTCCTTTTTCTCTGAAGGATATGGCCAAGGATTGGCTCTACTACCTGCCCTCAGCATCTATAAAAACTTGGGAGGAAATGGAGACCCAGTTCTTGGAGAAGTACTTTCCGGCATCTAAGGCCACGAACATCCGGAAGGAAATCAGTGGAGCGGTACAACTGCCCGGAGAAACTTTGTACGAGTATTGGGAACGCTTTGAAAAGCTGGTGGCCAGATGTCCCCAACATCAGATCACAGAACAGTTGCTCATCCAGTACTTCTATGAAGGGCTGACGCAGTCAAACCGGAACATGCTGGACTCTGCCAGTGGGGGAGACCTATGTGACAAAATCCCGACAGCTGCTAGAGCACTCATTTCGAAAATGGTGGCTAAGACTCAACAATTCGGGACACGGGATGCTTCAACACGGATAGTGAGGGAGGTGAACGATTCTCAAATGGATGCGAAGATTGATCAGCTTACCAAAATGGTCCAGAAGGCTGTTTTGGGGGGGAGCTCAAATACCCGACCCTGCCGAATATGTGATACCACAGATCACACAACCGATGATTGCGAAGTTCTAGGTAATGAGCTAGAAGCACACGCCAATGCTATCGGAACTGGAAACTTCCAAGGCCGAAAGTACGACCCATATTCCCAGTCGTACAACCCAGGATGGAGGGATCATCCGAATTTCAGCTTTGGTAATCAGCAAGGTCAGTCAAGTGGGCAAAACAGACCTCCACCACCTAGAGATATGTATTACACAAAGCAGCCAGCCGAACAAGCACCTGACTCATCCATGGCGGATATTGTGAAGACTTTAGCAACAAACACTGTGCAGTTTCAAAAGGATGCAACAACAAGCATCAAGAATCTCGAGACACAGATGAGCCAGATGGCAACTGCTATAAGTCGTCTAGAGAATATGCAAAGTGGCAAACTGCCATCACAACCTGAAATGAACCCTAGAAATGTCAGTGCCATCACATTGAGGAGTGGTAACCAGCTTGGAGAGCTTAAGAAGCCCGGGCAACCATTGGAAGATGATAAAAACGACGTTTCGGACAAGACAGCAGAAGACAGAGCCGCGGCCGCGGCAGACATGCGCGACCGCGCCCAAACTGACGATCCTGAAGAAAAATTCTCTGTAGAAGTTGCGCGACCGCGGCAACCCAGCGCGGCCGCGACCCCTGTTCAGCAAAAATCGACGCAATCTGCATCCATTCCGCCTCAACCACTCCCTTTCCCCAGTCGTATGATTAGACCGACACGACCTGACAAAGAAAAGGAGATATTAGAGGTGTTTCGCAAGGTTGACATCAACATTCCCTTGATCGATGCTATCAAGCAGATCCCCAGATACGCCAAGTTCCTAAAGGAGCTATGTACCAACAAGCGTAAGCTCAAGGGGGACGAAAAGGTCCTGATGGGAGAAAACGTCTCAGCAATCTTCCAAAAGAAGATGCCACCAAAATGTAAGGACCCAGGTATGTTTGTCATTCCATGTAGAATAGAGGGCACAAACATTGAACGTGCCATGCTAGACCTAGGAGCATCCATTAATGTAATGCCAAGAGCGATATTTCATGCATTAAAACTAGGACCACTGAAAGAAACTAGGATAGTAATTCAGTTAGCAGATCGTAGTAATACATACCCCGATGGTCTAATTGAAGATGTCTTAGTAGAAGTAGGTGAACTGGTATTTTCCACTGACTTTTATGTTCTAGACATGCAAGGAGATTCCACTACATCTTCCCCAATTTTGTTAGGGGGGCCGTTCTTGAACACCGCCCAAACAAAGATTGATGTAGGTAAGGGGACTCTGAGTATGGAATTTGATGGCCACATCGTTAAGTTGAATATTTATGATGCTATTGGACATCCTGAAGATGCCAATTCTATTATCTTACCTGATGCGACTAACCCTGTGGTTGAGAAAGATTGTGAGAATAGGTGCAGGAGTAAGCTGAATTGGTCCGCATTGGAGCGGCATCGAAAAAAGGAAGATGAAAGGCGGAATGGGGTAAAGTGCCTGAATTGGTCTGGGCCCATGTAGAAACCACCTTGGCCCAAACGCTAAGGGAATGTGCAGCCGTCGAGCCAACGACGTAAAACAACAGCGCTTGTCGGGAGGCAACCCGATGTTTACGGTTCTTTATTTAATTCGTTTTTTTTTTTTTATTATTCAGCATTAGATTAGTTCTCTTTCATGTTTTTGCATTTTTTTTACATAATAAGGATTAGCATAAAACACAAGACGGAGGAGGATCGTCGGACACAAATGCAGACGTGGTCAGAGCAACAGCATGAATGGCAGAGGCAGCAAGAAGCTCAGTGGAAATACATGCAGTCCTTTTGGGGACAAGGGGGCATCCACCCCCGCTGCCGCCTCGGTAAAGCACTGTAAGTACGTACCAAGTCGCACCACTTTTTCTTCCCTCAAACTCTAATTTTCAACCAAGTTTGGGGGAGGGGGGTGTGACGTGGGGCGACTTGGCAGCGTTTCTAATATGCTGTCCGTTTCTATTTTGTTGTTGGGCCTGTGAGCCATTAGTTGAGGATTGGGCCTGTGTGCCATTGATAGTGTGTGGGCCTGTGAGCCGTAGTCATCTGTTTCGTTATTTTGTTTTGTGGAGTCTTTATGAATTATTGTGGTAGAGTCTAGATTGAGTCTAGAATGGGAAAAGAAAACTGAATTGTGCTGTAAAGATAAAATTAACACATTAAGGTGATGATAAGTTGGCAATGAGTTCATGATGATTGTGATTAAAACTTGTTTATAATAGCATATGATAGAGCATGACGGGTAATGGATATGCAATTGAGCTGTAATTTGCAACATGGATCAGTAAAATTGCCCTGTGAGGACTTTGAGCCTATTTTGTACCTCCAGTCTTGGAGTAACATTGTACAAATTCTTTCGGTGTGATTTTCATTGATTATGTGCATATAGACCCTAGAACTTGCCTTGCATGTCTGTCGTGAATAAGTCAATGTGTGTTGTGGCTTAGAAAGTGATCTTAGGCATTTCTTGGTTAGCCTATTTCAGACACTCAACATAATTACCTTTTTGACCGCAAACTTGAAAAAGTAATTTCCCTTAGTTAGCCCAGTTGAGCCGTGAGCCTATCACTTGTTAGCCGAATATTACAAGCCGAATATCTTTCCAATTGGCCTTTGACCTTATTGGACTAATCTAGTTAAGAGGGAGGAGAAAGGAGAGGTAGTCGGGAATGTTATTTGGGATTCCTATGGGCTGAAAAAGGGGAGTGAAATGAGAAATGAAAAGGGAATTGGTGATAGAGACTTCAAGAAGGTTTCCTTCCTATGTGCTAAAAAGTTTAGACTTGTTAATGTGTACAATGCAAAAGTAAGAAAAGACATATGAAGCATGATTTGAGGATGGGAGTAAGAAAAGTGCTTAGTGGAAAAAAAAAAAGAGGAATTCGGGTAGTCCCAGAAAATGTGGTACCCACGTGGAAAAAAAAAAAGAAAAGAAAAAAAAAACATAGTAAGAAAAAAAGAGAAGCACTTGGTTGTAAAAGATGCGGTCGTGGGAAGAAGAAGTCATCCCTTGGGGTGATTTACTGAGATTTGGAGAGTGAGATGTGAGTGATTGTTTTGAGGGGTGGTTGAGTAGGAATAACTCGGTTAGTCCACATTTTTGTCACTTTCATCCAAATTGTATCCTACCTTACCTAAGCCTTTATTACAACCGAATTAAAGACCTTTTTGATTCTTTACCACACATGCTGAGCACTAGGTCCGACTTAAATAATAGGCAAGCATATGGTGGTCGTTGCATATAAGTCAGTGTGAGTGTAGTACTTTGCATACCTTAAACACTTGAGAGAAGAGTGATACACAATTCCGGTGAGGATCAATTGTTGAAAATCATAAGCAATGAAAGTAGTTGAAGTTGCTCTGTCAAATATGCTCGGTTACATCATGTTGCTGTGTTTTATTGGAAAACCTTTCTGAAACTCGTAATTGCCACTTAAAGTGCCTTAAAACCCGTGTCTTGATTGTTGTTTGATTTAGATTTGTTCGGGACGAACAAAGGGTTAAGTTTGGGGGATTTTGGTACACGCGTTTATTTATGCACTTTAAGTCTGTTAGAGTGATGAATTGTGATGTTTGCGTGTAGAATGGAGAGTATTTGGTTTGTTTTAGTGCCTTTGGACTATTTGACGTTTGTGTTTTCATTTTGAGCTAAATAGGTGATTTAAGGCTAAGTATTCGTACTCGGCCGGATGCACAACGAGGAAATGAAGTCCGGATGTCAAAAGGATGAAAAAATCACCGGAAAATAAAGAACAGAGTACCGCGACCGCGGCAAAATGGCGCGGCCGCGGTCCAAGTGAAGAAATAAGCGGGAAAACTCTGGACAAGTAGCGCGGCCGAGGCACACTTAAGGCGGTTAATTAATCCTTGGGCCACAAGAATTCCGTTTTAAAGCCCAGAATCAACCCAAATTGACTTCCTCTATAAAAAGGGACCCTTATGCTCGGAAATAGGGGACTTGAACATTAGAAGAGAGCAAGATTGAGAGATTCCGAAGGGGACGAGCAATCAAGATCGGCAATACTCGGGTTTTCTAGTCCTTAAGTCTTTCAATTATGTATTTTCAGTTTAATTTGTCTTTTGTCACCGCCATGAGCGGCTAGTAGGTTATTTCAGTCCTTAATCGAGTCGAACCCTAGTTGTTATTATTTTGTGATATTTACGGTGATTATTAATCAGTTGATTTCTTGAAACGTTGTTATACTATTTGTTTATCCTTCAATGCTTGTGTGTTTATATGCTAGATTGATCACCTAGGATTATAATTGCATAAGTAACGCTAGGTTATAATCGTAATCCGTAATTGTTACGAATCTATAGCCACTTAGTAGCGAATAGTGAGTGATATCACTAGGGTAGTATATAGCTCGATCTGAATGGGTCCGAGCTTACGAGGTCCACACCGTGTCTATCCCGTTATCCTAGTTCTCTAGGCGTCCGGTTAATGAGATCTAGAGAGCTTATTCTGAGGTCACTCAACTGGATAGACTAACCAAAGAGCTTGTTTTGGTTAGTTAAACATAAGGGATAACGAGGTTAGCAGAGCTTGTTGCTAACCTCGGGGTAGGAGTTTTAAGGATAAAATTGGTTAATAATTGCATCTATCACAGGGTAGTAATAACTATGGGGAGATAAAATTAAGGGCTGGGATTCGTTATTTTATAAGTAGAACAAGTCATAGTTAATTTGCTTAATTTCTGTTTTAGTTCCTTGGTTAATATACATCATTTCATAAACCCCCATTATTTATATATTTATATATGTTGCTAGTATTAGGATTTACTTAAACACTAAGAGTCTTTCTGCTCCCTGTGGGATCGACCCTACTTACCACTTCTACGAGCTAGAAGGGTAGCTAGGTTTAATTAATTTTACCGCATCGCGACAGTGCGGTCAAACAGGCTTCCCTATTTCATTAAAATCTGTCAATAATTTGATAACTTAAAATTAATGGAACCTAATTCTATTTCAGTTTTTTAGTATCTCCATTTTCACTAATTGTATATCATTTATTTATGTTTCTCTAACATCATAATTTCTAATTTCTGATATAAATAATATATTTAAGACAACAGAAGTGGTCTCAAATGCACCTCAAATATTTGTTGCAACAACTAGTTGCCTATAAAAGTAGTATTAAAATTGTCTCAAATAATTTTTAGAGAGATTTGTTACAACAAGTGGTCATAAATAATTTATTATTAGTGACCACGCTTGCGCTTTTAGAAAAAAGTTATACAAAATACCTTTTTTGTTGTAATGTATGTGGGTCAGGTAAGCGGGTACAACACTAAACCCATACCCTACCCTGACCCTATTTTAATTTGATGGGTACGGGCAATGCGCTATCTGTTACCCTAAAATTCGGATAGTACCCTACCCATTTATCATTTTACCCGTGAATAATCTTACCCTACGAAAAAAATTGACATCCCTAGTAGTATATTGTACACTTTTCTGACCACAAGAAAAAACTAATTTTTGTTACTTTATTACGTTAATTAGCATTATGAGAAAAGTGCATATGCTAGCAAAAGCATAACAAGTTGCATCTATAAATTGGAAGGTACAAATATTTTAACGATGTAAAGTTATGGGTAGGTAAACTTAATTTAGTGATATTGTCAAGGTGTCGTTAATGCTCAAATATGACAGTGCTTGTTTCTGTCAAAATCATAAAGATCTGTAACATGTTGTGTAATATACTACCGATGTTAATCATTGATTGCATTGTTAATAAGTTACGTTAGTAAAATTACACGTCACTATTACCAACATTTGTTACATTTTTTGCTGTTCCAATTGCTATGCATATTAAAATTAGTGCCGTTAATTTTGCAACACAATTTTATAGTTTAATGCCATAATCGTGACTCACCAAAGCTATTGTCCTATATTAGTGACATTATTTACAGTTTTGTGTATTTAAATTGGCAACGCTAACAAGTGGTGTCTTTATTCTTTATAATACTTACAAAATGATTACGCTTTTAAGTATAAATGACCTTAAATTGGCGACGCACCTTAGATTTAGCGTAACAAAATATACACCGTTGGCTAAATTTAGCATATAAAGTCTACTTGTGTCATTAAGTTTATGATATTTCACCATGAAATGGTCCTTACAGTAGCAACATTTTTTTAAATCATTTTTGTTATGAATTTGTGTCATTATATTTGCAAAATTTCTATAATTAAATATTTTGCAAAACTCCCCGACTAGTTTCGATTAATTTCAGTTTAGGCGGTAGGCTCCCATTAGGCGCCCATGTTTATTTCTCGATTCTTTCCCACTTAGCCACACTTATGCCCCGATTAGCCTTGATTAGACCCGACTAGTTGCTAGGCACCAGTCCTCCGTCTAACTACCTCTTAGCGAATTCTACAACCTTGATAATTAAGTCATTAAGTTAGCAAAAAATATTCCGTCTATAGTGGTGACATATTCTTGAAAGATTGTCACTATAATAAAACATTAAAATAATATTTAATTAAAAGAACACATGAAATAAAAATATTGTGTTATTAAAATGAAAAGAAAAATTGAACATAAACCCCGAATCCAATTATACATCATTATTATTGAAACTTATACTAATACCAAGATCCAAAAAAAACTCAATACAAAAATAAACTATTAAGACAACGACAATTTAAATTATTCAATTTTCTTAAATCACCTTCCAAGTTCCTATGTCAAATAAAATACAAATATTGATTTGATATTTAATTGTCAACATTACGCATTTAACATATATATATATACATATATATATATATATACATATATATATACACACACGATATATATCAATAAGGTATAATAAAAAAGTAAAACATGATCTCAAGAAAAAAAGATTTCAATAGATATGCATCCAGTATTATACAATGTACTAAAATATATTGGATGGTACTAACAGAATGGAACGGTTTGTGCTGATCAATGGGTTTCTTTCCACTTATTTAGTTGTTATCCCTTACATTGTTCAAATTCTAAAAATATCACTGAACAGTGTGTAAACTTCATATCATGAACTTTTTAATAATCATTGTTGGTCATCTTATCATAATATTGAATGTTCTCAAATTGTAATTAGAAAAAAAAAAAAAAAAAAGGTGAAATCTGTTGTGAATTTGGAACATGAGATTCGATGAATTTATTTGAAATATTTGAAGGAAAAATCCTAATATAAATATTATATTCTTTCTCCACCAGGACGATTAATCAAAATGTTATCTCAACATTTTTTGTTGGAGTTGGTGAAGCAACGGTTTTCGTGAATTTGGTGTCTTTCTATTATCAAACTGTTACTTGATTTCAGCAATTTTTTCGCAGGCTAATTTTCTTTTGTATTTGTTATGTTGGTGATGTGACATAATCGAGAATTGTGAATATTATTTATGTTTAGTTGATCATTACAAACGATCATTTAGATAACTAAAATTGATTTTTTATATTAAATTGCTTCTATTATTATTAATTAATTACAATTTATATTATTGTTATCATAATTGAATTGTATTATTGTTAATGAGAATTTCAAAAATTAGTTTGCATTTAGGTGGAAAAATCCACCCCTGCTATTATTGGACTGACTTCTCTTTATATATACTAGTAATATCCATGTGCGATGCACGGTTTATAAATATAAATGAATAAATTAATATTTTTTTATATTTATATAATTTTAATATAATAAAATATTATAATAAACAAATAATAAGATATAAAAAATTATATGTTAATGAAAAAAGAGTGCAGCGAAATGTATTAAAAACTAAAATTTATATTAGTATGGATATTTATTTTTCTTAATATATGAATATCTCTAGCATCCTTCCATAGAAGTCATGTTGATGATTGATGCTGTAATTACAATATGCGGTTACAGACACTACAAGAAAAATAATTGACTGCGACGGAAATTTCCGTCACTAAACTAAAATATTCCGTCACAATGAAGGAGTAATGACGGATTAGTGACAGAAATGTTCTGTTACAAAAACCTTTGTTACTAAACCGATAATGACGGATTTTTCATTCCGTCACTAGTTTAGTGACGGTAATTCTGTCACAATTCTAAAAAAATCCGTCATAATTTTATGACGGAATATTTCCGTCACTAAATGGTAACGGCTAAAATTCCGTCACTAATCCGTCAATATAAGATTAATGACGGAATATTTCCGTCATAAATTAATGACGGAATATTTTCGTCACTATCTTGCTTATATTAGTAACGGAATTATTTCGTTACAAAAACAAAAAATTCGTCTCTATTCCGTCACTATACTATCTAATTTTCTTTCTATAGTTTTATTTATATTATAACGTAGAACCTGTCATGACAATTAATTTAAATTTAATAAAATTTAAAATTCGTAGCAAACCTTATATATATAATAAGATAAACTACATGTCAATCTATCAAAGTTTCAAAACGTTCAACATAAAATGTAGTTTTATCATCATATGTCTAATAAGAATCAAGACATATAGTTCAAGCATAAAACATAGTTTAATCATCATATAAGTGATCATCATCTCTTCAAAATCATCACCGCAAGCACCGTCATCCTCAACATCATCACCACAAGCACCGTCTTCCACGTAAGCATCGTCCTCAACATCATCACCACCACCTGAAGTCCGGGAGGGGGGTTGGACAAACGATGGAAGTAAAAGAGTAGAAAAAGAAAAAAAAAAGAACACATAATGTAACATAGATGAAATTGACTACTTGACAAATAATAGAACTTACAGAATCTGGTCTACCATTATGAATTTGAGAGACCAAAAAAACTTGTGAGGTAGCAAAGTATTATAGTTATCATCTGCAGGGAAGGCCTGCATGACAAGTGCATTCAAGTTTTAGTTTAACGAACATCAATATAAAAGAAAAGGAAAAAAAAAAGAAATTCCGTTGTCAATAGGTACCCCGACAAGAATAGGGCAGACTTCCCAAAGACTTGAATGCCATCTAAACCACATCTCAAAAACCACATTGATTGAAATATAATTGGATTTCATTGTTCTAAAATTGTGGAAGCTTCAACTTCAATTCATGGCGTAGGTCTCTTTGCTCTCATTTAAAATTGTCAAATGTAATCAACAAAGGAGCTACCTATATAAAATATAAAAAAAATGCAATAATTATAGGAGGCATGTGTAATTATGGTTTTTGTACTTGGCTGAATCTGGAATTTATTTACATGCATGATAGATAATTAATAATTGCATTGATGAGAGACAAGAACTTATAATTAGTCTGCCAAAATTATCCCCAATATTCTTGTCCACAATACTATGATTTTTGTTCCCCATTTGTTGTTCTCTCCACTAACAAATCTTAAATGTTCACCATCATTGCATCAGCATGATCAAACTCTAAAAATAAAAATAAAGAAAAGGGTCTTTTTTAATAATGATGGTCAATTATACTATAAATGCAGTAATTCATAATTTAATATAAAGAAAAAGAATTAAAGTAGGTGTGACGCAGAAAGTTGTTACAATTTGTAGCTATAAGAAATTGACTAAGTTTTATCTTGCTTTTTTGAAAAAATAATTAAATTTAAAGATGGTAAAAAAAAGATTATCAGTTGCGGATGACAGATTTAATTCATTGAGTACATTCCCAGTCAGCTGAGCAAGCAATCTTATAAGTGAGGTCTTACCAGAAGATGCATGACCAACTAAAATGCATAACCACTGATGCTTTACACACTGGAACATAGCTTCTAAGCAATGGCGTAACCCAGGAAGAATCTTAAGCACATTGGATGTCCCAGATGACTGATATCGGTACCTTTCCACAGACACATCCCCCACAACCAATGTATCAGGATTTAGCTTTACATTAAGGCAATATACAAACATTTTAGTCTGAACATTTTCATTATACAAATGACATTAGAATTTAAGCAAATATATAAGTAATACCTTTCTCAATATAAAATGGATGGATGCCGAATAAATTATCACACTCCATGTTATCAGTATAACTTGGAACTGCAGAGCAATTTGTAGCAGCCCAACCATAAGCCCAACCATAAGACTCCAGTCCATCAACACTATAGGGATCAAAATCTGGCCTTTTTTCCTGTATTAAGGAAGCACGTCCTTTATTCAGTTAGCTAATTAACTAAGCAACTAAAATCTACCGTAACCAATAAACTCTAAAAATGGCATATGAAACATCAATGGATAAATAGCATGTCTTGCATCCTTTTATGGGCAGAAAACACACAATTTGGGATTGCACTGACCTCCATGGACTGATCCCCAAGCATCCAGGGTCCACAAAATTTTCTGGTGAGGTGAGAAGTCAAGCAGAGGCCTTGACGATTGATTCAAAGAGAAGCTCAAAGATGATTTCAAAAGACCAGACAACTCTAACAAATCCTGTCATATATTGGAAAGTGAAACAGGGGTAGATCAATCACCATATAAAGAGCACAGTAACAAGAAGCAAATCATCCTGCACATATTCAATTCAAAGGAGCCCAAAAGAAGAAGTTAAATTCATGAAAATATTTAATTTACTACGAGGGCGAAAAATGAATGCCATGAGATAATAGATGCACAAACCGCATAGTTCTCTTTAAGTGCGTCGAGCGATTGTCTAGAGATTTTGCTCACAAGCTCATCCTCCATCTCAAAATGCCTACCAAAATCCTCTGTTGCTCCTCAGGATTACTGCCAATAATCTGTAGAAAAGATTCAATATATTAAGAAGCAGTAAAATAGTGCACACTTCAGGAAATGAAGCATCTTACACTCCAAAGGAAGCAACAGAATAGACTGCAAGGAAGTTGCATTCCAACAATAACACATGAAGCCCTTAGCAACAGTCATTTGATGAATAGTATAATTCCCTATATAAACTCAGCTTCGCACATGATTACATTTGGTCATGAAAAAACCCACTAGCATCATTGTGATTTTGCCAAATCCTTCTCTTGACTTTTTGTAACTGATAACATCCTGAGGACATTTGATGTAATCTAAATTGCAATGTTATAGTATAATCATCCGCAACTGAAAATAACAGTATTGTGACATCAGAATGCCAAAAGTTGAGTAGTTGACCTCGGGACAAACACAACAATTTTATCATAAGGACCCCAGCTTCCAAGGCACTGGATGCATATTTAGCTTTTTCACATCTCAAAACTATTCATAAGCAGCCTGGGATAACTTCATTAGCTCATTAATGTTGAAATATTAATATTGTATCACGTCTTCTAGTGATGTCAAGGGGGATTAAACCTAATGGAGAACACAAACTACTATCCTTTACGCGATTTCTAGTATAGTGATAGGTTCATATTTCCCACAGAATGCTTTTATCCCTTTTTGGCTACTCCAAAGAAGCAACTAAACTGCTTTGATGTGATATCTGTAATTACCAAGGTGCTTTATAATTTGATCATCTTCCAACATGCAAGTGACAAAGCTCTCATAAATGCACCACAGAGAGATGACAATCAACAATGAGATATTCCGGTATATCAACTTCAGAACAATTAACACAGATTTTAGTCAAATAGGCAATACACCCAAAGTAAGTCCATCTAGTAAAGTGAGGAAAGCCCCATGCACAAGTGCAGATTCTTCCGGTAAATTTCTTGCTGTTACATTGATGAAAGATATCCAAGACAAGAGATCTCTCACGATAAGTATTCGTCCTGTCTGTAAGAGGTTGAACCACTGCAAAACAAGAGGTGGAATTAGTAAGAGCTAGATAATAAAATTAGTCCAACAAAGAGTATGATTAGGCTATACCTACTGTAAGGAAAAAAAATTAAAAAAATTACACATACAAATATATGACAACTTAGAAAAGGAAAGGCACTTAAAAATCAGAAATTATTGCTCGTTACAACAACATTTATTGTTGGAAAAGACAACTACGATAATAGTTTGGGAAACCTGACCCCAGTTCTATCAGCCTAAGTTTTTCCTTACGTTGCAACTTATCCATAGTGCTTCTGCTATACATTTTAATTGCAGAAATAAATTCTGATACACTAAAAGTGAGGCAGCAACAATGAGAAATAATCAATATGCACACTTAATGGTACTCATTATCGCATAAATATTGTTGTAACATGAACCATTAACAAGTTTAATTCTTCATCCAACATGTGTAACCAGAAAGCGATTGAAGCTTCTGCTTGATTTTATGAACTAATACAAAAGTCACTAGGGGCGGGGATAGTAAAATAAAAAGAACTCAGTCTTCTAGTTCTATATTAATTTACCGTGATCACTAATAAACAACAAATCATGTGTATTGGAAAAAATGAAAATTTTAGAATTAATATACCTCCCAAAAGTTTAGCATGACATCCACAATGATTAAACTCGGTCAGCCTGTTTTTCTATCACATGATGTCGAATTGAATTTTCACCGGAGAAGATCGAGAAGGGGAACGGCGGTCACAACTTGGCCAGGATCGATAATGGAGGATCGAGCAAAATGAGAAGAAGAAGGTTGGCGTGAAGAATTCTAGGGTTTACCTAATTTCGAGCAACTTGTGTGACAAAATTTAGGGAGAAGAAGAGTGTGGCGTGAAGAATCATAGAGTTCTGGTGTGACAAATTTTAGGGAGAAGAAGAGTGCTGGCGTGACAAAGTGTAGGGAGATTTGAAAGTAGAAAAACCAATATGTAAAAAACAAGTAGAGGATCCTCAATATAATAAGAAGTGTCATGGTGGTAAGCAGCTAGCTTTATTTCCACCAAGTTAAGGGTTCGAGGCTGGCATGTCACATTTTCAATTTTTTAAGCACATTTTTCCAATTTTTTAAGCTGGCATGTCACACACTTTCGAATAGACTATCGCGATATATTGAGAAACTCACGATACTAACGGAAATATCACTTTCAATATATTTCAATATATTTTTTAATATATTGAGAAATATTTATGACTATCAATATATAACTCGCGATTTATTCTTGAGAAATATTTATGACTGATTTTGGGTATAGTGACGGATATTTCCGTCATTAGTTAATGATAGATCAATTCAGTTATTAAATAAATATCATTTTACATGGGCATTAAGATATAGCAACAATTAAAATTCCGTCAATATAAGATTAATGACGGAATATTTCCGTCACAACCTTCAAATATTTTATTCTCACATTCTTAGTGCCCTTTGTTACTACGGTTTAATGACGGATTTTTTTTCCGTCTCTAAATTCCGTCACTAAGTCGTTGCTAATATTCAAACACTCTTGTAGTCTCTATCCGTGGGTATTCCGTCACTAGTCCGTAATTAAATTGTGACGGAATATTGTCCGTCACTAAAATCAGTCACTATTGGTAATGTTTCTTGTAGTGAGAGGATATATTTGTAATGTTAAAAATTTAGTTACCTTCTTCATAAATAATTTTTCATTAATAATATTCAATAAATTTATAGAAAAATTATTTTTAAGAAAATATTTTTTTTTCGACCCATGCGGAATCAGCCCAAATAGTTTTCTCCTAAATATTTTAGGCTCATATATTACAAGTTATTGCCAATAATTATGTTTTATATTGGGGTTGAATTTTATATACCAAAAATTATGATTTTCAGAAATGGTAATAAATTTTGAACGGAAAAACTTTAAGGTTACTAATTTCGGCGAATTTTATTATTATATTAAGTATAAATATATATGCACGCACAAATAAAGCATCATCTTAAGAAAAAAAATACTTCAATACTTTATATAGCGTATAACATGAAAACTAAAATTCATATATTCTACAATAATTAATACAATATTTTTTGTAATCGTTGCAACAAAGCATATTACATCATCAATAATTATATATTATTTACATTATATGTACACATGCGACATACAGAAGACCATGCACTCATACATGAGGCCTCTTCGATCCTACATTCGGAGCGGTGCTTCGGGTCTCTATTTCATGCCACGTGATCTCGCACCCCGCACTCTCCATTTCTAACCCTTTCTCCAGTACTCTCTCTCGATCTTTATTAATAAATGTTTAGTAATTTTATATTATGTTTTTGTAAAATATATTTATCTAAAGTAATATTTATATATCTTTCTATTATTTATTTTTAGATGATTGATATTGCATATATATATATACATATATACATATATATATATATAAATGTTCCTGATAGGTATGGCCCAGTAACTTCGGGTCGAACCAACCCGACCCGAAGCAGCTGAGCCTAGAAGAACGAGCCCAGCAACTAAGCTGGCCCAGAGGCGCGCATGAGCTTGGAGCGGCCCAATCGCGGCATATTTGGAAAATGATATCCCCACGATCTCCTTCCAACTCCCATGCAGATATGGGGGGCGTAATTGTAGGGATTTAGTTAGGGTTTGAATTGAGTAGTATAAATAGCAGAATTGGACTGAGATTTAGGGTTGGCACTTTGTATTCCTAAACTGTAACGTGCCCAATTGGAAAGAAGATAGTGAAAAAACACCTCGGCAGGTGATATTTTAAGCCCGTGGACGTAGATCTCCGGATCGAACCACGTACATCATGTGTTCTTTAAGTTTCTCGCATTGATTTACGTTGCAAACTGATTTACGTTTGGAGTTCATTTGATAACCGGGTTGCGCATTATCAATTGGCGCCGTCTGTGGGAAGCGTTGGCAAGAAAATCCTAGTTTTTCATCGCAATCGCTATGGTGAATACTCGTAGGTCCGCTAATCCTACCCGGTCCCGTCATGATCCTCCTGTGGACCAGAATCCGCCGTCCCGTCAGCGAAACCAAGATCAGCCCGCGGAACGCGCTAACATGCCGAATCATCCCCCTGCTGATGATCCGGCGCAAGTTAATCCCCAGCCTCCCCCGAGCTGTCGCAGGTGCAGCGAGTCTTTCTTCAGGAACACGCCGCTCTGTTCCAAGAATGGAACAATCGGCGCGCCCACTCCGGTGAGCGTGCCAACAATGGTGCGGTAAACGTAAGAAATCCGTCCCGTGATTTGTCACGTGAATTGGACGAAGATCCCCCTCATCGAGCGAGGCTTGAGCGTCGACGACGGAGGACAGCTTCTCCAGTGGATAACCGAAGTTCTAATGGGTCGAGGCCCCGAGATGTCCACGAAGGCATGCATCGCCGAAGACCTGCAGACGCCCCGAAGCGTGCTCGCTTCGACCAATCCCGTGTGCTGGATCCCATGGAACAAGAGCAAGCCCAATTTGCCGCGGAGCTTGACAAGTTTTTGGGTCTTGATGCTGACGGGGAGATCATCACCCCGTTCTCTGACGAGATTCTTGCTGTCCCACTCCCTGATGGGTTCAAGCTTCCCCCAGTGGCCGTATACAACGGCACTGGGGATCCAAGTAATTTTTTGAACGCCTTTAAGTATGCTATGTTCAACCGCAACTGCACTCCTCACCACCTGTGTAAGGTGTTTCCTGAGTATCTCCAGGATGAGGCTAGACTTTGGTTTGATTCTTTACCACGGGGTAGCGTTACTTCTTTTCGCGATCTCGCCGAACAGTTTTGGGCGCGTTTTCATACGCGGGCAAAGTCCATGACCACATTGGCCGATCTCATGAATATGGAACAGCGGGATGGAGAAACTGTTACCCAATTTCTTGATCGCTTTACGGCGGAGAGTCATAAAGCGGGGAGCCGGTCAGACGATGTTATCATTAACGCCTTCATGAATGGCCTTCGACCCGGACCACTTTACACCGAGCTAGTTCGGAACCCTCCAGCTACGACCCGGGCTTTGTTTAACATTGTATGCAGGTACACCAAGGCTGAGGAGCAGACTCGCCGTAAACGTGAGAAGCATGCTAGCAAACGGAAACAACCAGATAGAGCACAAGCCGGGCCCAGTACTCGGCCTAGTGCGTTCTCTCGTCTAAAGCGAGGACGTCCGGAATCTCGCGGAGATATTCCCCAGCTTACTCCGCTTACAAAATCACGAGCCAAAATTCTCTCTGTTCACAAGAATGATCTGCGGCTGTGTCCGCGGATGACTGCTCCGGCAGAAAAACGTAACCGCGACAAGTGGTGTGCATACCACCATGATCATGGACATGAAACAGAGGAGTGTAGAGAGCTCGGAAAAGAAATCGAAGATTGTCTAAAGAGAGGTTTCTTACGGCAGTATGTTGCTCGGACCGACGACAGACCTCGGCCAAGCCAGAATTGGAGGTTCGCAACAAACCGCGGAGGCTACAATGACCATGGTACATGACAAAACAAGCCGCAATGGCAGAATAACAGGCCTGAGTACAACAACTATGCGCGGCAGGACCAAGGAAATCGTCAACAACCCCACTTTTTGCCGCCACCGCCTCCTCATGGAGGACCCGGAGACAATCTGCCTACTCATGTCATAAATGTGATTTATGGGGCCATCCCAGCCAGAGCTTCCCGAAGTGTTTTGAAGGCGGAAGCACGCAGGCCTCCTCTCGAGGAGCCGCGCCACAAATGCCTCCATCAATCCGAAACCGTCAGTTTTACTGACAGAGATCCTGTTCTCGAGCTCACCCCATATACCGACGCCATCGTCATTGACATGACCGTAGCTAATGTTACGATAAAGCGGGTTTTCGTCGACAACGGAGCTGCAGTTAGCGTCATATTTACCGACTGTTTTAAAAAAATGGGGATTCCTCGTGAATAACTCCGACCGGCCCCCGGGCCGCTACAGACCTTCACCCAGGGTGAAGTCCAACCTGAAGGAGTCATCAACCTCCCCGCATCTCCTGGAACTTATCTGGCGATAAAAACCATCTTCGTGGATTTCTATGTGGTTAATTCCCCGTCACCATACAACATGATTTTGGGTCGGGACTGGCTTACTCCGGCGAAAGCCGTTTGCTCCATATACCACCTCGCGCTGAAATTCCCTACATCACATGGCGAGGTGGCTATCCGTGGCAATCAGCGAGTCTCTAAAGAGTGCATGTATGTTGCACTTAAAAAGGCAACAAAGGTACCCCCTAAACCACAATTTCAGGTAACCATCTCGGTTCCCACCTCGGACTCATCTATATCGCTCGGGGACAACACTGTCCAAGTGCCGCTCGATCCAGCCAAACCTGAGCAAACTGTAACTGTCGGCGCTGTGGATACGCCGTGGTTACATAATGCCATCATCCAGACCTTGCGGGAATATTCTGAAGTCTTTGTGTGGTCCCCCTTGGACATGCCGGGGGTCTCTCCGGATGTCATAACTCATAAGTTAAATATTGACCCCAACGTGAAGCCCATACAACAAAAACGGAGGAAATTCGCTCCGGAGCGGAACGCAACCATCCGAATTGAAGTACAACAACTTCTAGATGCAGACATCCTGTTTGAGGTGCATTACCCTTCTTGGTTATCTAATCCGGTGATTGTGACGAAGTCTAGCGGGGCATGGAGAATGTGCGTAGATTTCTCTGATCTTAATAAGCACTGCCCAAAGGATTGTTATCCTTTGCCCTCTATCGACCAAAAAGCCGAAGCCATTATTGGGGCACAGGGCACTTTGCTTCTTGGATCTATACAAGGGATACCATCAAATCCATATGGATCGCTGTGACGCACTCAAAACGGAATTTATCACCGACTTCGGATGCTTTGCCTTCAAGAAAATGCCTTTTGGGCTCAAGAATGCGGGAGCCACTTACCAGCGCCTTATTGACCACGTCTTCCGAGGTCAGATTGGTCGTAATGTTGAAGTATATGTTGATGACCTTGTTATAAAGAGTACCTCTCAATCTGCATGTGTGCAAGATATTGCTGAAACGTTGAGCACCTTGCGGCGTTATAATTTGCGTCTCAATCCGGCAAAATGCACCTTCGGCGTTGGCTCCGGAAAATTTCTGGGCTATGTGGTCTCACAGCACGGCCTCCAGGCCAATCCGGCCAAGATTCGAGATGTATTGGATTTGCAACCGCCGAAGACGGTAAAGGAAGTTCAGCGTCTTACTGGTGGTCTGGCGGCCTTAAATCGTTTCCTGTCTAAGGCCGTGGAGCGCCAGCTTCCGTTCTTCAAAATTCTGTGGCAGGCAAAGCAATTTGAGTGGACCCCGCAGTGCACCGAAGCCTTTGAGGCTCTAAAGCACCATATTAGGCAGTTGCCCACTATGTCCGCTCCTCTCCCCGAAGAACCTCTAAATGTATATTTAGCATCCGCCGAGGAAGCCATCAGCGCGGCTCTCGTGCGTGAGACTCATGGAAGTCAGCACCCCGTATATTTTGTAAGCCGAGCACTCCAAGGGGCGGAGACCTGGTACTCCGTGGTGGAGAAAACAGTGCTGGCTCTCGTCATGGCGGCTCGACGTCTACGACCTTATTTCCAAGGGCGTGATATCAGGGTTCTCACTAATCACCCCATTCGCCAAGTTCTCGTCAAGCCCGATGTGTCAGGGCGCTTGGCCAAGTGGGCTATCGAACTGGGAGAATATGATATTCAGTTTCTCCTCGCCGAGCCATCAAGGGTCAAGCCCTCACGGATTTTTTGGCCGACGCGCCAGCGGATAACCCCGAACCGTCTGTAGATGACGTTAATCCCAACCACGCTGACCTCGAAGCTCCAACCCGCACGTGGCAACTGTATGTGGATGGTGCCTCTGGTTCGAGGCAGTGGCGCCGGGGTCCTTCTTATTGGCCCCGAGGGCGTTGAAATCAAATACGTCCTACGGTTTAAATTCAAGGTGACTAACAATGAAGCAGAATACGGGGTAGTTCTTGCTGGGCTGCGGCTCGCTCAATCCTTTGCAGCCTCCCATCTCCAGATTTTCACGGATTCCGAAGTTGTCTCTAATCAAATCAAAGGCACCTACACGGCCAAGGATGAAACGTTGAAAAGGTACCTTGCTTTGACACTCAAACTTTTGTCAACTTTTGCTTCGGTTGATATCCAGCATGTACCTCGCAAAAAGAATGTTCAAGCTGATGCTCTCAGCAAAATGGCCTCCGCGGTCCTTACTAACATGTCTCCAGACATCATAGTCGAAGAAGCCCTTCATCCGTCCATTCGTGAGGCCACAGTCTCCGTATTAACTGAGAGCAGTCCCAATTGGATGACCCCGATCCTCCATTATCTCCGGGATGGTACGTTGCCGGATGACAAATTACGTGCTCGGAGGATAGTTCTTAAGTCACCTAAATATGCACTCCACGATGGGATTTTGTACCCCCGGTCGTATTTGCAACCGAGTCTTCGGTGCCTTGCCCTGCTCAGGCTGATCAGGTTCTTCGAGAATTTCACGAGGGGGCCTGTGCCAGCCATATAGGCTCGCGGACGTTGGCCAAGAAAGTTCTTCGGTGGGGGTACTACTGGCCCACATTGTTTAACGATGCCCATGAGTTGGTGGCCAAGTGCGACAAGTGTCAGCGACACTCTCGCATAAAGCATTTACCACAAACCGAGCTCACAGGCATACAAAGTGCCTAGCCATTTATCCAGTAGGGAATTGATATTGTGGGTCCATTTCCAGTCGCTCCGGGGGGACTGAAATTTCTTGTGGTCGCTGTTGATTACTTCACCAAATGGGTTGAAGCCGAACCTCTCACCGCCATCACGGGTCAGAACATTTTGAAGTTTGTCTAGCGAAATATCATATGCCGCTTCGGCATCCCGAGTGCCATTATCTCAGACAACGGCAAACAGTTTGCCAATGACCCCTTCCGGTCATGGTGTGAGGAGCTCCACATTAAGCAAGTTTTCACCTCGGTCGCTCATCCTCAAGCCAACGGTCAAGTCGAAGTCACCAATCGCACACTGCTTACGGGTCTGAAGAAACGCTTAGATCAAGCTAAAGGTCTTTGGGCCGAGAATCTTCCGCAGGTTCTTTGGGCCTATCGCACCACGCCGCACACCTCAACCGGAGAGACCCCCTACAGCCTCACTTATGGTTCCGAGGCAGTCATTCCTGCGGAAATCGGCGTGCCTAGTCCACGCCTCGTTACTCTGGATCCCGAGGCTAATAATGAAGCCATCCGTGCTAACTTAGACGAGCTCGAATATCGTCGTGATCAATCTTTCATCCAGCAAGCCAAGTGTAAGCAACGCGCAGCTCAGTATCACCACCTCCGGGTTCGGGGTACTCAGTTTAATGTCGGAGACTTGGTACTCCGGCTCAATTCAGCCAGCAAGGCTGCCCCTGAGGGTAAATTGCATGCCGCCTGGGAAGGTCCTTACCGCGTCATTGCCACGCATGACACCGGGTGCTACCAGTTAGCACATCTAGATGGAACTCCGATTCCCCGAACATGGCATGTTACCAATCTGAGGCGTTTTTATCTATAAGCACCAAGGGTCAAGTATCGTTTCTACCTTTACATTCTTTGTACATTATTTTTTAATTTTCGTACTGTCGCGTATTCTTATTTATGAACTCCCTTGTATTTCTTAATTGTTCCGATAATTACTTCGAATAAAGTTTTTACTTTACGAATCTTGCTGTACTTTCTTCTACGCTACGGGGACGCCCTAGCTTAGACTTACTATTATTATCCGTCTCCGGACAGCTTGATCTCTCGCCCGATCCGTCCGGGGAGATCAACATTTAGTTTCCGGACTTATATTCTCTCTCGCCCGTTTAACCGGAGAGGTCCTCAACTCCCGCCTGATCCGTCCGGGGAGATCTTTGCCTTGTTTCTCTAACAGGCATCATATACATATTGTACTCCCGAGTACCTGTTAAAGTAATTACGCATGCATTCTGATTAAAAGTTCATTACTTTTCTTTCAACATACATATCATTACATACCAAAATATTTCTACCATTTTTATCCTCCACAAAAATTTCTTTGCACATCTGCATACAAGCTACAACAGTAAACACTATTTTCAGCCTCCGAGCCAATACTCGGCGCTCCGGCGTTGAGACCCATCTCGGGAACTTCTTCGTGTCCTCCAGGATCCTGAGGCTTCTCGGCTTTGAGCCCCTGCTCTTTCCCTACTGCGACTCCCTCTGCGCCGCGGACTCACCCTTGGCACCTGTCTTGGAGCGTCGCTCCTTGCGCTGTCCCGAGGACTCGGTTGAGACGTTGGTCTCGAAGTCTTGGCGCATTCCGCGGGATCCCACTCCGCGGGGTCCATCACCTCGATCTCCTCAGCCAGCTTCTCAACCTCTTCTTCCGCAACAACTACGGGGACTTCCTCGACTGCGATTACCGGGGCCGGCTCTTGGATTACTATCCCCTTGCCTTTTCCTGCCGGTCTCTTTTTACCCTTCCGAGGCGCTTTCGCAATCTCTTGGCCCCGGCTAGAGCTCGCGATATACTCTTCGGCAATGTGCCGCCACCTGCCGCGTCCTCTCAGACCTTCGTATTTATTAAGGAGTAACTCCAGCACTTCCCGCTTTCTTATAAGCTCCGAGGACTCGGCATGTCCAGTCGTCATTAACGATGAGATTTCGCCTTGGATCTCGATGATCCGCTCCTCAACCTCTTCGAAAGTCAGCAGGCCGTACTCCATTAGTATCCGGTCATACTCCCTTTGATGGATAATGACGCGGTCAAGTTCGGCCACTGTCGACAAGTACTTCAGTTCCTGGTCTCTAGCTTTCTCCGCGGCCTTGGCTCATGCCTCCTTGGCCTCTTTGGCCCTTCTCTCCGCAATGGCCAGCCTCCGTTCCAACCGAGGAACCACTTGCTTTTGCAGGTTATCCTTCTCCCCGTGGAACCAGTCTAAGGACTGCACGAATTTCTTTATTGTATTATGCAGCTCCTCGGTGTCCTCCTGATCGCACAACACAATCAGTACAACAGATTACACTCAACTCATCACAAGGCAATAACTCCATCGAATGGACACAAATCGACTTTATATTCAAAATGCAAATGAGCATACATTGTCAGCGTCTTTTACATCAGAATTACAATTATCTCTATCATCTACTATATTTAGACATGACATCAAAATTGCGGGGAACGACTGACCTCCCCCTCTTCGATTCCTTCAACTGCCTCCGGCGCCTCCTCATCCTCCTCATCTACCACGTGCTCTCCCTCCGGCAGCTCTCCGATCACCCCTGCCTCATTTCCCGCGGCCTCCGCGGCGATCTCCATGCGTGGAGGTGGATCTTTGTTTCGGGGCTCTGGGACGAACTCACCACGACGAAATGCCAAGAACTCTTGATCTTGGTCTGCCTCACAGTTTGAGATCTCCTTGGCACTTAAGACTTTCTTCTTTTCCGCCAGTGCCTTCACGAGAGGCCACTCCGGGACACGAGCCAGGGCATCATAAGACGCCTCCTCAACCCCTCCCACGGTATTGAAGTCATATCCAAACTCCGGACGGTAGACGTCCACGTCCAGATAGACTTTCTTGATTTTCTCCAGCAGCACTGATTGGGTGGCCGCATCCCCAACTCTGACGAAGTTGGTCTGAAAATCGAGGAAGGTGCTCGTCTGGAATAGCTTCTCGGCAAACGCCCTCAACACCGCCTCTTGACCTACCACCACAGCTGCTTCCCGGGCCTTTATCTCTGCTCGCAATTCGACCGTTTCACCACGTAGCGCCCCGACCGCCTCCTCCACTTCGCGCAACCGCGCGACCTCCTTCTCCACCAAGGCGGCTCTCTTGCGCGCCTCGGACAGATCGTGCGTTAGCCTGTCGTTGCGCGCGCGCAGCTCCCTTGCGACCTCGGCCAGTTCCTCTTTGGCCTCCCTCTCGCTCCTTCGGCCGAGATCCATGATCCCCCGCGCCAAGCGCAACAGCTCCTCGGCATCCGCCCCCTCCAAACCCAACACACTTATGGGCCCCTGCCCCTTCACAAACAAGACACCGGGGTCAATATCAGCAAGGTTTTCACCTCGGCGAAGGATTATGTAACTTTACCTCGGCGCTTTGCTCCGTGCGGAGTCTTTTGGCCGCCCCCGGAGGTGTCACGGATGGTTCCGACCTCCTTTTAGTACCAGGGGTTGACCCCGTTGCCACCACCCGCTCCTCCGATCCCGCTGATGGCCTCGGACTGGGCGACGCCCTCCCTCTGGGGGACACCTCGGTCGCTATCCCCTTCAACTTTGCTGCCACGGGCACCGCGGGGCTTCCAGCAGACTCCTTTCCAAAGCGTCCTACTGCACACAAAATTTTGAGATTAGTTTTGCACAAAATACCAATACCACCAGTTTTCAGAGTCCCTACCCTCCTCGGCAGCCCCGGCCTCCTGCTCCTGCCCCCGGGGGGAGACCCTCTCTGCATCGCCCGAGTAATATGGGTTTAATCCGGCCTCCTCTAGCTCCTCCTCGGTGCAGAGGATCTTGAATGTACCGACCGCACGGAATTTCCTTACTACCCCCGGCTCCGGCTCCGTCACCGGGGCATTATCCAACACCTCCTCCCTCCTCCACCTCGGGAGGACCAGCCCCGTCTGCACATAAATAAATTTCTCCTTCCACCCCTCCACCTTGCTCGGGTTTTGTACTTTGAAACCACCTCGGGCCCGGGGGCTGAAGGAGTACCAGCCTTTTAATTTCCCGAAGGCCTTCAGTTGGAAGAAAAACCTGAACAACTCGACGCTAGGTTCTACCCCAGCATTTTTACATACCACGGTGAATCCGACTACTTGCCTCACAGCATTGGGCGCTAATTGACTCAGGGCGATGTTATAATACCTAAGCAGCTGCACCACGATGTCCGAAAGCGGGAATCTTATTCCTATCTTCAGATGATCTATATATACGCTAATGAAGCCCTTCGGCGGGCAACAAGCCCTGTCGCCGGGCTCCGGTACTATGTAATCTAAGTTAAACGGAAAGTAAAAAGAGGGAATCAGCGCCTCTATTTGCACCCGTGTCATCCGCAGTGCCACCACAGACACTTCGAAGTCCTCCTCCAGACATTCACCAAATCCTACTGCCCGGGTGCCGGATTCCATAAAATCTGCCCTATATACAATCCTATTCACTCGTCTTTCTGGAATAATAAAGCGTATAGGTGGTACATTTAACGGGGCTTTATCGGTTCCTACCTCCCTAAGTGAAGATGAAGACGAAGAAGAAGACATACTTATTTGTTCTCGGTTTGAGATGGTTCACAAATGCACAGATGAATCTCCTTTTTTCCCGCTCTCTGTAACTTGCAAATCGCAAAATGAGAAAAATGGCGTTTACTGTGCAAGTGTTTTCTATATATACTCTTGCATCAACGGCTCAGATCTCACCTTTTCAAAATTTGCGTCTCAGATGCGCGCGTGGTGGTCACGTGTGCTACAGTTACCAAGGCGCGTGGGAGACACACGTCTTGGAAATCTCAAACGCGTCACTTCACATCCCTCTTTCTAATGATGGCGCCGCCAATCACATCAACCTCATTCTTCCCCAGGAAGTTTTAGGCCTCACTCCGGTGTTTCCTCCACCTCGGGCAAATTCAGTTCGATCCCGCTTAACCTTATTACCCCGGGGGTACTCTAGTTCGGGCCCGGTCGACCCCGTGATCGCGACATACTTCCGCTCGGTCAAGTTTGGTCTTCGCAGAGCCCCTCAGTCCGGGTATGTATCACCTCGGCTCCGGTCGATTCTCGGACCCCCAGGGGTACTTCAGCTCGGCAAAGGCCGCATCCCCTCTCGCTCGCCACGTTGTTCCATCTCTCAATCTTGGCACCTGTTATACCTAGCCCTACTTGTAACCGCAGCTCCTACCTCGCTCCGGCTGGTAGGGGGGCATCTGATAGGTATGGCCCAGTAACTTCGGGTCGGACCAACCCAACCCGAAGCAGCTGAGCCCAGAAGAACGAGCCCAGCAACCAAGCCGGCCCAGAGGCGGGCATGAGCTTGGAGCGGCCCAATCGTGGCATATTTGGAAAATGAGATCCCCACGATCTCCTTCCAACTCCCATGCAGATATGGGGCGTAATTGTAGGGATTTAGTTAGGGTTTGAATTGAGTAGTATAAATAGTAGAATTGGACTGAGATTTAGGGTTGGCACTTTGTATTCCTAAACTGTAACGTGCCCAATTGGAAGGAAGATAGTGAAAAAACACTTCGGCAGGTGATATTTTAAGCCCGTGGACGTAGATCTCCGGATCGAACCACGTACATCCTGTGTTCTTTAAGTTTCTCGCATTGATTTACGTTGCAAACTAATTTTCATTTGGAGTTCATTTGATAACCGGGTTGTGCGTTATCAGTTCCCCTATTTACAGTGGGCACCAGGTATTGTGTTCTCCACTAGAACTGTGTACGGAGGATAGAGATTACCGGAATCGAACCGTGGCCCAAGTTGAACAAGTTCTTAAATGAAAAATTTATTGTTCATTTATTTTTCTCAGAACCTTTTTTTTTTTTTTTTGTACGAATTAAGATATTTTTTAATTTTCCGAACTGAAAGTCATACTGACTTTATTGAGCTGAACCGAACTGTGTTGATTCAAATAGTCGAATAAAAATATAATTTATACATATAAAAATAAATTATACCTATAAGATTAATTTTAATAACTAAAATTAAAATTTTCACTATTCTATAGTTAGTTATGTTATAAATAAATAATCAACTCAATAGTATATTAATTAATATACAATTTTTTAAAAAACAAGTTAGTAAATTGGGAAAAAATGATGTAATACAGTTATTTATTTTAGTTAGATGTCAATATATTTTGTTCAAATCAAATTTGTTATTTTAAAGATAGAAAATCTCCAATTTATTTTATACTTAATATCTGACTATGTTATATTAACAATAAATTTTATTATTATTGTAAGAAAAAATCTATTTCTTATAATCGTTTGCAAAATTAAAATTTGATAAATGTAATCGGTTTGGGAAAATTTAAATGATCAATGGATTTATTCGATTTAGAACATGTCTAGTCTAGGTTCCGGTTCTACGTACACATGAGCTCTAGCGGTGAACACATTAACTTTGTGTCGACCGTAGGTAGGGAAGCATTTTCAATATATATGTGTAATATCAATCATTTAAAAATAAATAATAGAAAACTATATAAATATTATTTTATATGAATATATTTTACAAAAAACATAACATAAAATTACCATATAAACATTGTTAATGATAAAAGAAAGATAGGGCTAAATCCTAAAAGAATTATATATTAATAATTAAAAGTAAGAGCCCATTGCATAAACTTCTGGGAGGGGGGGATTGTGGAGTGCGAAGTCAAGGTAAATAGAGGGTCACGTTGTGAGAAATTGGGACACGGAGCACCACTCCGGGTATAGGGTCGAAGAGGCCCATATATGAATACTTCATATAACTATGGACTTAAAAGCGACCTACAGTTCCGACATGTCAGTCTATTTTACCTTACCATTAGCAATATTCCCACACTTTTTTTTTTTTTTTTATAAGAATGAAACTGATGTCATAAATTAATCGGCCAGAGCCTTCGCATCCACAAAGTTCATACACATTAGATACATCACCAATAAAAATTGAAGGTGATATGGATGGGACTTACAACTTTAACGTGAGAATCTAATGAGAACAGAGCAAAAACATGAAAGATATAGAACTCTAAGCAACAAGGTTGTATGAGTCCAGACGGACTCAGACCGCGCTGAGACGTTCGAATGGATCAGAGGCAGAGTTACAAAGCATTTATTGACATACCTAACCCTGACTTTGCACAGAGTTGTGGAGACAAAACTTCGGATGAGAGGGCCCCCAGATGTCAATGGACCACACTAAAGTCCAGTCTAATGGAGCTGGGCTTATGAGGGCCCAAGAGGCACCGCGGCTCGTACGGCAGGAGGGGCCTAAAGGTTAGGGTTTGAAAGGAAGGTGGAATTACTTTATGGTCCTTAGGGTTAAACAAGTATAGATACCCCCTTCTTTCATAAAAAGCAGATAACTCTCTTTCCTTTTTCTGTTTTTTACCATTTCATTGCTTTCCAAATATCTCTTTCCCCTTTCGCAACTCTCTAACTTAAGTTTCGGAGGTTCTTCCATTGGAACATAATCCGGTGGTTTTTCAAGTAATGATTGAGAAGAAATGCTGAAGTTGAATTAAGATTTGAAGTTGCATTATCTTTTTTTCTTATTCTTTATTTCTTTTCTATACTTAGACATACGATTCACATTTCTTTGTTCGATTAAGGCTTGAACACACATCACACACATCAATGACATCGTCTATGGGAAAGTTTATGAGTTTAGGACGTGAGGCCTTAAAGTACTTGGTTTGTTAAAAAATGTTTTCATGGTTTCTTTCATAGACGGAACATTATTTATGATCGGAGGATGATTCATGTTATGACCTTCTGTTTTTATCAAGCTTCCCCTTTTTTGTTTATCGATTCTAATCCTACATCTTTGGTTTAAGTTAATCATATGAAGTCTTTATAAAAACCATGTTGAGAAAAATACGATGATTTTTCAGGAGCATCTCTCCACCCTTCGAGTTCGGCGAATGGCATATAAAGATAATCCATCGATGGTGAGAAATTTAGAGGAAAAGATGAAGCACGCGATGGAGACTTTCCGTAGGGATGTCGGACAAAATCCCATTAGTGGAATAGCACAAACAAAATAGGGGAATGAGATGCTCACAATTGGAGCTGAATAGTTGAGGGCATATGTTGACACCATGGTACATAACATGTTGGCTAGCTAGGCCGCAGCCATGGGCAGGACTCCGCCTCCCACCACACTACCACCAATACCTCCACCACTTTCTCCCTATCTGGAAAGAGAGGCGTCACGTGTAGACAAGTGTCGTGTGCGGGTCCTAGATAATCCAATCATGGGCTGAGGAAACAGGAGGAATGAGCATAATCAGGGTACAGAGTCGTAGAATAGAGATGAAATTAGAGGCTTAGAGATAATTTTGACAAGTTGGAAGCCCTACGAAGGAAAGTAAGTCAAATGAAGAAAAGGCTCGAGGAGTCAGGCTGGAAGGAAAGATAGCTAGCAGCTTTCCGATTTGCACGGAACATCCTTAGCGATGAACTCCTAGCCAACTTCAAACAGGTATCATTTGAATATGATGGGACCACTGATCCAAACGATCATCTTGTGCGCTTTGAGAATTCCGCCCTGCTTCACGGTTATATGGATGAGGTCAAATGTAGAGCATTCTTACGATGCTCTCCAAAGCTGCGCCAACAATGGTTCAGTCAGCTCCCTCCAGGCTCTGTTCGATCCTTTACGGGGTTCAGCTCCTTGTTTCTACATTAGTTTGCTAGTGCATGCAGACAACAAAAATAGCTTTGTCGTTGTTCTACTTAAAGCATGGCAGGTGAGAGACACTGAGAAACTTCATTCAAAGATTCACTACCGAGGCCCCGCAAATACCACAAGCTACCTCAGAGGTGAAATCAATGCCCTGACCAATGGCTTGCGCAATGGTGACTTATTTATCTCGTTAGCCAAAAAGCCCCAGGCAAGTTTTGAAGAACTACTTAGCATGGCAAATCAATTTATAAACCTAGAAGAGATCAGAAAAACCAAAAGAGCTGATGAGCTCGCAATAGAGAAAATTTAGGTGGAAAGAGACTGCCCTAAAAGATATTTTGGCAATGAGAAAGGCAGAGCAGCGCCAGGGTCCATTGAAAGTAAGCAGCACCTCTTTCCCGACACCAAGCACGGGGGTAGCCACTATGAAAACTACACCCCACTGAGAAAAGCTAGAGAAGAGGTGCTCAACATCGCTGGGACCCATGAAGCTCTAGAATATCCACCAAACCGCCCTAACCGCCCTAGAAGACAAAATCTAAATTCTACTGTAAATACCACATTAAATATGGCCATAACACCGATCATTGTTTCCACTTGAAAGATGAGATAGAACAAAAAATCCATGCAGGCCATCTGAAGGAATTCGAATACCAAGATCGCAGTCAGCCGGACCCAAAAAGAAAGGCCACGGAAGATAAGGGCGGTAACCTTGGAAAAAGGAACAAGACAAGGTTCTGGCAGTGGCAGAGTGGGTCGAGGTCCAACCTTCCCCTCCAAGGAGAGCATTTATTAACATGATTGTGGACGGACCAGACGGAGGAGATTCAGGAAGATCTCTCTACAAGCGCTAGTCTACGGCTCGGGGCAGGGAATTATGGAAATGACCCAGAGCACTCCTACTTAAATGAGCTTTGGTCTAAGAGATGTATTGTCTGGGAGATAGCTAGGAAATTATGCATTGGTCATCACCATCAAAATAGCTAGCTACACTGTATCGAGAATATTCATTGATACATGCAGCTCAACGAATATAATTTTTTTGGAATGATATAGGCAAATGAATTGAATGTGAAAGTTGAACTGGTTGATACCATGCTTTACGGATTCATAGGCGGGTCAATACAGCCCTCGGGGCCGGTCACTCTGACGGTGACCTTGCGAAAGAAACTGGGCCAACAGGTGCAAGTGGTAAACTTCTTGCTAGTGGATGTTCCTTCAGCATGCAATGTGATTTTCGACAGACCTATGTTGAATGATTTTCAGGCCATTGTCTTAATATCCCACATGAAGATAAAATTCCCTGCAGGAGGAGAGGAAGGGGAGGTCTCAAGAGACCAACTTAGCTCTCGGAAATTTATGTAGAGTCTTTCATGGCTACAACTATGCCTAACGCTAGCATGCTAGACCGAGATGAGGATCCGTAGGGAAAGTGTTGGAAAAAAGGGAGGAGAGGGAAGAAAGCACGAAAATGAGAGTTCAACCTCAAGAATAACTAATGAACGTTGAGCTATTCTAAGGGAAGACGGGGTTCACTATCAAAATAGGAACCCAGTTGATTAAGAAGGAGGTGGAGGCCCTAACGAGGCTGCTGACATAGCACACCGCCCTCTCCCTTTCAGCCTATCAGAGATGGGAAATATCAAACCCGACCTAGCCATTCATCATGTCAATGTTGATCCAAAATTCTGCCCTATTAAACAGAAGTTGCATGAGCCATTTTAGAGCTGATAAGGAGCAGGTTATAAAGGTGCAGATATGTCATATCGAAAAAGTATATCCTGAGTGGTTGGCTTTGGTAATGGTGGCCAAGGGAAATGGTCATTACTTACTACCTCGAATCGATCAATTAGTGGATTCCACCTCGGGTTTGAAGTTGTTGAGCATGATGGATGCCTATCAAGGTTACCATAAGATCTTATTGAACCCCACAGACAAGCCTAAGGTTAGCCTGGTCGTCCCTTGCGGCATGTACTATTACTTCAAAATGTTGTGCGACATCAAGAACGCCGGAGTGACATACCAACAAATGGAGGACAAGGTTTTTGTAGAACAGTTGGGCATAAATATGAAGGCTTACATGGACGACATGTTAGTGAAAAGGGTCAAGGCTGCAAACCACGCCAGGGACTTAGATAAAGCCTTAGAAGTGATCAGGGTTGTGGGCATGAGCCATAATCGATTGAAATTTGCTTTTCGGGCACGTTTAGGGAAGTTCCTATAGTTCATAGTAACAGAGCATGGAATCGATCTCAACCCTGCGAAAGTACAAGCAGTAATTGATATGAAGCCTCCTAAGGGGATTAGGGAAATACAGCGGCTTAATGGGCGGGTCGCTGCACTGAGCAGATTCATATCAAAGTTGAGAGGAGCCTCCCGTTCTGCAGAGTGTTCAGAAAATGATCATGGTTCAAATGGACAAAAGAATGTTGGGCCGCTTTTGAACAACTCAAAACCTACTTTGCATCCCTGCCTTTGCTAACAAAACTAGTACCGAAAGATACCCTTTACCTCTACATATCCTTGGGGACTATGCACTCAGCTCGGTCCTAATCAGGGAGACGAGTAAAGTGAAAAATCCTATTTATTATGTAAGTCGTATCATGCAAGGAGCTGAAATCACATACTCAGACATTGAGAAGGCCGCTCTGACGGTAATGATCATAGCGCGTAAGCTCATGCCTTATTTCTTGTCTCATCATGTGGTGGTCCAGACGAACATGCCCCTCTGACAGACCATGACCCACCCTAACCTCTCAGGGTGGATGGTCAAGTGAGCAGTCTAGCTAGGTGAATATGATGTATCTTTGGAGCCCCGAATAGCGATACAGGTTTAGGCGTTAGCTGATTTCATCCGAGAAACAACCGATGTGATACTTATTAGCCGTGATGGGGAGGAGTCGCACTTCGCGGTAAAGTTTAGTTTCCGAACTTCAAACAACGAGGCTACGTATGAGGCCCTGATACAGGGTATCAAAAAGCTATAGAAGCCAGAATCTCCCACCTCATTATACATTCAGACTCGCAACTAGTCTCACAACAAAGCCACGGGAATTATGGGATCAGAAATGACCGTATGGTCAATTATGCGCAACAGGTGAAGGCATTCAGATGTCAACAGATACCCTATGCTGAAAATCATCGGGCAGACTATCTAGCCAAATAACAACAACAACAACAACAACAATAAAGGAGGGTTCCTACAGACAAATTATAGTCATTAATGTAGCGAACAACTCGGTGACCAAGGAGGTGATTTCCATTGAAGAAGAAAAAGAATGACGCACATAGATTTTGAATCCAAGGTGAAAGGTACGATTTGGAGTTTTACATAAGTAATGACTACATATATCAACAATGTATTCTTCTATAAGTTTTCCAGGTGTTGATAAGTGCCGCTGGCATTATTGTATCATCGGAGACATGTTATTTAGGAAATCCTTTACCAAGCCCTACCTAAAATGTATGTCCAAGGCTGCTGGCGAGTATGTGCTGTGTGAAATCCTTGAAGGTTGCGGTGGCAGCCACGAGGGTGCCCGAGCGGTAGCCCCAAAGGTCTTATAGGTGGGATATAACTGGCCCGCTATCTGCCAGAATGCAACGATGTTGGTTCACAAGTGTGCAAGCTCTCAGCGGCATGGTCCTCTGATCCATGTCCCAGTAATCGAGTTGAGTGTGGTCCGTTCTACCTATCCCATAGACAAATAGGGGATCGATATAGTGGGAGAATTTCCCCCGTTCGGAGGCTAGAAGAAGTTTATGATTCTGGCAATAGACTACTTCAGAAAATGGGCAAAGGCAGAGCCCACATCTCGAATCACAGAGGAGGTCATTATAAATGTTTTGTGGAAAAACATTTGTACCAAGTTTGGGGTGTCGAGAATCTTGGTATCTGACAACGGTAAACGGTTCTGCTGGAAGAAGATGCAGGCTTAGTTCTCTGAAATGAAGATTACACAGCGTTTCGCAAGTATAACACACCTGCAGGCGAATAGATAGGTAGACGTAAACAACCGCATGATTGTGGTAGGTCTGAAAAAGCGGTTGGAAGAGGCCGGAGGAAGATGGGCAGAAGAGTTGGAATCCGTGTTGTGGTCTTACCGAACCACCCCAAGAATAGCTTGGGAGAGTCCCCACTTATACTCGTGAGAATCTAACAAGAACGGAGCAGGAACAAGAAAGATATACAGCCCTGAGTAACAGGTTTGTAAGAGACCAGACGCAGCTAGACCGCACTCAGACATTCGAGTGGATCGGAGGCCGAGTTACAAAGCAGGTATTTAAATACCTTACCCTAACTTCACACAGTAGTGGAGACAACTCCTGATGAGAATGATCTCGGACGTCAATGGACCACACTAAAGGGCAGTCCAATGGAGGTGGGTTTATGAGGGCCCAAGGGGCTCCGTGCGCCATATGGAGGGGGGCTCCAAAGGTTAGGGTTTGAAAGGAAGGTGGAATTACTTTTTGGTCCTTAGGTTTAAACAAGTATAAATACCTGCACCCTTCAAACAAAGTAGATAACTCTCTTTTCTTTCTGTTTTTAACTATTTCATTGCTTTCCAAATATCTCTTTCCCCTTTCACAAGTTTGTAACTTAAAGCTTCGAGGTTTTTCCACCATAACAAAATCCGGTGATTTTTCAGGTAATGATGGAGAAGAAATCCTGAAGTTGAATCAAGATTTGAAGTTACACTTATTTTTTTCCCTTATTCTTTATTTCTTTTGCATACTTGGACATACGATTCACATTTCATTGTCCGATAAAGGCATGAACACACATCACACACATCAAAAGGATATAAAAGAAAAAGAACCAAAGTAAACTTAAAGGTAGTGGACTAAAGAATTCTCCATTCGATGCACGCATGTACACAAAATGGTATTGAAAGGCTGACTAAAAGGAAGGAGAAAAATGAAGCTCAACTGTAACCGAGTCAAGTGGAATATTCCAGAAATTTTGATGAATACATGCAAATTGCAGTTTTAGACCCAAATTGCAAGTTTCGTCCCAAACGTTTTTTTTTTTTTTTTTTTTTTGCATAAATAGTGTCAAAAAATCGCACTTTTGATCCCACGTCGTTTGTGACTAACGTTTCAGGTCATGTGCAAGCCACATGCCTGTTAGATGATATAATAAACCATTTTAATTAAAAGAAAAATGGCTAATAAGAAATAAAATGTGCCCAAATCATCCCAAATTGTTCAACCCTAACTTCTCTTCTCCGTCTCTCCTCTTTCCATCGCAACCTTCTCGAGGCCCATGCCGAGGGTTCATTCTCCATCTTGTTCTCTTGAAATTGAAGGAAATAATCTTCCCGAGGGATGCTGGGATCTCGACCCTGCTGCTACCCCTGACGAGCTTCTTCAAGGAGAAATTGAACTTCATGAGAGTACGAGCCCTTGTTTTACGAACCTAAGAGAGTCTAAAGAGAAGTTTGGTCCGATTGAGGAGCCTCAGTTTGAAGACATTTTCATAGGGCGAGAGAGGACCAACGTCGAGATTCGTCAAGGAAAATATGTAATAGGACTCAAAACTGCAAAAAAAGAAAATGGAAAAAGTTACGAAAGGACGAAATGTGCAACATTTTAAATCAACGGAGTCAAAAAAGAGAGTATTGGATCAAAATGAAATAAGTACGTGTTCTGTGGGACCAAAAGTACAATTTTCTCTGAATGTCTAAATATGATTCTTGATAATAATTAATATTTTTTTATGATCGACATGATTTATTTGATGCTTAAAGTAAAATATTGTTGAATAATTACGGGGTATTTTATAATCAGTGTAGTTGATCGGCTATTATTTTTATGGATTCACTTATGTAGACAGAGTACTAATATTCTTCTATTGCTCCATTTCCCTCTCGACTTGGTATGCAGTGGGTCTTTGAGAATTTATTTTAAGAACCTTGCATTGATCTTTGGTTTCGGGATATGATTATGTTTAGTGATAACAAGTTATTTGAATATAGACAAAAACTTGTCTGTGGCGGTTACACAGAAGTCATTCTGTGTGACGGGTCAACTCAAGTATAGTAAAAAGAAAAATGGGTGAATTGGGCTCCGCCGTTTCCTTCTTGATTTGGATAAATAAAGTTTCGCCCCACAAAATGAATTATGTGTGACTACCACACACAAGACTTACTCTTGAATATATAACTTGCATTGCAAACTTTATATGATTGCATATAAATAGTATGTTGTTTTCAGACTCTCCTTTAGATTCTCGTATTATTGCTGCTCTTGCGAGCGTCTCCTGGCCGAATTTCAGTGTGCTTGTACTCAGCTCTCTTCCAGAACCGAATTGGATAGCTGGCGCTCCATAATGCACCTCTGTCTTGGGTCAGAGTCTTCTTTGATGGCGGGACTTCTATAAGGCGCAATTCGGCTTATGTTGGGGTATTTATTTGCATTGAAGATGGATCATTTGTTCGTGCTCTTGCTAAAACCTTTTTCAGTAATTCGCTCCATGAACTTTCTAAGTTTCTCGCGCCGAGGGATGCAATTTTCCTTGCCCAGCAGCTTCAGCTCCCAGACTTCTCAACTTAGGCGACTCTTCTGTCGCGATTTTCGCCACTCTTGGGGAAGCTGGCTACGATGCCACCTGTCTTCCAATTCTTCTAGATACTCAATGCTTGCTTGCTCCTTATTCGACTCGGAAACTGATAATGCACAATCCGGTAACCACACAATTAAACAAGAATCTACGTCAACAATATAAGAACACACATGAATTACGTGGTTCGATCCGAAGATCTACGTCCACGGGCAGAAAACGGCAATCGCCGAGGTGTTTCTCTTTACTAGAACCCGGAGTTTACAGTGCGTATTACAGAGTGCAAAGTGCGAACCCTAATTCCGAGTTCTTTTCACCTATTTATCCTACTAAATCAAAACCCTAACTAACTCCCTATAATCTTGCCTACCAAATCTGCATAGCAGTTGGGAAAAGATCATGGCCTTGATTCGTGGAGCAGACTTGATTCGCGTGTTGCTGGGCTTGCTGGGCCTGGGCCCTCGCGCTTACTGGCGCGCTTGCTGGGCCGGTAAGTGGGCTCAGGTATCAACCCGACCCGAAGTGACCGGGTTATCCCTATCAGATGCCCCCCCCCCCCCAGCCGAAGCGAGGAGGGAGCTTCGGTTGTCACCGGAGTGGTACGGTAAGCAGGAAGAACCGGGGTCTCTGGCGGGCCGGAGTGTTTATGCAGGACTGAGTCTATCCGCGTCCCTGGGACTCTGCGAAGCGGTCAATGGACACAGTGTCGTGCTGGACTGAAGTACGCGGGGCATATAGCGAGATATCGAATTCCCCAGAAACCAAAAACGTGTTGGAAGGATATGTCAGTCTGGCCGAGGTGGAGGGTACACCGGAGTGAGTATTTCGGCCGAAATAGTAGGAGCACCGGAGTGTGGTAATTCGATCGAGGTGGAAGGTACACCGGAGTGCATCTTGAATCTTCCTGAAGAAGGGTGAGGCTGATGTGATTGGCGGCGCCATAATGAGAGAGAGAGTCGTGAAGTGACACGCTCTGCGAGTTCCAAGACAGCTGTTCCCCACGCGCCTCGGTAACTGTGAAGTGCGTGGAGATCACGCATGAATCCACATCACTGAATTTGAATAGGCTGCATCAGAGCCGTCGGTTTTTTGCATGTATATTGGGAATAACTGCACAGTAACTTTTCATCTTCTTCATTGCAATTCATCTATTTAGAAAGCGGGAAAAAGAGGAAACCTGCATTTGCGATTCATCAGAGATAAAAAATTTCTCAAATCAACCCTTTGGAGTTCAAACCAAGTAAGTATGTCTTCCTCTCCATCTTCGTCATCTTCTGGCTCGATCGAAGAATTAGGGACATCGAATGCCCCGTTAGATATCCCCCCCCTATCATACATCATTCCGGAGAGGGATGATGTTAGAACAATAGACAGAGTTGATGGCTTCGAGTGTAACGTTATGATGGTATCGTTTTATGAATGCCCGGTGGAGAATCTTGAGGTGTCCTCTATAGCGTTACGGATGTCGCGGGAACAACTTGAGAGGGAACTCCCATCATTTTATCTTCCCTACGACCTTGAGTATATAATTCCTACCCCCGAGGATAGGGCCTGTTGCCCACCGCAGGGGTTTATGACCATGTATATCGACCCCCTTAGAGTAGGATTGAGATTGCCGTTGTGGGACGTAGTCATTGAGTTGTTAAAATACTACGGCATCGCTCTCTGCTAGTTAGCGCCGAACGCGGTGAGGCAGTTGGTAGGATTCACTGTAGTCTGTAAACAGGCCGGATTAAAGCCGATGGTAGAGCTCTTTAGATTTTTCTTCCAGCTTAAAAACTTCGGGAAGTCCAAGGGGTGGTATTCCTTTAGTCCCCGAGCCCGAGGAGGGTTCAAGGTTCAGAACCCGAGCAAAGTAGAGGGGTGGAAGGAGAAGTTCATCTTCGTTAGGAATAAAATAGCACTCCCGAAGTGGAGGATTGACGAGGTGCTTGATACCGCCCCCGTGGAGAGCCCGGGGCCGAAGTGGAGCATACGTTCCGGACAGTAGGGACTTTTAAAACCCTCTGCTCCGAGGAGGAGTTGGAGAAGGCAGGATTGAGCCTGTACTATGCGGGCAATGGGGGCACCGAAGAGGTTAGGAGTTTTGTCGTTCTTTGATTTTTTGAACTTGTCATTTTGCGCAGAACTAACCATAGACTTTATATGCAGTGGGACGCTTCGGAAAGCAACCAGCAGCAGGAAGCCCCGCTAAGACTGCAGCGGCGAAGAAGAAAGGGAAAGCCGCTGAGGTGTCTCCCCGGGGGGAGATGCCACCCAGTGCACGACCGTCGACGGAGTCGGAGGAACGGGTGACGCCGGCGGGGTCTCCGGCCGTAGCAAAGAAGAGGCCGAGGCCTGCTGGGACTCCGCAGGCACCATCCAAAAGACCCCGGGTTGGGGCGAGTACGGAGGTAACATTCAAAAACGCTGACCATTACTTTAACTTACGCGAGGTGTATAGTTGAGGTCTGAGCCATATGTCACGTTGTGTTTAACTTATCCAGGGAGGGCAGGCGTCCCCCAGCAGTCTGGGATTTGACGGCGCGGACGCCGAGAAGATTCTGCGGCTGGCCAAAGGAATCATAGAGGTCGGCGTGAAGAGCGAGGTGAAGGCCAGGGAAGGGCTAGCTGCAACAGCGCGGGATCTTCGCGCACGAAACGATAAGCTGGCGTATGACCTAACCGAGGCACGCAAGAGAGCTGCCATGGTGGAGACCGAGGTCGCGCGTCTGCGCGGGGTGGACGCAGAGAACCACGCTCTCCGCGGTGAGCTGATGCAGCTGCGAGCGGACATGGAAATGAGGGAAGCGGCCGTGGTCGAAGGGCAGGGAGCCTTGCTAAGGGCCTTCGCTGATAAACTGTTCAAAACCACGACTTTCCTCGATTTTCAGACGAAGTTTGTGGCCATCGGGGATAAAGCCACACGGGCCTTGGTGCTGGAAGAGGTGAAGGAGGCGTACCCGAATGTGGACATCAGTCGTCTAGAATTCGGGTATGACCCTGAGGCGGCTGCCGAGGTGGAAAAGGCCTATTACGCCTCTTTAGCGGAGCTGCCAGAATGGCCCCTGGTGAAGGTACTCGGGGAAAAGAAGCAGCTTCTGACTGCCGCGGAAGTGGCCAGCTGTGAAGTGGACCAGGACGAAGAGTTCCTGGCATTCAGCCGCGGGGAACTGGCCACTGCACCCCCGAGCATCGAGCCCCCCCCACAGATGGAGGTCGAAGTCCCCGCCACGACTGAGGCCGTCGTAGCTGCCGAAGGAGAAGAAGCCGAAGTGTCTGAGGGCCGGCGAGAGGAGTTGCCCGAAGAGACTGAGGCAATTGAGCGGGAGGTCAGTCGATCCCCGCAAATTTAAACTTGTAAATTTGTAGAAATGTTAGGGGTGATGTACTGGAACAGTTGTACTCTTGCAATTTGAAATACAATTCCCTTTTCTTGGACTTCTTGCCTTCTTTTTACTTGTATGGTCAATTTATGTTTGTTGCCGAACTGTATTCAACTTTTGCATGCCTGAGAGTAATCGATCTGATTGACTCTTATCATTTGTCTAGAACACCGCGGAGCTGCACGAAACAATAAAAAAGCTAATGGAATCACTTGAGTGGTTCCGCGGAGAGAAGAATCGTCTGGAAATGCACGTAGTGCCCAAGTTGAAGAAGCAGATTGCCTCGGTGGAGAAGAAGGTGGTCGAGGCCAATGAAAGAGCCAAAGACTTCGAAATGAAGTATCGAACCACAGCTGCCGAGATGAGCCGCGTCCGCGTTCACCATAAGGAGTATGAGCGGATTCTGTCCGAGTTCGGTCTTCTAACTTTTGAAGAAGTAGAAGAGCGGACCGTTGAAATCCAAAGTGACATCGCGGCGTTGATGTCGAGGAGCTCGGTCGAGTCCGCGGAGCTCGTGAGGAAAAGAGAAGTCCTGGAACTGCTGCTCAGTATGTACGAAGGGTTGAAGGGCCGAATCAGGCGAAGGCCTTCTGCTGAAGAGTTCATCGCGAGCACCAGTCGGGACCGAAGTGCGCAGAAAGCTCCTCGGAAGGACAGGAAGACCAAAGGCAAGAAGAAACCCTCCGAGCAGAGCAAAGGCATAGTCATCCGAGAGCCAACTCCGGTGACCACAGTTGAAGAAGAACCCCCGGTGGTTGCTGAGGAGGTGGTCGAGGAGCTGGCCCGGGAAATCGAGGTGATGGCTCCGGCAGAGTGGGACCCTGAGCAGTGGGCTCAAACATCGAGGTCGGCCCCACAGTCCAGCAACCGAGCACAGTCCAGAGATGAAACCCCTAGGCCAGTGCCCAGAGAAAGTCCTCGGCGGAGGGAGACTCGAAGGGATGACCGAGCCGGAGCCCGAGGGGGTAACAGAGCCGGAGCCCGAGGTCGAGGATTTCCAAGATCCCGGAGGACCCAACGCAGACCGAGGAGCGGGTCCCAGCGCCGGAGCGCTGAATATTGGCTCGGGGGCCATAGGCAGTAGCTTTTGTATTTGTTGTCTTTGTTGTTGTTTTTTTTTTTTTATGTTTGTACTCTTATGTAAAAAACCATTTGATTTGAATACTCAGAAGATAATAATAAAACTGTTGTAACGTGTACAACCTGGTGTAATTAAAGTAACAGGTTACAAATCACTTTAATCGGGTGTTCGGGAACATGATAGAAAACTTGTTAAGTGTTTTAAGTAGGTGTTCGGGAACACGGTATGGATAAATCCAATCTCCCCGGACGGATCAGGCGGGAGTAAAAACTCCCCGGACGGATCAGGCGGGAGTAAGATACCTCCCCGGACGGATCAGGCGGGAGTAAACATTTCTCCGGTTAAACAGACGAGAAAGTTATGTGAGTCCGGGGACTAACATGCAAACCTCCTCGGACGGACCGAGAGAGAGGTTTAATTGTCCGGAGACTAATAATCATAGTATGATTGTGTTAGGGCGTTCCCGTAACGTAAAGAATAACACAGTAAGTTATGTAAGCAAAGAATTTTTATTCAATGTTAAGTCCCGGAGCAAACTCAAAAGTACAAAGTGAAATAACAATTATAAAGGAAATTAAAGGAAAGATAGTACTTGCGATGTGGCCTTCACAGATAGAAACGCCTCAAATTTGTGACGTGCCAACTTCGGGGGATCGGGGTCCCGTTGATATGTTCAAGCTGATAGGATCCAGAGTCATGTACAGCAACGATTCGGTAGGGGCCTTCCCAAGAAGCATGTAGTTTGCCCTCGGGGGCAGCTTTGCTGGCCGAGTTGAGCCGAAGGACTAAGTCCCCGACATTGAACTGTGTACCTCGAACCCGGAGGTTATAATACTGGGCAGCTCGCTGTTTGCACTTAGCCTGCTGAATGAACGATTGTTCCCGGCGATTCTCAAGCTCATCCAAATTTGCGCGAAGAGCCTCGTCATTATCATCCGGAACTAATGTGAGGAGGCGAGGACTCGGCACACTGATTTCAGCGGGGATAACGGCCTCGGAGCCGTAAGTAAGGCTGTAAGGAGTCTCCCCGGTGGAGGTGTGCGGCGTTGTACGAATAGCCCATAAGACTTGTGGAAGGTTTTCAGCCCAGAGACCTTTGGCACTATCCAGGCGCTTCTTTATTCCCGTGAGAAGGGTCCGATTGGTGACCTCAACCTGCCCGTTTGCTTGAGGGTGAGCAACCGAAGTGAAAATCTGTTTGATGTGGAGTTCTTCACACCATGAGCGGAATGGATCATTGGCAAACTGTTTACCATTGTCTGAGATAATAGTGCTCGGGATGCCGAAGCGGCAAACGATATTGCGCCATACAAATTTCAAAATATTCTGACCGGTAATAGCGGTAAGTGGTTCGGCTTCGACCCACTTAGTGAAGTAGTCTACGGCAACGACCAAGAACTTCAACCCTCCCGGAGCCACGGGGAAGGGTCCAACAATATCAATACCCCACTGAATAAATGGCCACGCACTCTGGATTCCCGTGAGTTCGGTTTGTGGCAGATGCTTTACACGGGAGTGTAGTTGGCACTTGCTGCATTTGGACACTAAGTCATGAGCATCGTTGAACAGGGTAGGCCAATAGTATCCCCAGCGGAGAACTTTCTTTGCTAAAGTCCGGGAACCGATATGGCTTGCGCAGGCCCCTTCGTGAACCTCCCGCAGAACTTGAATGGCCTCGGCAGGGGCGAGGCACCGGAGATTCGGTTGTAGGTACGATTGTCGATATAGAACTCCATTATGAAGGGAGTATTTGGGGGCTTTGAGCACAACTTGCCGAGCTCGTAGCTTGTCAGTGGGCAGAATCCCATCTCGGAGATACTGAATGATCGGAGTCATCCAGTTCGGATCATTGTCGGTCAGTACCGAAACTGTAGCCTCATGAATTGCTGGATGGGGGAGGTCTTCGACCATGATATCCGGAGATATATTAGTTTGGACCGCGGAGGCCAACTTGCTGAGTGCGTCTGCCCTGGAATTTTGAGCACGCGGGATTTTCTGGACAATAACTGCATCAAAAGTTGACATGAGTTTGAGTGCTAGAGAGCGATACCTGACCATTGTTTCTTCCTTGGCGACATAAGTCCCCTGAATTTGCTTAGACACGATCTCGGAGTCCGTGAAGAGCTCTAGGTGACGAACACCTAAAGATTGAGTGAGCCGGAGCCCGGCGAGGACTGCCTCGTATTCCGCTTCATTGTTAGTCACTTTAAATTTGAATCTGATGACATATTTAAACTCAACCTCCTCGGGGTCGATGAGAAGCAGTCCGGCGCCACTTCCTCGGACCGTGGATGCTCCATCCACGAATAGTTTCCACTTTCGGGATGAAGGAGCGAGTGTGACGTGGATATCATTGTCTGCGGGGGACTCATGATTGTCTGCCGGGGCTTCGGCCAGGAAGTCGGCAAGTGCTTGACCCTTAATTGCTCGGCGGGGGAGAAATTGGATATCATATTCGCCCAACTCAATGGCCCATTTGGCGAGGCGCCCAGACACCTCGGGTTTCACAAGGATTTGGCGTATAGGGTGATTAGTCAAGACTCGTATTTCACGTCCTTGGAAGTATGGCCGAAGACGCCGGGCTGCCATAACAAGGGCCAAGGCGGTTTTTTCTAGAACGGAATATCGCGTCTCAGCTCCATGAAGCACCCGGCTTGCAAAATACACGGGGTGTTGAATCCCCTCCACTTCTCGCACAAGAGCGGCGCTAACAGCCTCCTCGGCGGAAGCCAGATATAAGTACAGCGGCTCTCCGGGGAGAGGAACTGACAAGGTAGGCAGCTGCTGTATATGACGTTTCAAGGCCTCGAAAGCTTCGATGCACTCTGGAGTCCACTCAAAGGACTTCGCTTGCCTCAGGATTCTAAAAAATGGGAGCTGGCGCTCTGCTGCTTTCGATAAGAATCTGTTTAATGCCGCCAAACCACCTGTGAGGCGTTGAACTTCCCTGAATGTTTTTGGTGGCTGCAGGTCTAATACATCACGGAGTTTAGCCGGATTGGCCTGCAGGCCGTTTTGTGAAACCATGTACCCGAGAAACTTCCCGGAGCCAACACCGAAGGTGCATTTTGCTGGATTGAGTCGCAAGTTATAGCGCCGCAGGGTGCGCAATGTTTCGGCAATGTCCTGCACACATGAACGATGGGAGGAGCTTTTGATGACCAAGTCATCGACGTAGACCTCAACATTATGACCTATCTGATCGTGGAAGACGGAGTCCATTAGACGCTGATAGGTGGCTCCAGCATTCTTAAGCCCGAAGGGTAATTTCTTAAAAGCGAAGCACCCAAAGGCAGTGATAAACGCCGTTTTGAGGGCATCCTGTGGATCCATAAAAATCTGGTGGTAGCCCTTGTACAGATCTAAGAAACAAAGTGCCACGTACCCCGTAATGGCTTCGGCCTTTTGGTCGATGGAGGGCAGAGGATAGCAGTCTTTCGGACAGTGCTTATTGAGATCGGAAAAATCAACACACATCCGCCATGCCCCACTGGTTTTCGTTACCATTACCGGGTTGGATAACCAAGAGAGGCAGAATACCTCGAACAAGATGTCCGCATCTAGGAGTTGTTTCACCTCAACTCGAATAGCTTCATTTCGCTCCGGAGCGAATTTTCTCTGCTTTTGTTGGATTGGCTTTACGCTGGGATCAATGTTCAGCTTATGAGTAATCACTTCGGGTGAAACTCCGGGCATATCCAGAGGAGACCATGCAAAAACATCGGAATATTCTTGCAGGGTCTGAATAATGGCCTGATGTAGCCATGGCACATCCACAGCGCCTACAGTTACAGTCCGCTCCGGCTTGGACGGATCAAGCGGTACTCGAGCGGTGGCATCCCCCAACGGGGCACAGTCCCGAGGTTCCTTAACCGGGGAGGTTACCAGGAGCTGCTGTTTGGGAGGAACCTTAGCAGTCTTTTTGAGTGCTACGTACATACACTCTTTCGAAACTCGCTGACTTCCGCGGATAGCCACTTCACCATGCGAAGTGGGAAACTTGAGCGCGAGGTGATACGTGGAGCATATGGCTTTTGCCGGGGTGAGCCAGTCCCGACCCAATATCATGTTATATGGTGATGGAGAATTCACCACGTAAAAGTCCACGAAGATAGTTTTTATCCTCGGATAAGTCCCCAAAGACGCTGGTAGAGTGATGATACCTTCTGGCCGGACTTCACCCTGAGTGAAAGTCTGTAGTGGCCCGGGGGCCGGTCGAAGTTGATCTCGAGAAATCCCCATCCTTTCGAAACAGTTTGCAAATATAACGCTTACCACGGCCCCATTATCCACGAAGACCCGCCTTACCGTTATGTTGGATACAGTCATGTCGATGACAATAGCGTCCGTGTGAGGTGTTATCTCCGGAACGGGGTCCCTATCCGTGAAGCTAACGGTCTCGGACTGATGGAGGCGTTTGTGACGTGGCTCCTCGGGAGGAGGACGTCGAGCTTCTGCCTTTAAGGCATGTCGTGAAGCCCCGGTGGGTAGGACCCATATATCACGTTTATCACGTGAGGGGGTGCGTTGTCTTCGGGTCCCCCCGGAGGGGGAGGTGGTAGCGGGAGACGTGGTTGCTGGCGATTGCCAGAATCTTGCCGTGCGTAGTTATTTGGCCCCGGCCGATTATTCTGCCATGACGGCCGATTTTGTTGAGCACCTCGGTCTTGATAACCTCCGCGGTTGTGGGAAGAGCCCCCATTGTGGTTTGCCCGAGGTTGGTCCCCGGTTCGCGCGACGTATTGCCGCAAGAGACCCTTCTTGAGGCATTCTTCAATCTCCTTGCTAAGTTCCCGGCACTCCTCTGTCTCGTGCCCATGGTCTCGGTGGTATGAGCACCACTTTCCCCGGTTCCTCTTCTCAGGTGGTGCAGTCATCCGCGGACAAGGTCGCAGATCGTTCTTGTGGATTGAAAGGATCTCAGCTCGTGACTTCGTCAACGGAGTCAATTGCGGAATTTCACTTCGGGTTTCTAAATGCCCCGGTGTCAGGCGGGAAAATGCACTAGGTCGAGTACTAGGCCCGGCTTGAGCCTTGTCAGATTGCCTCTTGCTAGCGTGTTTCTCACGCTTCTGGCGAGTCTGCTCCTCGGCCTTAGCAAATTTGCACACTGTTTTGAACAGTGCTCGAGTTGTGACCGGGGTGTTCCGAGCTAACTCGGTGTGGAGTGCTCCGGGGCGGAGTCCATTCATAAAAGCGTTGATAGCCACATCGTCGGGGCAGTTTCCCACCTTGAGGCTTACCGCTGTGAAACGGTCTACAAACTGGGTAACGGTTTCACCGTCCCGCTGTTCCATGCTCATGACGTCGGCCAGGGTGGCCATGGGCTTCGCCCGTGCTTCGAACCGTGCCCAAAAGTGCTCGGCGAGTTCTCTGAAAGAGGATACGCTGTCGCGCGGGAGAGAATCAAACCAAACCCGAGCTTCATCTTATAAGTACTCGGGGAAAATCTTGCAATACTGGAGGGATGTGATGCTATCATGGCTAAGCATGCTGTGCCTAAAAGCTCCAAGAAAATTAGCCGGATCTCCTGTGCCATTGTAAGGTGGTATGGCTGGCCGTTTAAACCCTTCGGGAAGGGAAGTGGCAATGATTTCCTGGGAGAAAGGTGTGATGATCTCTCCATTGGCATCAAGGCCCAGGATTCTATCCAGTTCAACGTTGCGTTGAACTCGCTCATACTCTTGAAGATCCAGAGCATGAGGATTTGCGTAGCGAACTCTCTTAGCCGCATTAAGTGGACGGCGACGATCCACATCAGTAGGTTCCTCATTGCGAGGTCACGATTCATTAGAACTCCCATGGTCCTCGGAAGAACCAGGTTGTTCCCGTCGTCGATCATGACGCCTGCGGTGCCCCGGATCCTGTGGATCACGCGAGTGTGGTGGAGGCACCACGGGATTAGCATTATGGCTAGCAGGCCCCGCGGCAGGCCCCGCGGCAGGCCCCGCGGGACGTAGGCGATTAACTGCCCAATCTTGGAGGACATGTGCATGCTCTTGTAAGAAATCTTGGAGCAATTATGGGGTGATTTGAATGTTCACCGGTGGTTGAGCAGCAGCAATATTAGGGTTTTGCTGGTCTTGAGGGGGTGGAGGGTTTTGATTACCCTGATGGTTGGATGCACTCCCTGCCGGCAATTGCCTCGGCGGCACAACTTGATCCACAGGTGGATCTTGATCGGATTGATCCCCGCGGCGAGCTTGATTCAAACGAGTCGTCACCATGATGTTTGGATGCAACGTGAACGTCAAAAAATGTTGGTTAGCGCCTTCAAAAAATTGCCTTGTCGTTCCCACAGACGGCGCCAATTTGATAATGCGCAATCCGGTAACCACACAATTAAACAAGAATCTACGTCAACAATATAAGAACACACAAGAATTACGTGGTTCGATCCGGAGATCTACGTCCACGGGCAGAAAACGGCAATCGCCGAGGTGTTTCTCTTTACTAGAACGCGGAGTTTACAGTGCGTATTAAAGAGTGCAAAGTGCGAACCCTAATTCCGAGTTCTTTTCACCTATTTATCCTACTAAATCAAAACCCTAACTAACTCCCTATAATCTTGCCTACCAAATCTGCATAGCAGTTGGGAAAAGATCATGGCCTTGATTCGTGGAGCAGACTTGATTCACGTGTTGCTGGGCTTGCTGGGCCTGGGCCCTCGCGCTTACTGGCGCGCTTGCTGGGCCGGTAAGTGGGCTCAGGTATCAACCCGACCCGAAGTGACCGGGTTATCCCTATCAGAAACATTTTTGGATTCGTAGGACCGAAAATTATGTTCTTCATGCTTTAGCAAATTATGCTAAATCTTAGAGTTTGGATACTTTGGTTGCGATTTTTCTCCCTCATTTCTTTGTCAATCAATACCGTCTGTTTCCGGTTAAATTAATAGAATTTTCGTTTAAAATAAACAACGATCAGATTTTAATAATCATATTAATTATTATTTAAATTTTTATTACAATTTTTTTTATCACGCTTTACACATGAATTTAATATTATTTTTTAGTTTTACTACATTATATCTCTGAAAACAAATAATAAATCAAAATTCATATAACCAAACTTTTCATAAACAAATTTATCACGAACCACTCAAATCATAAACAAACGTGCTTCAGAGTTGGGAAAAATACAATTGTAGTCTAGTTGCATACTTGCATTTTTATGCTCTCCGATTAGCCTTTTGCAATTTTAGCCATCTAACATTTAATTTTCGCGATTTTTTGACTTATTTCACCAAAAAAGTAATTATGTCGCCGAATGTGTCACATAACTCTCATATGGTGTACTAATTTAGGCATCATCATTTATTTAAACCACGTGGCGACACTACAAGAGAAAAAAAAATCAAATTAGATACAGAAAAATTCATCTCTAATTACATGATATGAGTCTCTAAATTAAAGTAGTGACAGACTCGATGCAAAATATTTGGTCTCTATAATGCTCGTCTCAAAATTTAGAGACCGATTTATTCAGTCTCTAATTTTAGTGTCGGAATTTTCGTCTCTATTATGAAATTAGAAACTAATTACATATAGAGTAGAGACAGATTATGCCTTTCGCTAATATTCAGTTGTTATGTTACTAATCAGATACTAATATTTTTTTCCACATTTGGTCATTATTCTATTTTTATTTCGTTTTTATTTGTAATCGATATTATCCATTATTAATTTTTACCTCTATTATGAAAACTAGTAATATACCCGTGCGATGCACGGTTTGTAAATATAGTAATGGGTATATAATAAGAATTACATTCTAAAGTTATATAGTTTTTTAGATTAAAATGATGATGATGATGATGATGATGATGATGATGATGATGATGATGATGATGATGATGATGATGATGATGATGATGATGATGATGATGATGATGATGATGATGATGATGATAAAAAAGAAATAGGCAATATATATCTTGAAGTCCTTAAAGTATTGATGTTTGTTTTAAATAGTCCTTAAAGTATCATTTTGTTTTAATTGGTCCTTAAAGTTTTAGTTTTTTTATTCAATTAGTTCCCTGAAGTATTTTTTATTTTAATTAGTCCCTTATGTTTTGGAATTATTTCAATTAGTCCTTAAACTATTACAAAAATATATTTAAGGTCCCTAGAAGAAAAAAATACATAAAATATGTGAAATCACCGATTTAATTCAAAATGATATTGTAGCATATCTTTTATTAAATAAATGTTTTGTAATTTATCATTATGATGCTTTCCCCCTGAAACGAAGGTGAATTATACTAAAATATCGATTTGAATAAAACTCCAAGATTATATTTTTCCAAGAATTTCATCCAAACTTTGAGAAAATACTTTGTGCTACTTTATTTTAGTTAGAAACGTGCTAATTTGATCCAGATATTTTGAACTCTAACTATATTAAATTTAAAGTAAAATTGAACATTATCAACGAAATAACTTTAATCTTTTTAAATATTGTAAAGACCTTCAAACATAAAATTTCAAAGTCCTTTCGTTAATAATGTTCAGTTTTACATTAAATTCAAGATAGATAGAGTTCAAAATATCTCAACTAAATTATCACTAAAATTAAAGTACCACAAAGCATTTCTCAAAGTTTGGATAAAATTATTGAGAAATTATAATCTCGAACTTTTGTTCAAATCCTATTATAGTATAATTCACCTCGTTTGATGGTAAAAGTATCATAAACAAATAACACAATATTTATTTAATAAAAGATATGTTATAATATTATTTTGAATTAAATCGACGATTTCACATATTTTATGTATTTTTTTTTTCTTTTAGGGGGCCTTAAGATAGCATTTCGTAATAGTTTAAGGATCCTATTGAAATAATTGTAAAACATAAGGGACCAATTGAAACAAAAAATACTTCAGGGACTAATTGATTTAAAAATTTATAACTTCAAGGACCAATTAAAACAAAATGATACTTTAAGGACCATTTAAAACAAACATCAATACTTTAAGGACCTTAAGATGTATAATGCCAAAAGAAATATGTAAATGAACAATATATTATAAGAAAATGAACATAATAATATTTAAGAAATAAAAGAAAAAAATATAAACAATTTAAATACTAATAATAAGATTTAATAATATAACAATATCTTATAAGTAAAAAAACTCAATATATTTAAATATTTTGAAAATATTTCTTATTATAAATATATTTTTAAAATAAAAAATAATATTATTGTAAAATGAAATCTCTGTTAAATAAAAGCAAATCACCGAAAAACAGCAATTATATCCTAAATAATATCAGTATTAATTATTACTTACTATTTTTAAAAACATAGCACATCATGTAATATTTTAAAATAAATATAATATTAGAGAGCCATTCGAAATAAAGTATTTACCATTTTTAAACTCAAGAAAATACTCGATGCAATAAATTTAAACAAATAATATATATCTATATATATATATATATCATGGGCGTACAATTATTTGTGTTAATTTTCTAATTTCTCACTTTTTACGCGCATATTTAACATGATTAATACCTATTCATACGAATATTTTGTGAATAGTATCCTTATAATTCCTGCAACATGTAAAATTGTGTTCGTTCTTTTCATTTATTCTTTATATATTTTTTTTTTTTTTGTAATTTTTAATTTCATAGTAATATATTTGTAGAAATTCGTGAAAATAAGGATAATTATTAAAATAATGAATTTGTCTAGTAAAATATTTTTTTTATCTTTTAATACATATAGATAAATAGATAATTATACAGTCTCTAGGCTTAAAACATTGTTTATTAAAGAACGAACATAATTCATAAGCTATATAGAATATCGATCTAATAAGAAACTAGTCTAAGATATTCTAATAAACAACAACACTTATTAAGAATTATAATTATGAGATTGTTCCATTAAATTATTAGATGAAATAGTATCAAATCGTAGTATTCAAATTATGGGTTTGCACAATACAGTGTGGATCTGAATATTTGAAAATATTCAGATCCATATCAAACATCTGTTATTTAAAAAATAAGTATCCACTACCGATCTAACAATTCGGGACGGTACGGTGCAATTATTTATTTTTTTGGGAAAAGTTCGGTTCAAAATTTTGAATCTAACGAAACGGTTAAATTCGGTTCGATTCACTTCAGATAATAGGAGATTTTTTTTCTTTATCTTTTGAATGATAAATTCAATTTGAACATAATATATTGACGTCTAACTAATATAAATAATTTTATTACATTAAATTTGTTCACAACTTACTAACTTGTGTTTTGAAAACTATATAATAATTAAATATAATATTTTTTAATTATTTATGTTACATATAACTAAGTACAAAATTATGAATAATTTGGATAATATGTTTTTAAATTTATAATTTGTTATTTTATCCAGCTATTCGGTTCAATACAGTTTCGTATGCTTCGGTACTTCAATATGGGTTCCGATTCGGAAAATTGAGAAATATCCAAATCCGTACCAAAAAAAAAAAAAAAAAAAAAGAATCGGCTTAGTTTGATTCAGAAAAAGTCAAATGGTCAATGGGTTTTTTCAGTTCGGGTTTCTGTCCAGTTTCAGTAATCTCCAATCTTCGTGCACAACCCAATTTCAAATACCGTTTAACTTAAGAGTTAAAAAAAATTCCAGCCTAAACTATGGTCAAATTATCAATTTGATTCCTAACTTTTTTTACTATCACTTCAGTGCCTAAACAACACGAAACTGTCTTTTGCAATCCGTCGGTGACTTTTCCGGCCAAAAGTATATCATGTGTCCATCATGTGATACAAGAGATATTTTTCAATGATACTTCAATGCCTAAACTACATGAAATTGTCATTTTACAACCTGCCGATTTACATGGCTTACAAATATTTTCTAGAACTGCATGACCTTATGAAATCTTTTTGGATAAGTGAGGTTACCTCAACAAATATTTGTGGATAATTGAAAGATTAAAAGATACATTTTGCTTCGAAATAGTTATTGGGTGGAGAACTCTTAAAAAAAGAACCAATTGATTAACAAATCACTTGACTAATTTCACTATCATTTTCAACTGATATTAATGTAAACTGGATTCGTGATATTTTTGCTAATTTATTTTTAACGTAAGATCTCAAACAATCCAAAAATATTTAGATACCAGAAAGTATAGTGAACTGATAAACTTATTTTCTCATAATCTTGAATAATAGCACTTTTTGTAATGATATTTTAAACATCAAAACATGTAACAGTTAGCTAATAAAAGTTGTTTATGTCAAAATCAAGCACCACTTGATATATATTTGATTATCAAGGTCTTACTAATTATATTTACCAAACATAATAAAAATTGTCAGTCACAATAAATACTTACGTCTAATATACAAATTATCACAGATTAAAAAGTTACATTTCTTCGAATATAACATTTAATTTTAATATATGTAACATGATCTCTGATTACAGATCGTGAAAAGAAGGCTAATCTTAGAAATTTTGAAATGGACTAAGAAAAAATATATTATTCTGTTAAGAAATTGAAAAAGTTTTTTCAAATAAAATAAATAAACAAATTTACACTGTCAATTTCAATCGTATTTGGAACAACTGGCGAGAGCTACTTCACCACATATGGGGCTATGTGTTACACACACCAATCTCTTTTATTTTATGCATAATTTTTATTTTTCTTGAGTAATCTCATATTTTTGTTTTATATAAAAATATATCCAAAATTAGCTTAACAAAAAAATATTTGATATCATAAATTTTAAAGAAACATAAATTGAAAAATAAAGTATATTTATTTGATTATTAATTTTATTTGCAGTGAGTCACAAAATACAATGTACAGTTTTATCTACAACAAATACTAAAGTCTAACTCAAGTAATAACCAAAATGTAAAAGGTGATTAATATGAGAAATTATATAAATTATGAACAAAAATAATAAATCTATTAAGAAATTGAAAAATAAAAATTTCTAATCACAGATAATAATTAATAGATGCGGCATTTTATCATCTATGCAAAGTCCGTCAAGAATCCGTCAACTGCATGAGGAGAGTGTTACACATGCGTCATTATTTTTCTAACAAATTTCCCAAAAAAGAAAAAAGTTCCAATACAGAAAAATAAAATGTGTGATTTCGCTATATATTGATGGCTCCAATTAAATATAGATTTAACATGTCAATGGAAGATTAATAACTTTTAATATATATATATATATATAGTAATTTTAACAAATTTATATTAAGTAAATTTATGATATTCAAAACAATATTAATCTAACAAATATATAGTAAAATAATATCCAATAAAAATATTAACCAACAAAAATTTACATTTTTCGATCACAATTTTATTAATATAAATAATTATTATGTTTTTAGTAATAGAGTCCCCACTTATATAAGGAACATATTCATTGTATCTTTTGATTATGGTCTGTGGAAATCAAGGAGTTATTTATGTCTATCAATATATAAGTCAAAACTTAACATAAATACATATTTTACTTATTCAACTCACGGTCTAGTTTTAGATGATTTTATTTTTTTTTGGAGAATTTTTTTTAATATTTTTATTTATAGAAAGATTTACTTTTATATTAAGTAAGATCTATATATATAATAACATAATCGTTGCCATTTTTAGTAAGAATTATTTTTCCCCGCCCAAATCACCATACCTCATTCGAAATGGACAAGTGGTAAGATCCGGACCATTCATCAGGATTATTTGGAATGGCAACTATGACTAATTAATGTTATCATTACAATTTTCGGCCAATTAAGCAAAAAAAGTTCCAATTAAATCTAAATTATATTTCATCATAATTAAATTAGTCATATAAATGGCAACTACCATCAATCCTTCCGTTTTGCACCAAAATAAAAGAGATCCTACTAATTTTTTGTTAATTCTTCCTTATTTAATTATAATATCTTTAAGCATAATCCATTCATAATCGTTGATACTTCACGTCCCTCCTTTCACGTCTGTATATTCGTTCTCTCCAACGGGTTTTTTTTTTTTTCTTGAACGATTTGATTTTTAGATTTATCGTTCATTGGTTTATATATATAACTTTTTGGTTGTAAATTCATTTGCTTTTGTTTGCTTAATTTTGTTTAGTATCATTAACACATCTATAATATTGTTGTTTCATGTATTTCTTCTGACATTGTTGAACATCCAAATGTTTAGTTATTTAGAAATATTTTGGAATTCGTTTTTTAGGAGGTTGTCGTCTAGATTATTTGTTTGAATATCTTTAATTTTAACTGTTTTTGTTTCTCTTTTTTTTTTTTTTTTTTGTTTATCTTGCAGGTAGCCACCATTTAATCTTGAGTTCATATTACCCTAAAGGTAATGACTTCTAATCAAGTATCTTTGGTTATTTTCTTTTGTACTTTTAGTTTTTTTTTTCGGCACATTAAGTTTTTTAGAATAATATATGACTGATTTCGTTTCAGTTTATTTTATTTTATGTTTTTATTGATTTTCATCTTTAGTTATTTAGGATTTCTGTAATTCACCTTTTATTTAGGGTTTTCGTAGTTTTTTTTTAATTGCCATTAGTTATTTAGTTTCTTGAACAATATTTTACCTGATTGTATTTAGTGTTTTATCTTCTAATTTTAGATACGTATCCAATAACAAGTCTTCCAGGTTTTCATCCTTTAATCTTGATTTGATATTTGCCAAAAGGTAATATTTTCTAATCAATATTTGTTGCATATTTATGTTATGTTTTATTCGATATTATAAAACTGTTTTTGGAAACTCTTTAAACTTAAAGTCCCCGATTATTATATGTTTGAGAACATAGATAGAGATATTTGGTTGGTTGTGATTGAAAAGTTTTGATGATCAATATTACTTGACTTCTAGCTGGAAAGAGTTTGCAACTGCAAATATATCCGTTGGTGGTATTATTGTCCTCTTCTCATATGAAGTTGCAGTCGAAATGTTTGGAATTACATTTCCTGGGTCATCTAAGTTATTATACATAATTAGCAGAGAAATTCAATATGGATTCAAATGACCTCTTCATGACAAAATCGGTTCAACAGGTGTTGTTTATTAATTTTTTTCTTTAAATGTCATTTTGTTTGAGAAAAACTTTAAACCTTTTTTGTACTTTCTATTTGTAGAGAAAGATGTGCATATTACTGATAAAGATAATTGTGAGGCCATATTTTTGGATGACAGTGGTGAAGAATGTGATGGATCAATTATAAGTTAAATTGAAAATGGTGCAAGGAGTCAGCCAGAGTTCACGACTTCATTGTATTCTTCGCATATCAATTGTTCAAGAATTATATTTTATTGTCCCGAAATAAAAATATTGTAGTATCATTTATGTTTTTTTATAATGAACGATTGAATTCTGATACACGTCGTGCATGCATGCATTTAGGTCGATTTAGAAGATGGTTAGATAGCACTTGCATGCATAATTGGTCGATTTGTGCTTATATTCGTCATATTGTGTTGGATGACGTATTTGTGCTTTTTTTAAGGATATTTAGGTGATTTTATGCCAAAAAGTCATTTTGGACGAAGTTTGGAGAAGAAATAAGCAAAGATAGTGAGGAAAATGAAGAAAAGAAGAAAATTGAATCAAAGGTCCAACTCGGTCGAGTCCATATTTGGACTCACTTGAGTCAATAATTCGAAGAGAAACAAGGGTTTTGCTCGAGAGAAACGACTCGGTCGAGTTCCTTATAGGACTTGGTCGAGTCAGTTATGGCGGTTCACGCATTTTGTCCGTCTTTTGGCCTATTTTCGCCCCGTTTCAACCCTAATTTATCCCAAAGTATAAATACAAGCTCCCAAGTCTGAGAAAAGCACAATTTATCATTGGGAAGCACTTGGAAGCTTGAATTGAAGAGTGAGGAACGCGAAAGACAAAGATCAAGATTCAAGATCCGGGTTTTGAGTATCTCCATTCTTATTTTTTATCTATGCAAGATGTTTGTCTATGAATTATCTTGATTATGACTATGGGTAACTAATCCTATTGCGTTCTAGGGTTAGAGAGTAGGTTTTTATTGACTATATTTTGATATTTGTCTAGTTAGGCATTCTAGAAGAGTGTTTTGTTAATAGACTTACGACATATAACGTAGACATCGATAATCGTCCGAGAGGAGTGAGGTGTTTATGTTGGCATTAGTCTAGGGTCTTTTAGGAGTTGTTGTATGGTAGTTAGCCCGAGAGGGTAATTATTTATAATTGATCTACATGTTAGCATTGTCCGAGAGGAAATAGTCGTGTGACCGCACTGTTGTGATGCGGTAAAATTAGTTAAACCTAGCTACCCTTCTAGCTTGTAGAAGTAGTAAGTAGGGTCGATCCCACAGGGAGCAGGAAGACTATTAGTGTTTTAAATAAATCCTAATACTAGCAATATATGAATATAAATAAATAATGGGGGTTTGTAATTCGATGTGTATTAACTATGGAACCAAAACAGAATTTAAGCAAAGTAATTATGAACAATTCTACTTATGAAATAACGAATCCCAGCCCTTAATCTTATCTCCCCCTAGTTATTACTACCATGTGATAGTTGCAATTATTAATCAATTTCACCCTTAAAACTCCTACCCCAAGATTAGCAACAAGCTCTGCTAACCTCGTTATCCATTATGTTTAACTAACCAAAACAAGCTCTTTGGTTAGTCTATCCAGTTGAGTGACCTCAGAATAAGCTCTCTGGATCTCATTAACCGGACGCCTAGAGTACTAAGATAATAGGATAGAAACGGTGTGGACCTCGTAAGCTCGGACCCATACAGACCGAGCTATATACTACCCCAGCGATATCACTCGCTATTCGCTACTAAGTGGCTATAGGTTCGTAACAATTACGGATTACGATTATAACCTAGCATTACTTATGTAATTATAATCCTAGGTGATCAATCTAGCACATAAACACATAAGCATTGAAGGATAAACAAATAGTATAACAACGTTTCAAAGTATTCAATCAATTAACAATCACCGTAAATATCACAAGATAGCAAAACTAGGGTTTGACTCAACTAAGGATTGAAATAACCTACTAGCCGCTCATGGCGGTGACAAAAGACAAATTAAAACGAAAATACATAATTTAAATAATTTAAGGACACGAAAACCCGAATACTGTCGATCTTGATTGCTCGTCCCCTTCGAAATCTCCCAATCTTGCTCTCACGTAATGTCCAAGTCTTCAATTTCCGAGCATAAGGGTCCCTTTTTATAGAGGAAGTCAAATTGGGTTGATTTTGGGCTCTAAATCGGAATTCTTGTGGCCCAAGGATTAATTAACCACCTTATTGGGCCGCGACCGCGCAGATGGGCCGTGCCCGCGCCCGCTTTTGGTCCAACAACACGCCGCGGCCGCGCCACTTGTCCAGAGATTTTTCCCGATTCCTTCCCTTTGGCCGCAGCCTCACCATTGTGCCGCGGTCGCGGTACTCTGTTCTCATTTTCTGGCCTTTTTTTTCATTCTTTTGACATCCGGACTTCATTCCTTCGTTATGCATCCGGCCAAGTATGGATACTTAGCCTTAAATCACCTATTTAGCTCAAAACGAAAGCACAAACGTCAAATAGTCCAAAGACATTAAAACAAGCTAAACGCAATCCATTATACACGCAAACATCACAATTCATCACTCTAACAGACTTAAAGTGCATAAATAAACGCATGTACCAAAATCCCCCAAACTTAACCCTTTGTTCGTCCCGAACAAATCTAAATCAAACAAACAATCAAGACACGGGTTTTAAGGCACTTTAAGTGGCACTTACGAGTTTCAGAAAAGTTTTCCAAAAAAACACAGCAACTTGATGTAAACGAGCATATTTGACAGAGCAACTTCAACTACTTTCATCACTTATGATTTTCAACAATTGATCCTCACCGGAATTGTGTATCACTCTTCTCTCAAGTGTTTAAGGTATGCAAAGTATTCCACTCACGCTGGCTTATATTCAACGACCACCATATGCTTGCCAATTATTTAAGTCGGACCTAGTGCTCAGCATGTGTGGCAAAGAATAAAAAAGGTCTTTAATTCAGTTGTAATAGGCTTAGGTATAGGGTAGGATAAAATTTGGATGAAAATGACTAAAACGTGGACTAACCAAGTTATTCCTACTCAACCACCCCTCAAAACAATCACTCCCATCTCACTCTCCAAATCTCAGTAAATCACCCCAAGGAATGACTTCTTCTCCCCACGAAGGATCTTTTACAACCAAGTGCTTTTTTTTTTCTCACTACTTTTCTCTCTCTTTTTTTTTTTTTTTTTTTTTTGTTTTATACTTGGGTACCACATTTTCTGGGACTACCTGAATTCCTTCTTTTGTTTTTTTTTTTCTCTTTTCTCTTTTTTTTTTCACTAAGCACTTCTCTTACTCCCCTCCTCAAATCATGCTTCATATGTACCCAACTCATTTCTTTTCTTACTTTGCATTGTACAAATCAAGAAGTCTAAAAGTTTTAACACATAGGAGGGTAAACCTTCTTGATTTTCCTATCACCAATTGCCCTTGTCATCTCTCCTTTTATTCCCCTTTTTTAACCCATAGTAATCCCAAATAACATCCCCGACTACCTCTCCTTTCGCCTCCCTCTTAACTAGATTAGTCCAATAAGGTCAAAGGTCAATGTGAAGGATATTCGGCTTGTAATATTCGGCTAACAAATAACAGGCTCACGGCTCAAATGGGCTAACTACGGAAAATTTATTTTGTAAGTTTCCGGTCAAAAAGAGTAATTATTTTGAGACTCTGAAATAAGCTAAAATCAAGAAATGCCTAAGATCATTTTCTAAGCCACAACACACATCGACTTATTCACGACAGACATGCAAGGCAAGTTCTAGGGTTTATATGCACATAACCAATGAAAATCACACCGAAAGAATTTATACAAATTACTCCAAGACTGGAGATACAAAATAGGCTCAAAGTCCTCACAGGGCAATTTTTCTGATCAACGTAGCAATTCACAGCTCAATTTCATCTCCATTACCCGCCATGCTCTATCATGTGCTATTGTAAACAAGTTTTAACAAAAATCATCATCAACTCATTGCCAACTTATTATTACCTTAATGTGTTCATCTTCTTTCTTAACAACACAATTCAGTGTTCTTTTCCTTTTCTAGACTCGATCTGGACTCAACCAAAATAAACACAATAAAACATAGACTCCTCAAAATAAAATAATGAACCAAAAACCTACGGCTCACAGGCCCAACACACTATCCATGGCACACAGGCCCAATCCTCAACTAATGGCTCACAGGCCCAATAGCAATGCATAATAAAATAAATAAAAAATGACAAAATACAAAATAAAAACGGGCAGCATACTAGAAACGCGGCCATGTCGCCCCACGTCACACCCCCCTCCCCTAAACTTGGTTGAAAACCAAAGTTTGAGGGAAGAAAAAAGTGGTGCGGCTTGGTACGTACTTACAGTGCTTTACTGAGGCGGCGGCGGAGGTGGGTGACCCCCTTGTCCCCAAAAGGACTGCATGTATTTCCACAACCCATCGATTTTCTATGGCCGTCCAACGATCATCTTCCACCTGCCAATGCTGCTCCATAGTATGGTGCCATGCAGTCTCACGTTCTTGACCGTTTGCAAAGCTGCCATAATCTCCTGATGGCCCGACTGGCTCTCTCCTCTATAAAAGGCTAAATCGTCCCTGAGTGAGGTAACGAGCCCTTCCATATGCTCCTGAAATTCCCACTGTGACTGAATGGCAGCAGCGGGCCTCTTCTGCCTGGTCTGGCGGTGGTGACTGCTTCCTTCAGCCGGGTCTTCTTGATCCGGAGTGGTGTCATCGTCCGGCTGAGGTATAACCGGGACTTGCCCCAACTGGTACCGCTGTAATTCGGTGTCATCAGGCTGTCGAGAGGCGGCCAAGTGGGCAGGTGAAGCCAAAGATAAGTTTCGGTTATCGTAGATATTTAGCACCTCCGTGAGCCTCGGATTTGGTAGGCGAAGGAATGGTCCCACATTTTGTATAACATATGGGACGGTCTTGTTGGATGGCTTTCGGGCCACCCCTTCTTTGTAACCCAAGGTCACGACTCTCATTTTCTCCAAATCCTCCCAAGTGAGAAGGAACTGAGTGGTCACCGGTGTCAGATCAACCAACGGAACTCCACAATCAGCTGCGATCGGAGTAATCAGACCTCCCACGTATATGTTATCCCACTGTTTGAGCACCACGTGTTCAAAGTGCTCGAGCATCAATTCGGCTACCATCACCTGCTTCTTGTTCAGCATATGCCACAATAGTTTTAACTCGTTATGGCGTGCGGCCCCTGTTTCTTTCCTTGCAAAGATGGTGAGGCTAAGGAGCTTCTGAATGTACCGGATCACGGGGCTACGAATCCAAGAGTTCTTCGAGGTCTTAGTGGAAAAGGGTTGAGCATCAACAAGTCACATCAAACTGATTGTAGCAGCTGGTGACCTCTGTATATGGCATATCATAAATCGCGGAGAGTGCTGTCATGGTCCTAGTCAAGGTCTGCCCCCCTAGTTGAAACCAGGGTTGTAAGCAAATCAAATATTTTTGATTCGATTCGTGATTCGAATTCGAAAAAATCAAATTCGAATTCGAATACGAATTAATTATAATATTCGAATAATATTCGAATTCGAATTCGAATATAGTTGTATTCGATTCGAATAATTCGAATATTCGATTCGTTTATAATATAATATATTTTAAAAATTAAATAATAAATATAATACTAAATGTATGTATATAATATATTTCTATAGCTATATATTTAAATAAATTTTATATATAATATATATTATTTAAATTTATAATTGAAAAAAAATAAAAAATAATAATATTTAAATATTTAAAAAATAAATAATATATATAATATAAAATTAGAAAATAATTTTCGAATCTCGAATCGAATCGAATAGTTCGAATATTTCTCACGAATCGAATTCGAATCAGCTATTTAAATTCGATTAATATTCGATTCGAATTCGAATTCGAGTTTATATTTACGAATTCAAATCGAATTTCTTAATATTCGGTTCGATTCGATTCGTTTACATCCCTAGTTGAAATGTGATGCTTTCGGGCACATCCCCGCACTTGTTGGGTCCATGATGATCTCGAGAGTGCTTAAAAATTCAAGTGTCAGCCCCATGTATGTCAGTTGGGGTTGCATGACCCCCCGAAGTCCGGCGGAATCCAAAAGGGAGGTCACATTATCATATATGCCCATGTCCTTGAGGAGCTGGTCTCGGCCGTACCGAGTAGCCATGATCGGTCTGTTGCACAGCTTCTTGAAGCGCTCTTTGTGGGAGTCCTTGGTCAAAACAAAGCCGAAGTGTCGGCTGTCAGTGGGGTCAGACGGTAGCACCGGAGGTGGAGTTTCCACTGGTGGCTCTTCAACCACCGGCTGCTTCCCCTTGGCCTGTCTACGACTGGGATGGGGAGGCATGATTATAGGTACCTATACCAACAACACCATAAGTATCCAAGTGGTATGAAAAACACCTAAAATGTGAATATATAGCTTAACATACTATGATTTTGATTCAAGGTGGCATGCACGAACATGATACAACTAGGATGAGCATATGAAAAGTACGATGCAACCGGAGGTATGTGATGCATTATCCTAATTTAGTCATAGTTCGGAATAAGACTGCAAACGGGTGTAGTTCAAGCTATTTAAAATGAAGCACGCAAGGTGTTTGACAAAATGACACAAAGAACGACCACTCCCAATTATGCTATCTTTACCACAATATAACAGCCACAAAAACCACTCACCAAATCCATGACTAACCCTAGGGAAGACTCGTCTAAAACCGTCAATGGAAGCCAAGTTATCAACACAATGCATATACATATATACTCAACTCCAACTAGCAATAATAAACGAAATTACCCCCCTAGTATTCACAATATTACGAAATTGAAGATGAAATACAAAGGAGACGGGTTAGCATCACGTACCGAATGAGTTTAGTCGAGAAAAATTTGAATTTGTGTTTCGCGCCCAAATCGACTTGCCCAAAACATGGTGAAAATCCGAAAGCAATCGGACTAGTTTGTGTTTCAAGGTGTGTGTGTGTGAATTAGTGCTGAACTATAGTGATTTGTGGGTGAAAAAATGATTATGTGTGTGCAAAGTGTGTGTTTTTCACGAGGGAGGGGAAAAGAAAGTGAGCAAGGGAACCCTGGCCGCGGCCAGGGTTTTAAACCAGCTGTTCATCAGGCCGCGGCCGTGCTCGGTTAAATCGCCACGGTCGCGCAAAATGTCCAGCAGTTTTTTGTGTTTCTAGAGCAGTTTGGCCGCGGCCGCGCGTAATTGCCGCGGCCGAGGGCCCTGTTTTGAGCCTTAGACTCAGTTTCTCCGTTTTTCTGACCCCCGTCTCGATTTTATGGCATTCCTGGTCCTGTGAACCTCATGAAATACAACCAAAACATGAAAATAAAAAAAAAAAAACTCTAAAACAATAAACTAAAAAACAAAAAGAACAAAAATAACCTTAAACATCGGGTTGCCTCCCGACAAGCGCTGTTGGTTAACGTCGTTAGCTCGACGGGTGTACTCCTCAAGTTGGAGGGGGGTCTTCGACCTGAGTTAATTCTTCGGGAACTTGCCGAAAATTCTCGAAGTATGGCTTAAGTAGATGGCCATTAACCTTAAATAATTTCCCTGTTTTCTCGCTTTTTATTTCAACTGCGCCATAGGGAAAAATATTAGCAATAATAAATGGTCCTATCCACCTAGAACGTAACTTACCGGGAAACAACTTTAACCGCGAGTGGTATAAGAGCCCTTTTTCTCCCACAGCAAAATTCTTCCGCGTGATGCGAGAATCGTGGAATACTTTGGTCTTATCCTTGTAAATGAGCGCATTCTCGAATGCTTCATTCCGTATTTCCTTGAGCTCTTGAAGTTGCAATTTCCGGTGTGTGCCGGTAGTGTCAAAGTCCATGTTGCACCTTTTGATGGCCCAATAGGCCCTGTGCTCAAGTTCGACCGGCAAATGGCAAGGTTTTCCGTAGACTAGTCGGTAAGGAGACGTGCCGATGGGAGTTTTGTATGCCGTTCGGTATGCCCACAGTGCATCATCAAGGCGTAAGCTCCAATCTTTCCTGTTAGGTTGCACGGTTTTCTCTAGGATGGCTTTTATTTCCCGGTTGGATGTCTCGGCTTGACCACTCATCTGGGGGTGGTATACTGTGGAAACTTTGTGTAAAACACAATATTTCCTAAGCAATGCCTCAATGGTTCGATTGTAGAAGTGCGTCCCCCTGTCGCTGATTATGGCTTTTGGAACTCCAAACCTAGAAAAAATGTTAGCCTTCACAAAATCTGTGACAACCTTAGAATCGTTAGTTCGAGTGGCTTTAGCCTCCACCATTCGGAAACATAATCGACAGCCAATAAAATGTATGTGTTTCCAAAAGACGACGGGAAGGGTCCCATAAAGTCCATGCCCCAAGTGTCAAATATTTCACAAATCATGATTGGGTTTTGAGGCATTTCATTCCTTTGGGAGTTGTTCCCGGTTCTTTGACAATTATCACAGGTTTTATAAAACAAATATGCATCCCTAAACAATGATGGCCAATAAAACCCACTCTCTAGAACCTTATGTGCTGTCCTCCTAGACCCAAAGTGTCCCCCTCAAGCATATGTATGACAAAAAAGATAAAATAGAATGATGTTCTTCTTCAGGCACACAACGTCTAATTACTTGATCCGCACAATGTTTCCATAGATAAGGATCATCCCAAACAAAGTATTTAGCATCACTTCTAAGTTTATCTTTCCTTGCTTTGGTATAGTCAGCGCATAAATAATGAGATGCAAGAAAATTAACTAAGTCAGTGTACCATGGTGTATTGGGAAGTGTTGTGGGATAAGGAATATGCGTAACCTGAAGTAATTGCTCGTCGGGAAATTCTTCTCGTAGTGGTTGTATACTCTCTTTTAGGGATAACCGACTCAAGTGGTCAGCCACCGAATTCTCAGCTCCCTTCTTATCTCGGATTTCTATGTCGAACTCTTGAAGGAGGAGGATCCACCGTATTAGCCTCGGTTTTGCCTCCTTCTTTGATAGTAAATATCTAAGAGCTGCATGATCAGAATAAACAATGATTTTAGTGCCCAATAGATACGAACGAAATTTTTCTAAAGCAAAAACAATTGCTAAAAGCTCTTTCTCCGTCGTGGTGTAGTTCGATTGGGCTGGGTTCAGTGTTCGGGAAGCGTAGTATATCACGTGTGATGCTTTCCCCATCTTTTGTCCTAACACCGCCCCTATCGTATAGTCGCTTGCATCGCACATGATCTCAAATGGGAGGTCCCAATTGGGCGGTTGAATGATAGGCGGTGGTAAGTGCTTCTTTCAGTTGATTGATTATAACATTTAATATTATATATATTTTTTCGTTTTTAGCGATGGAAGAAGATAGCAACTCACGTTTGTATAATCCCCAAGTAAGTAGATGATTGTAAGCCAAGAGTTTGGATGGAGTTTGCATCGATCGAGGACGAGTATGCTTTCTATAATCAATATGCACGAGAAGCTGGTTTTAGTGTGAGACTGAGCAACAACAAGGTGGATAAGATAACGTATGAAATTGTCCGGCAAAGATCAGAAAGAGCACGTGGTAGAGGGAGGACTAATTGTAAGGCAAAGATAACACTTGTCCGGCAACAAAATGTAAGTAAATGGAAGGTAAGTATGTATTAGGAAGGTCAACCATTCACCCTCAACTCCTACAAAGGTACATTTTACCCTCACATCGCAAAGTATCAGCTGCTAAGAAAGCTTTAACTCAATAATTTTCTGAAGCTAATGTACCAACTTGTCAACAAATGCAGTTGTTAGAGATAGATAGTGGAGGCTCAGAGTTTGTAGGACGCACAGAAAGAGATATTAGAAACGTTAAGAAACAACTAAGAGAAGAACAACGAGGCCTTGATGCTGAAACAATGATCGAGTTCTTCAGGTCTGAGGAGGAGAAGAACTCAAATTTTTTCTTTGAGTATGAGATTGACCTAGATAATAAGTTGATTAGGTGTTTCTGGGCGGATGCTTCATCTAGGATGGCATATAGTGTATTTGGTGATGCAGTAGTGTTTGATACAACATACAACACCAGCAAATATCGGATGATTTTTGCACCACTTGTAGGGGTTAATCACCATCATCAAACAATTGTCTTTGGTTGTGCATTTTTAAGCAATGAGAAGACCGACTCTTTTATTAGGTTATTTAACAAGTGGATGGAAGTCATGCCTACAGGTGCGCCAAATGTAATTATTACGGATCAAGATCCAGCGATGTGGCATATACTAAATAAACTTTCAGAAAAAATTGATCCATTAACTTTTTGTGACATTATCAAATTATGAAGAATGTTATTACCTATTCTTCTTCCCCTGATGAGTATGAGGAATCTTGGAAAGAGGTTCTACAATGCACAAAGTTGAAGGATAATGAATGGCTCTCGGTCATGTATGAGAAGCGAGATAAGTGGGTCCCGACTTATCTAAACCATGTATTTTGTGCAGGAAAGTCAAGTAGTCAAATAGCAGAAAGTTCACATTCATTCTTCAAGAAATACATGTCAAATAAGAATTCGTTGATGGATTTCATCATTAGCTTCAATAGGGCACTCAGACACCAAAAACACAATGAGTTAATTGCTGACCATAATGATGTGAATGAACAACCAAAGTTGAAATCACATTGGCCGATGGAGAATCAAATGTCCAAATTGTACACAAGGAAGAAATGGCTAGAGTTTGAAACTGAAATTGGCTTAAGTCATGGCTATTATGTACACGAGGGAAGTGCAAGGCCAGAATATGTTGTTTACGAGATAGAAGCTGTTGATTCTAGCTCTTCATCGAGACCTCGGCGACTTACGCATGACAAAGAGAAATATTATATATCATGCAGTTGCAGGAAACTTGAGTTTGAAGGCATTCCGTGCCGGCATATGTTAGCATTGTTTCGCATTAATCAAGTATCGGCACTACCGAATAAGTATATTTTGAAACAATGGACAAGGAAAGCAAAAAATTGAGTAATATCCACTATAAGGGATAGTGATAATGATGATTCCAACATGTCCCTAATGCCACTACACACAAGCTTGTCATTTCAAGCATCACTACTGATAGATGATGCTTCTTTAACTAATAAGAGGACACATTTCTGAAATGAACAATTTCAGTTTGCTCGCCATAAAATAAAGAAGATAAACATTGGTATTTAGGTTAAAATTTTAATAAAGTATTGTAGTTGTGTACATTATTTGATGCCCGTAAAATGCTTAGAACTATTTGTAAGGATATAATTTTTAGTTATAATTATTTATGTGCATGCCTTTCGTGTAATTTTAGTGGTTTTTTTTTTTTTTAAATTGTATGATATGTTTTTCTTTGAACACTAGATTTGTGATTTTTTTATTAGTTATTTTCTATTGCAGATTTATGGAATTATCAGTATTTCTACATTGTTTTCATCTATAATTACTACTACAACAAGCTGTTATGTTGAATTAATAACTTGAAATTTGATTGCACATGTTAACTGGGGATGATGAATTATTTTACTATTAATTCAATATAATTTAATTTTTGTAGGAGCTTCCTACTGGATTTGTGGAGGCTTTGCCTGAAAATTTCAACAAAAATTGAACAGTCGTAATAAATAGAAATATCAAGTGGAATGTGGAAATGAGATTCGGTGCAGATGACAAAACTTATTTGAGTAAAGGTTGGAGACAGTTTGTAGACGAGAATGCATTGAAAGATGGTTATTACATATTTATCAAATATGACTCTGGCTCATGTAAACTATATGTTGATATACATGAGCATGATGGATGTGTGGTAAATGTTCCAAAAAAAATAAGGTCATTCTATTTAATCAGCGTGCAGTTCTAAAAATTTGGTAATAGAAAGAATATTAATAGTATGTAATCTAACATTGATTTGAACAAAGTTCTTTTTTAAATTAATACATATTTAATTTGTTGGCTATATTTATTTTTTATTTTGAATTTTTAATTTTCAGTCTACGTCGATGCCGAAGAAAATTGTAGAATGTTTGGAGGTTAAAATTCCCAATTGCTTTGCATGGACAATATAGATAGGGAACATTGGTTAGTATTGATTGAGAACATGACTGATCAGTATTACTTTATTTTTGGATGGAAAAGATTTGCAAATGCAAATGAATTGATTGTTGGTGATGTTGTTTTGTTTATGTATAAGTGTGAAATCAATTTCTTTGTAATTATTTTTTTCAGGTCATCCAAATTATTATGTAAAAAATACGCAGCAAGTTAAATTACAATTTCTTCTCATCTTCGAGAACACCTAACTTCAACAGGTATTAGAAATGAACCGTATGTTTTTTAAATTTTTAATGTATTTTACAGATCGTTGATTTTTTTTTTTTTTTTTTTTTTGTTTACTTGATATTTGTAGACATCAATATGCAGGTTGTTGATCAAGACAATCATGATATTATTCGTTTGGACGGTGCTGAAAATCATGATAAGTCACAGTCGATTAAAAATCAGACTGGGAGTTGGTTTAAAGAATAAAATAGAAATAATTTGTTGAAGAATGGAATAGAATATTTTATTTAACAGTATGGACCCAATGCTAGGGCTACTTGCACTTTCAAAGTCATAAATGAAAAAATACTTTTCGATTTATCTGTTTTTTATGAAAGTCGAATTTTTTTATTCCATATGAATATATTTCTTATTATGGATTATTTGAACGTGTTAATTTGAAATTTTCTATTTTTTAACAATTGTTGATTAGTTTTTCTCACTAATTAATCTATTATTAGTTCCAAGTTTTTTTTTTTTTTTTTTTTTGGAAGTGATTATAATATCTAATTGTGCTATAAATTTCATCCTTTTTTTTTTCAATCTTGATGGTCAATAAATATTTTTTTTTCTACATTCAATGTAACTAAAAAAATTAAATATGAAAGTTAGATTAAATAATGACTTTTAATAAATTAGTGCACTTAACCTTTGACATTTATAATTATACTTATCTTTTAGAGTAATTATAATATTCTTTTGGAGTATGTTTACTCTCAAGACGAGTTGTTTTATTTCATACAACTTACAATAACTATTTGTGAATTTCAAGAAATTTTCAGTCATATATATATATATAGATATATAAAGTTGAAATCAAACAATAAATATTAGTTAACTTAGGAAAAATATTAATTAATTTATTATAAATTCCTTAATAATAAAGTTGTGAATAAAATTTTTAAACATATTTATCATGTTATATCAACAGGTTCAACATAAGATGTCATTCATCTAACTATAAATTCATCTTATCTATGAGATGATTGCAGAGTATTACGACTCAAGAAGAACATTAGGATACAAAATGTGGCAATTGATGAAGACTGTAGAATTGGAAACGAACCGAAAACATATTTAAGTTTTGATGAAGATAATGTTGAACATAATTCAACCAATAACACTGTGTATCAAGAAGTGTTTCGAAATGTGTAGTTTGTTGTTCGAAAAAAAGTATTTATTTTTCTTTTAGTATTTTTATAGTTATTATGATTTAAAATTACAATATTATTATTTAAAATAATAAAAATTAATTAATTAATCCGTGCAATTTTAACGGGTGAAGAACTTGTTTCTTATAATATTGTATCCTAGTCATTCAATTAAACGTATAAAAATTATATAGAAAAAAAATGAAAAACTCTAAATCACATTATAAATAAAATACATAGAAAAAGAGAGAAGATATTCTGTGAAAAATTAAAAGAAATAAAAAAATAGAAAATAAAATTCTAAGAAAAAATTCGGTTAAACATATAAAAAAAAAAAAAAATTAATGTATTTTCTTCAGTAAATTTTCTCCTTTTTCTATATATTTTATTTTTAGTGTGATTTAATTATTATTTTTCTTTAATTTTTTTTATATGTTTGATTAAATGACTAAGATTGGCCACGTGATTTAAAGGAACGATGAGTCTAAATTAGTACCTCATGTGAGAGGCATGTGACATTCTGACTAGATTAAGATTCGCCGATATGCAAAAAGTCCTTAAATTGCAAAAAAATAAATGACTAAGATCAAAAGGCAAATTAGAAAGGACTATAAATACAACTAGCACAAAAATAAGAGACTAAAATTGAATTTTCCCTTGTCAGAGTTATATTTATGGTCGTCTTTTATCCACTGGGACATCTACTCAATACAAAAGAAAATCTTATCTAGAGATGTCTAATCGGGTTGAAACCCAAGACCGCAGTTAGAGATAGAGCCATGTATGGGCCATGGAGGGTTGTGCCCCCTGATATTTAGAAAACAATCATGGGGATAATTGTAACGTCCCATTTTCGGAAAGAATAAATTTTGGGAAAAGGGACGCTACAAACTTTGTTTGAGGATATATTTTTATTTTTCTTTTGCAAATAACAAAATTTAAATAGAAATTTGAGTTATAAAAATAACTTCAAATTGTAAGACAAATATCAACAGCAAAACATACTTTGGTGCAGAAGCTCTTTTGTTAAGAAACACAAGTTCACTTTCAAACTTTAGAGGACAATCCTCAAGTATTTTTACTTCAACTAAATACATCTTTCATTCAAATACATAAACAGTTGAAATATCACCTTTGAGAAACTATCATGATTGAAAATAAACTTTTACTTTGAAATTCCGTGAGTTGGAGTAGTGCAGGGCCAATCTATCCGTGTTACTCCTCCACATCAGTCTTGGTACCTAAAATGTTAGGAGGTGAGTGAAAACACCCGTGGGTTCACTCGGTTGCCCACTTAAGAAACATACAAATCATTGCAATAAAAGACATTACAAGAATAATGCGCATATCATCATCGAGCTCAAGCTCATAAACACATTGAGAATTTAAAATAATATATATGTGTACTACATAGATACACATAAGAATACATAGGTGGGCACGCATTGCCCCGCTGGAGCAGCATAGCATATTCGGGAGCAACCTGAGTGTGATATTTCGATCCATAACATGTACGGTGTTACCCGTAGAGCATAATCATATACGATTTTACACGTAAGCATAATTGTGTACGGTTTTATCCGTAAAGCATAGCATGTACGATTTTATCCCTAAAATTTTTGAAAAGCATATTCGGGAGCGACCCGAGGATTTTGTACGGTGTTATCCGCAGTCCTAACATAGCTAGTATGGTATTACCCATATACAATACACATAATATGATTTTACCCATAACTTCACAAAAATTTCACACAAGTGACACATAAACTTCACATACTTGTCACATAAACATAGACGTAAGCAACATTCATGTAGGAGCCATTATAACAATAATTTGCATGAAAACAAGTAGACAACATAAAACAACCAGATAGAGATTCCCCACTTAGATGTCATACAAAGAATTGCAATAAGAAACAACTACATAAATAATGCGTATATTATCAATACATAAAACACATCCGACAACATGTTGAAATCTAAATTAAAATAAATATACACATATATACATACTATATAAATACACGTAAGAGCACATAGGTGGGGCACGCGTTGCCCCGCTCGAGCAGCATAGCATATTCGGGAGCGACCCGAGGGTGATCTTTGGATCCACAACATGTACGGTGTTATCCGTAGAGCATAATCATATACGATTCTACCTGTAAGCATAATCATATACTCCCTCCGTCCCGCTCAGATTTGCACACTTTCCTTTTCGGTCCGTCCCACTCAGATTTGCACACTCTTAAAAAGGAATTTTTTTAAATAATCTCCACCCTTAAAATCTCCATTTTCAATCTTCACCTTTCAAAAAGTCAACCAAAAAGCAAAAAGCAGCTTTTTCTTAACCTCCGTGCCCGTCCCTACGTGCAAATCTGAGCGGGACAGAGGGAGTACGATTTTACCCGTAAGCATAATCGTGTATGATTTTACTCACAAAGTGTAGCATGTACGATTTTATCCGTAAGCATAGTCGTGTAAGGTTTTACCTGTAAAGCATAGCATGTTCGATTTTACCCATAAGTTTACTTGAAAAGCATATTAGGGAGAAACCCGAGAATTTTGTATGATGTTACCCGCAGTTATAACATAGCTAGTACGGTATTATCCGTATACATTACACATAGTACTGTTTTACCCATAGAACATAACTTCACATAAGTTTCACGTAGTGTTCACATAATCTTCACATAGTCACATGAATATAGGCAAATATTCAGTTAAAGCAGTTAACAATAATTCGCATGAAACATAAGTTGACAACGTAAATTAGCCACATAGAGATTCCCCACCGAGAAGTGCGTACGTCTAGTTGGTCGTATAGAATTCCTCTTCTACTTCCACTTCCTTTAGTCCTACAATATAGAATATTTGTCTTAGCATTGGTGGGTACTAGGTGTAAACATAAATTGAAGATTTGGGGCAAAATTTATAATTTTATAAAAGTTGAGGGACCATTTTTCAATTTCATAAAATATTTCAGATTCATATTTCTATGTAAACCTGTAGATTTTGGAATTTGGGGTTCTTTGGCAAATGGTTTGAGGCGAACACTTTGAAAATCTAGTGACATTGTTGTAATTTCTAGAAAAAGAGTGACAATTTTGTAAAAAGGCTAGTGAAATTTTCGTAAATACATGGATTGGTTGACTTTCAAAAAGGCTGACTTTAACTAGGGGCAAAATTGAAAAAGTCGAAAATTGTATTTTAGCCCCTAAAGAATATCTAATTTTTAAAAGATGGTACATGAACTTCTGCAATAACTTTGACCAAACTTTTTCGGCGACTCGGTCGTCAGAATTTCAATTGGGACATGGCTACGGAAAGCTCTCGTCAAGGGATTTCTAAAATGACCAGCCACAACTGAATCGGAGTTCGGAATAGAAAGTTATGTCTCCTTGAAGATGGTTCGATTATATGGGTTTCGCCTAAACTTTGACCGGCCATAACCTGAGTTCTAGAGCTCGGATTACGATTCTGAAAACTATTCCGGAATTCTCTCGCCAAGCTCTATCATATTGTACAAGAAAATATGGAATTTTATAAAGAGACAAAAATAAAAATGGGGTTGTAGCTGATCTGACCAGCTTATAAAGTTGTCTGGTCAGTTTTCCGGCGACTTCGCCGGGTTTCGGTGGCTGGAGATGGAATATTTGAGAGGCAAAGAAGGAAGACTTACCAGCTATGCTTTGTGGGAGAAGAAAGGAAGACTTCCAAGCTATGGTTTGGTGGGAGGAGATGATGGATTGAAAGCTCCCCCACATCTATATTTATAATCATACCAAGCAATAAATGGTTTCGTCTGCTGGTTTTGAGTAATATTGTGGGCATAAAACCATGATTTTCGGCTGTTTGTTTTTAGGTTAGTAATCTTTTGGAGAGGGTTTTCCATAAAAATGTAGGCTTCTCTTATATCATTGGGTAATATCACGTCTACGTGTTGTCTAATTAAACTACCGTTTTCCCGACCCATTCATACCATTAATTATGAAAAATGATAATTTATGCAGGTCGAAGAAAAATAATTAAATAAATAAAAATCACATAAAAAATAATGCAACTCATATAATTTCACATAAATTGAATAAAATGATGCAACTAAAAATTTGGATCGTTACAATAATAATAATTTCACATTATACCCTTTAAAAAAAGGAAAAATAATATAGAATATAAGAGGACGCTGGATAGTGGAGTCTTACACTTACCAACAAACTTTTGAAAGTCTTCCTGAGGAGGAATGTCAAACCTTCATGCTAATATGGGTACGTGTGTGTCTAATAGGATAAAATAAAGGTGGTGACTATTTGCAATTCACAAAATTTTTCAAGTAATTTTTATTTAAAATTTACTATAAAATTTTCAATACAGTCCACTGAATACCAATTATACCCTTTGTTTATAAAATTAAATTATATTAATATAAATTAACATTATATTAATTCCTTGAAGATCTAACAACCCAGATGTAAGTATGGGAATATTGATAAAAATGCCCTTTAACTTTCCCGTAATTAAAAAATTACCCTGTAACTTTGGCCATTTAAAAAATTACCCTATAATTTGCAAAAACTTGAAAAAAATGCCCCGCTACCGGCAGTAACAGGTAACCCAGCCGGTCACCTGTTGACGTGGCGAGCCACTGCTGATGTGTGCGTCAATTTGGACGCGCTGAATAGCAGAAATTATGTTAAATGAGTTTTGAATTATAAAATCCCACATCAAATTTTTCTCCCACAGAATTGTTTGGGGGTCGACCCACCTGAAAAATAAGCATCCGTCCCTTTGCCGGAAAAAGATTCAACAACAAGCCACCAACAGAAGGAACACAAATCAAATTTACAGTACATAATGCAAAACAAAACTAGGAGGCTAGGTGAAGAAAACTTACACTCCAATTACGGCACCCATAGAATCTCCTTCCAAAATTTTCTTCTTTCTTGGAAGTTTGGAGAACAACCCGTATGTCGCAATCGCAACCCAAGGAGCCAGCTGCTGACGAGTTCGAGAATGACATACTCACCCAGACCACGCCCTAAACCTCCTCCAAGCCCTAACAATGGATTCCTTAAAAATTGTTGCTCAAGAACTAGGGCAACAAGAAGATGAACAAATTGAGGGGGAAAATATGGTAATTATCCTCTTAAAGAAGGGTGATGTGGGATTTTATAATTCAAAACTCATTTAACATAATTTCTGCTATTACAACGCGTCTAAATTGATGCACACATCAGCAGTGGCTCGCCACGTCAACAGGTGACCGGTTGGGTTACCTGTTACTGCCGGTAGCAGGGCATTTTTTTCAAGTTTTTACAAATTACAGGGTAATTTTTTAAATGGCCAAAGTTACAGGGTAATTTTTTAATTACGAAAAAGTTAAAGGGCAATTTTATCAATATTCCCTGTAAGTATTGTCTGCAAGATTAAATCTTGCAACAATCACCATTGTCTGACAGACCAGATATATAAACCCTATCTCTTTAAAATTTGAATACTTCTTCCGAACACCATCAGGCAATTTATCTCTACTGAAACCGAAAATTCTAGCGTTTAGATCCACCAATTCATACGCAATGACAGAATAAAGACAGTGGTGATGGACTACTTCGGCAACGGCAGTTACGGTGACCATGGACGCCGACCACGTCTATTCATCCTTAGATTTTTACAGACCTCCACCGTCTTACAGATTTCAATTTCTTCAATTCCAAGACGATTTTCAATTGTGTTCGTCTATTACAACTGTTTGATTTTCCGGTTCCAACGGTGACCACGTCAAGTCCCTTTAATGTATCGAAACACACACAAAGTATTATGAAAAAGTATATAATAATCACAAAATTGAGAAAACAAGTAAAAGATTGTTTACTTTGTTGATATTTAAGTGATTTTTCGTTGTTATTTATGCCCTCATTTAATCAACCATGAAGAGAAGAATTTCGTTGTTATTAATGTCTTCCATTAATAAATCTTTAAGAAACTATGGACTTCTCGATAAAAAGAGATATGTTCTGGTTGAAGAAGACACAGAAGAATTAAAATTATATATTTTTTAAGTTTCTTATTTTTTTGAATTTCTCATACACACATATTGTTTTAATTGATTATATTAATTTTTCTCACTGTAGTATTTTACCATAACATTTTAAATTATTAAATTTATGAGTTATGTTAAGAAATTTTGTGGATTACAAATAGTCAACGCCTAAAATAAATGTATCACAAAAGATAAAGGGAAATATACTTGCTTCTCGTTCATTCCACTGGAGTAATCAAATTCAAGGCACGTGGTTCACCATCTATACGTTAATTATTTTCTTTTTGTCTTTATTGTATTCCATTTTTTTTTCTCACAATCCCACCATTAATTTATAGTTAATTTTTTATGTTTCTTTTCATCTCCTTTTGAATTTAGAGGTTGTCAAAGTTATCAATAATTTTCTATATTAAGTTTCTTATTTTGAGTGTTATTATTATAATTAAGTTAATATTTTTTACGTTATCGTAAATCATATTATTTTATAATTGTAGTTCTAAAAATCAATTAAGTGGTTTAGTTTTTATATTATTGTTAATTGGGATCCTCGGTAACAATTCTGGCTATGTCACTGTCCACAGTAAACACACTTCGTGTGGAGTGAGTAAAAATTCGATCAAACTGGTTATAAGACGGGTTCAAACCTGATCAAACGAGTATTATCGGATTTGAAATGGGTTGTGTGTTTTGGTAAATCCGACTCTGACCCGCCCATATATACTTATATTAATATTTTATGTATTTTAATTTATTTAGTAGTATATTCCATTTATTATTAATTACCAATATATTCATGTTTTTTATTTTCTTCCCTTGTTTTATGGTGTTTGAATACTTATTTATGGCACGCTTGGTTGCAAATCATCAATGTCAATGATAATGAGTATGAATAAGGGGTCAATCATACTATGAAATAATGTGGGAGGAGTTGTTAATAAAATGATGTATTGATTAACTTATTCATTATGTATCAAGCACTATAAATGAGAATGAATATTCATCCATTCTCGTTCCCTAGCCCCTAAACTCCCAACCAAGCGAACCCTTAGTTATTTTGGTGAATAAGTTTTTTATCTATAATGTTTATTTTATATTATATTTCAATTCTACAATTATCATATTTAAAAATAGTGAAAACAATATTGTACATATTGAAAAAGAAAAAAACAAAAATAATATGATGGGGTGGGCGAGTGAACCCTATGGGTTAGTCAAGCGAAACAGGTTGGATTTTTTAATAAGACGTGTTGAAACGGATTATAAATCTAATTTTTTTTTTCATACGGGTAGGACTTTATAACAAGACAAAACCCGCCCCCCAACACTCCTATTCTTATATTGTTTTGATATATTGAAAGATTGTGTGGCATATATACGAAAGACAATGAACACATAACATTTGGATAGTCTTGGATGGATTATAAAAAGTTTAGTAACGATAATTTGTAACACATGACCTGTCCAAAAGTCTTGTCCTTTATCCGTTCCTCTTGATGATAATTTCTGTATCATAATCCAAATAAAGTGTCCCTTTCCACTCCATTAAATTACCTTCACCAACCCTATAAAATCATTTAAACTACTATATATATATATATATATTATATTCCTAATTAGGCGACTTACTCTCTAAAATCAAATAATTGTACGTAGTGCTTATCCAATATTCTCACTTACTATAAATTCCTACCACCAAACTCCAGTCGAATAATTTATACCTAAAGATAAAAAATAAAAAAATTTATACCTAAAAATTCCACTTAAAATCTTCTAGTTCATAATTCTTTTAACACTTTGTGTTCACTATTAACACTACACTATTTCGACAAGAAGAATTATCTTATCAGATCTTAATCAGCTCTCATCAACTACAAAACAACAAAGTTTTAATGATCAGATAGAAATTGTACATAATTATTGACTATCAGATCTAATTTTAAAAAATAAAACCATTCTACTTATATTATATAGTGCTTATCCAATACTTGTTCACTTACTATAAAAATCCCCAACCAAACTCTATATAAATCCTTCACACACACTTCATCATACTTATATTTGAAAACTTTTGATTTAAAAAAGATGCAATGGCAGCACGGAAGAACCACCGTTACCTGCGCGGTGCAGAGCCGCCGCCAGCTTCCGCTTCCGAGCAGTTTGAACTCGACGAAGCCGACGTCTGGAGCATCAATGACACCACCGTACTGCCTCCAACCAGCAAAAGACAAGATTGTTACCGACCAGCGGCTGCTCCGAAGCCTCTGAGGAAGAGGGCCGACGTAGATCATCAACCCGCGGGCCCAAGATCGCTCCCACTGAACATTCCAGAATGGTCCAGAATCCTCGATGGACGTGACGAAGAGGAAGAGGGTGATGATGGAAATGACGTAATACCCCCTCATGAATATTTGGCGAGGACTAGAGGGGAGTCTTTATCAGTGCATGAAGGTGTGGGGAGGACACTGAAAGGCAGGGATTTGAACAGGGTTAGAAATGCCATTTGGAAGCAGATAGGATTTGAAGATTAAGTATTGGTTAGCACCATTAATCTCACTAATTTGATGTTAATTATATTTTTTTAGTTTGATGTAAGGATTGATCCTAAGGTATTTATTTGATCCTTGGGTTCTTATACTTCGTGTATTTTGATTAGTGATATGGATTATTGGGAGCTCCGAATTCTAAAGATAAGTTTCAAATTGAATGAAGTAATCTGCAAGTCAATTAAGTGTGTATTTTCTTATTTCTTTCATCTACTTTTTAGTTCTATTCTGAAAATTTAGTTTACCTTCGATTAGGCCCTATTTAGGCATTAGGCTATCATCGACCATACACTTACATTTTCTTCTTAAGCTTTTCCTGCTTAATTTTAACTAAATCTGGGTTTACTCTACTTAAACATCGATTAGGAGATTAGTATTTAGTATAAAATCGTGAAGGATTTGGAAACCGACATGGTTAGTTATTGCAAAATCAGTGGTAAGTGAACAATACTTATCCATAGTTGGGTAGCTCATATATTTACATTTGGTGGTTGTTCTGTTCGGATAAAGCCATAATTGTTTCTAATTTTCAGCTAATTACAAAAGTTGCCCAGGTGGACTTGTACTTTTACGGGCCAATCATTCTTTTATTTTATTTAGTCTCGTTATTCTTATTTAATGATATTATCTAATTTAATTACTTTATTTTGACCACTTTAACTTTGGACATTATATGTGGTAGACAGTGACATGATCAATTTATTAAATTTTAAAAGTTAAAGAACTAAAATTAAAATAATAAAAAATAATATGTTTAAGAGTGGTAATTTATGACCAATAAGTTAAATGAGTCCAGTTCCGATGTCATCGTTGCACCGGTGCCAACTTCATTTTTCAATCATTAGATCTTATGGAGTACGATCTTGATCATTAATTTATTAAAGACTATAAAAAAGGGTGATCATGAAAAGGTAAGAACACTTACCCTTTTTCCCTATAAAAGTCACAATTTCTCATACATATTTTCGGGACCCTCATTTATTACTCTTTCTGTCTCTTTCTTCAAAAACAAAATATTCGTCCATTCTCTATGAACTTGCATATTTTTCATTTCAGTCAATCCCAATTAAATTTGTACATCCTTAAAAAGGAAAGTATTTCACCCTCAATCTTCATCCTTAATCTAGATTTGAAAAGTTAACATAAAAGAAAAAAATAATTTTTCTTAATATATGTGCATCATTAGGGGTGCAAATTTATTCGGGACGAAGGAAATAGTATTTTTACATCCAAAACCTCCATTATTCATTTCGTTTTTCAAGTTTTCCCTAAGCCATGCTTTTGGATCTGAGGCAGCGTCATTCCCAATCCTTTAGTCTCCCTGACACTAGAGATCTGCCTGAGGATGAAATGTTGAGATTTATGCTGCTGACTTGATGACCGAAATGGAAACTCAGGTGCAATTACGTTTCCTCCAAATTCGAATATCAGTTATTTCGATGGAATGCCGAATTCATTCAGAGTCTCGGTTCTGATATGCTTTTTTTTTAGGGTTAATTACGAAATGCAACCTGTACTATTGGCCTTTTTTCCATTTCTAGTGCAAACTAAATATTTTTTCCGATTGCAACCTGTATAACGCGTTTTTATTGCAGTTTGCAACTCCGGCCATATTTCAGGCTATATAGGCCATGTGCCATGCACATTACCTCCATGGGCCAATAATATGGCGACACGTGGCCACTAATAAAAAAATATCGAAAAAAGGAAACAAATACTTATAAATTATTTAAAAATTTTAAAATAATTCATAAAAAATATAAAAATAATTTAAATTTATAAATATTTCATATAAAAATAAAAAATATTTTGAAAATTTGAAAATTCAAGAAATTAACAAAAAAATCTAAAATTAATTTTAAAAATTCTGAAAATAAATATAAAAAATATCGAAAATACTTTTATTTTGAAAAAAATCGAAAAAAATTGTAAATTATTTAAAAAAATAAAATAATTTATTAAAAAATACTCCCTCCGTCCCGGCTTAATTTGCACACTTGCTCCGGCGCGTATATTAAGAAAAAGTAGATTTTGTGGAATCTTTGACTTTTTTAAAGGTGGAGATTGAGGATGGAGATTTTAAGGGTGAAGATTGTAAGATACTTTTCCATTTTAGGGGTGTGCAAAATAGGGTGGGACGACCGAAAAAGGAAAGTGTGCAAATTAGGGCGGGACGGAGGGAGTGTAAAATTATATAAATTTCTAAATAATTATATTTAAAAAATTAAAAATATATTTTGAAAATTTTAAAATTCAGGAAATTAACAAAAAAACCTAAAATTTATTTTAAATTTTCTAGAACTAAATATAAATTTTGAATAATTATTTTGAAATTTTCAAATTCATTTAAAATCAATAATTAAAAAAAATTATTTCTGAAAACTATTTTAAATGAATTTGGGAATTGAGAATTAAATTTTCAATTCCTCTCCATTTTCTTTACGCGCGCATAGAACAATAATAATGATCATGGACAGTAGAAGTCTGAGTCTTCTCCGATAAACCTGGCTTCTCGGCCTTATGAAACCCAGCAGCTATTCAAGTGGCAAGATGACGACGGAACTGCGAGAGGGAAGGCCGACTTCTCTTTTTTTTTTCTTTTTTTTTTCTAGTTTGACGTCTGCACCAGATAGCTGAATCTCCTTCAATGTGTCCGCCAACGAGATAATTTTAAAATTCAGGAAATTAAAAAAAAAAATATTCTTAAAATTCTAAAAAAACTAAAATTCAGGAAATTAACAAAAAAAAAAAAAAAAAAAATTAGATTTTTTGTTAATTTCCTGAAATTTAAAATTTTCAATTTTTTTTTTTTGCATTTTTTATATAAAATTATTTAAAAATTTATATAATTATATATTTTTAATAAATTATTTAATGTTTTTAAAATAATTTACAATTTTTTCGATTTTTTCAAAATAAAACTATTTTGATTTTTTTAATATTTATTTTCACAATTTTTAAAATTAATTTTAGATTTTTTTTTTGTTAATTTCCTGAATTTTGAAATTTTAAAATTTAGGAAATTAACAAAAAAAATCTAAAATTAATTTTAAAAATTCTTAAGTATATAAAAAAAGAAAAATCGAAAATACTTATAAATTATTTTGAAAAAGTAATTTTTTTATTAAAAATATATAAATTATATACATCTAAATAATTTTATATAAAAAAATAAAATATTTCGAAATTTTTGAAATTCAGGAAATTAACAAAAAAAAATCTAAAATTAATTTTAAAAATTGTGAAAATAAATATAAAAAAAATAAAAAATAGTTTTATTTTGAAAAAAATCGAAAAAATTGTAAATTATTTTAAAAACATTAAATAATTTATTAAAAATATATAATTATATAAATTTTTAAATAATTTTATATAAAAAATGCAAAAAAAAATTGAAAATTTTAAATTTCAGGAAATTAACAAAAAATCTAATTTTTTTTTTTTTTGTTAATTTCCTGAATTTTAGTTTTTTTAGAATTTTAAGAATAATTTTTTTTTTAATTTCCTGAATTTTAAAATTATCTCGTTGGCGGACACATTGAAGGAGATTCAGCTATCTGGTGCAGACGTCAAACTAGAAAAAAAAAAGAAAAAAAAAAGAGAAGTCGGCCTTCCCTCTCGCAGTTCCGTCGTCATCTTGCCACTTGAATAGCTGCTGGGTTTCATAAGGTCGAGAAGCCAGGTTTATCGGAGAAGACTCAGACTTCTACTGTCCATAATCATTATTATTGTTCTATGCGCGCGTAAAGAAAATGGAGAGGAATTGGAAATTTAATTCTCAATTCCCAAATTCATTTAAAATAGTTTTCAGAAATAATTTTTTTTAATTATTGATTTTAAATGAATTTGAAAATTTCAAAATAATTATTCAAAATTTATATTTAGTTCTAGAAATTTTAAAATAAATTTTAGGTTTTTTTGTTAATTTCCTGAATTTTAAAATTTTCAAAATATATTTTTAATTTTTTAAATATAATTATTTAGAAATTTATATAATTTTATATTTTTTAATAAATTATTTTATTTTTTTAAATAATTTACAATTTTTTTCGATTTTTTTTCAAAATAAAAGTATTTTCGATTTTTTTTATATTTATTTTCAGAATTTTTAAAATTAATTTTAGATTTTTTTGTTAATTTCTTGAATTTTCAAATTTTCAAAATATTTTTTATTTTTTATATGAAATATTTATAAATTTAAATTATTTTTATATTTTTTATGAATTATTTTAAAATTTTTAAATAATTTATAAGTATTTGTTTCCTTTTTTCGATTTTTTTTTATTAGTGGCCACGTGTCGCCATATTATTGGCCCATGGAGGTCATGTGCATGGCACATGGCCTATATAGCCTGAAATATGGCCGGAGTTGCAAACTGCAATAAAAACGCGTTATACAGGTTGCAATCGGAAAAAATATTTAGTTTGGACTAGAAATGGAAAAAAGGCCAATAGTACAGGTTGCATTTCGTAATTAACCCTATTTTTTAATATAATTATTCCATAATTAAAATACTCCCTCCGTCCCGGCTTAAGTTTCCTACTTTGACCGGGCACGGAGGTTAAGAAAAAGTAGATTTTGTGGAATATTTGACTTTTTTAAAGGTGGAGATGGAGGGTGAAGATTTTGAGGGTGGAGATTGTGAGAGAAGTTTGCAATTTATGGGTTGGAAAGTTAAGTTGGGACAAACAAAAAAGGAAAGTAGGAAAGTTAGAGTGGGACGGAGGTAGTATAATATAAAATATACATTATTAATTAAAAGATTTATTAACGAAAACAACTAAATAAGTTCTAAAACTAAATCAAACACAATAAAATAATAAAAAATGTGAATATATTGATAGTAAGAAATAGTAGTAAGTGGGAAATATGACTATAATAAATAATAAATATAAAAAATATTAATATAAATAATATATACGGGGAGGGTTATGGACGGGTTTAGCAAAATCCACAACTCCATTCAAACTCGATAATATCCGTTTGATCGGGTTTGAACCCGTTCCATAACCTGTTTGACCAGATTTGAATTCGCTTCATATAAAGTGATTTTAGTGCGAATTTGGATTTCAACTCGATCCATTACCATCCCTAAAAGTGCAGGTGCATATATATATATTGGGTATGTATAGATGAAATAGATGATTTAGGATTCTAGATATTTGACCTCAATTTTTAGTGATATGACACTAACTATACGTATTATGCATTAATACATAATATCAACATGAAATATTAATAGTATAATGTAATCAATTGGTAAAATCAAATTAATATATCAAGGAGGAGTGACTACTTAATGCAATCTTTTTTTATTTTCATATGTTGCCGATATACACTAAAGTTAGGGTAAGGGTATTAAACATATTCTTTTATCACATTATAGGTATACAAATATTTACGTAAATTTATATAAATAATTGACACATTTAATTCGTACTAAAATTCTATCCTTAAATAATCACTAAATTAAAAAATACCCTTTTAACATCTTTTAGCTTTTGTGTCTTTCTTTCATATACCAGACGAGCGTACGACTGCGCTCGGTCCCCTTGATAAGTCCTTCTGTAAGATTAAGTAAAAACACTTTGTCTCTTGTAACTTCATTAACCTCAATACTTGAATAAAAAATTGGACTTGAAAAGTTTTAAAATAAAATAAACTTTAAATAATTATTTCTATAAAATTAATGAAAATGCCAACAAGAATATCAGTTGCTTTTGGTTTTAGAGTGTTACAATGGGGGACGACGGGAGAACCCGAATCGCATATATCGATCTTGATGAATGTCCTAAGGCCTCGCTGCTTAGACAATATTTACTTGCGGTGGGGATTTTATGATTAATTGGATTACAAAATTAATTTGCTTTCTTTTGACTTAGTAATTCCATTATCGGTCTTCACTAATTGGAATTAGGGTGAATTATTGTGTAATTGATTAATTTGGTGAATCCCTCTTGTTTGCCCACTTGAAACATGACCTTCCTTCACAACCCTCATATAAATTGGTGATAACTTGATGTTAATTCTAGGTTTAGGGTGAAACCAAACCTTAGAAACCCACTTCTAGTTGAAAGTATTTTTTCATTTATTTAATTGCTTAATTTATGTTTTCTTAGTAATTAACAAATCTCCATATTTCCAATGTATGTAACTGAACTAAATCATTAGACCTTAAGTGTTTTGCCCAAGATTCGACATTCTTTATACTACTACTGTCTATCTCGTTCGCTTGTGGGTAAACGAAAATCTTTTCGATTAATGTGATTATTTTGAAGGGGTTTTCCAGACAAGTTCACATTTTTCTTAAAGATGAATCCTGGTAGGTCATGATACACACAACCTTGAGTTCTAAAGGTATATACCTCTTTTCTTGTAGATGCAAATTCTTTGTCTAACTTCACTCCAAACAAAGTGAAAGAAAATATACTATTGACAAGAAGAATATTTTTTTTGAAAATTGATAGCCTATTCAGATTTTGAATTATATAGCTAATTAGTTCGTCATGGATATCTATTGGTGCGATTTTATTTTTTCATTTGTCACAACAAAAAAGTTTGTGGATTCATATTTAAACTTCAATACGCACTACTGCATTATTAGGTACCTGTTGAAGATAGTGGACTTATGAGCACACATGTTTATAAAGTAAAATATCCACAAAAAATTAATGAAGATTATATTATTTGAAAATATTATTTTCCATTTATTATTCACCTACAAATTATAAAATTTTGCTTTACCTTTTATATACATTATCACTTTTGAGTAGCACTAAGGTTGGCCTATTCTAATTTCATCCTATTCAGATTTCTTTGTCTATGTCTGTCAATATAAATAAAATTGTAAATGTAAATGAGCTTTAAACAAATGATAACATAAATATAAATATTTTTATTAATGTAATTGTTCTTAATTATATACTGATCAAATAAAAAAAATTAAATTAGTAAATATCACCGTAAGAGATGAGACATATGTACTTTTACACATTTCCATGATGTCTAACTTGGCAATCAAAGTTTTTAAGAACTTCCAAATGGTTGAAAATAAGAAGTGAATTACTACATGTATGGTTAACTAACAGGTAAACTTTCATCAATCACTGTCTGAAAAGTCTTGAGAAAATCAAGGTAAATTTTATATTTCAAGGAGCATGTCATTACATGTGAACTGCTCATTTCTCACTTTTACATCCACAATTCACTTGGGCACAGGACTGATAATTCTAAAATAGGTAAAGCAAATTGTGAACAAATTATTGAAGAAGAATGTTACTTTAGGCGTGGTAGATGACAACAATTTAGTTACAGAGAAGTTGAAGAAAAGTCAATGTTGGGATCATTTCCCGCAAAGTTTATGTACTCAAAAAGTGTCAGTGACTTGATTAATTAAGTTTTGTTATATTAAGATTGTAATCCATCAATATTATTGGTCATGAAAGGTCGAAAGAGAGAAAGATCATTTTCCTCTCCTTCAATCAAGGAATTCTCTCATTAGCCCTTAGGTGGCTTGAATTGGACAACACCCAAAAAATGAAAGAATGGGCCAAAAAATGGAATAATGGGCCTATACCTTTCTATCATGTTGCAAACCCTCCCAATATATCCAAAATTCACTAAAATCTATATATATATAAAAGTAAAATGGAGGGCATTAATGTAATTTTAACTTTCCCTCCAAAAAATTTAGACTAAAATTGCTAACTTTTTCTTATTTTTGGTAAGTTTATAATTTTCTTTTACTTTTTTAAAACAAAACTAACTTTTTCATTTTTAATCCGATTTTAATGCATAATATACCAAATTATTTATCTTTTCACGGTCTTCGATTCGACATCCATATCACATATATTATATTGAGATATTTATTTCGAATAAACAAATTGTTTGTTGGTTAATCATTTGTGCTAGAATTGATTTTATTGTGAATTGGACTATAATATTTTGGTTTTAGTTGCAACTAAAATTAGTAAAATAATTTATTTATAAAAAGTATGAGTATTTTTTTATTTATTTAAGTCATGCAGGGAGAAAACCCATTGTTTAAATAATGAAAATCAAAGGCAAAACAATAATATCTATTTTATAATCAACTTATTAAATCATCAAATTTGCTAAAATATTTTCTTATCACGAAAGTACAGAAGCTTTCTATATATATATATATATATGTGTGTGTGTGTGTGTGTGTATTAAAATTGTTATTGAAATTATTTTTAATTACTTATCTATATTTTTAATAATGTGTATTTTGTTAAAAATAGTCTTTTAAGAAAATTTATTCTTTGCAGCCTAAATTATGACTTTTATTATATTTGGGCACTCTTTTTAATTTTTCACTTAAAGTAAAACTTCACTGGCTTTTTTATACTTGATCGCACAAATCAACATCGAATGCCGTTTTTACTCTTAACAATCTAAATAAATTTGTTCGCACTAATCAATTTTTATCTTCAAATAAATAAAGTATTTATAAGAAGACTATAACATTTATAAAAATAATTCATAATGCCAAATAAAATACGAAAATATTCAAATATTTTGAAGTAACCAAAAACTTTAATTTTTTATTCGAATCATTAAATAAATTTTGAATATTATTTTGTTAAAATAAGATTTTATTAAATAAAATTTATTTAAGTATATTTGAAATCACCAAATGAAATGTTAAAAGTTGCAAATGAAAATTCAATGTTATAAAAAAAAAAATTAAATATTTACAATTTGAACTTGAAAGTTTATTTAGATAAATTAAAAGTTAAATATAAAATAAAAACAGAGACATAATGAGAAAAGTATTAAACTTTACATTACATATGATCCAAATAAAATATCATTGTTCTTTTTATTATACTATCTCCGTTCCAGCTAACTTTACATGGTTGACCTGACACGGATGTTAAGAAAAAGTAGATTTTGGAGAATCTTTAACTTTTTTAAAGGTGGAGATTGAGGGTGGAGATTTCGAGGGTGGAGATTGTGAGAGAGATTTCCTTTTTAAGAGTGTGCAAAGTTAGGTGGGACGGACCGAAAAGGAAAGTATGCAAAGTTAGCTGGGACGGAGGGAGTATATGATAATTAATCTTAGAATTTTTTATATTTGAGATATATTAATGTTATTTTTCTATAAATAATTACATTTTGCAACCTATACTATAAATTATAAAAGTTGCAACTAAACTTCTTTTAAATAAGCAAAATAAATCAACTAGAACTATATGTTTTTTAAACTTTGCAACCTAAACAATACTCCCGCCTTAACCAATCTCAATTATGTCTTCTTCTTTTTTCACAGTTTGCAACTTAAGCATTTTTCTTTTATTGGAATCTTTAAATAAATCTACTATTTACAATATAAATGTATAATTTAATTGGAATTTTTCAAAATATATATGAAAGTATTAAGAAATATTGGAGCATTATTCTAACTATTGAATTATTTTGTTATTCCAACTATTGAATAACTTTTGAATTTTATTTTGTTAAATCGTTATTCTTTGTATATTGCAAATACCAAGTAAAGTACTAAAACTTGCAAATAAGATTTTTTAAAAGGGCGATAGTTATAGTTAGAATTTAAAATTTTATTTGGATAAATTCAAATATTTAAAGTAAAATGGAAAAAATTAAAGAAAAATAAATTTCTTATAACATGATCCAGTTTATTTTATTTAATTATATGAGTTGATAGTTAGATATTTATGTTTGTTTTAATATTCATAATTAATTAAGTTATTATGCACATAGGTGAAGAATGATGCAAACACACTAAATGTGTGTTTAGATTTCAAAGATAAAAAATGATCATTTTGAAAAATATTTTTTTATATTGAATATTTACCTTAATGTTAATCTATAATATATATATATATATATATATATTCATATATATAAAGTAAGTTATATTAAATTCATATATGACGTGCGAGACTTATAACTTTATTTATGTTTTATCCTACATTTTAAAAAATATATATTTTATTAGGATAAAACCATCACATATTTAAATATTAGATTATATCATATTTAGTTTTATTAAAACCGTTACTTTTGAAAAAAAAAACCTCCGTGCATCGCACGGGAATATTACTAGTTCCCATAAAAGTCATTTAAAGACATAAACCAGACCTCTTTCGTTGAAAATGATTGAATTTTACCAATATAACAAGTGCGAAATGAAATATTATAAAGATCAAGTCATTGACATTATGTAAAATTATAAAGTAATACCTGAGATAATCACAAATAAAATCATATTTTAAAATGGTATTAAGAAATTCGTTGATAGTTGATAGGGATGGCCCGATCACTTCGGGTCGGGTTAATACCTGAGCCCACTGACCTGCCCAGCACGCGTAGGCCCAGCAGGTCCAGAAACATGCGTCGGCCCAACGGGTGGTTTGTTCCGCGAATCAAGGCCCACGATCCGTTCCCAACCGCCATGCAGCGGGAAATAGGCGTGAGAATAGGGAATTAGTTAGGGTTCAGTTAGGGTTTAGGAAAGTTGAGTATAAATATGAGAAAAGAACTCTGAATTAGGGTTCGCATTCTGTATTCTGAATTATTGCTTGTAAACTCAAAGTTCTAGTAAAAGAAACACCTCGGCAAGAGTGATTTTCTGCTCGTGGACGTAGATCTCCGGATCGAACCACGTAAATCTTGTGTGTTTTCATATTGCTTACGTAGGTTTTTGTTAAGTTTCTTGGATATCGGATTGCGCATTATCAATTGGCGCCGTCTGTGGGAACCGTAAAGCAATTTTTGACGTTCACAGTGTATTCAAAGATCATGGTGACGACTCGTTTGAATCAATCTCGCCACGGTGATCAATCCAACCAAGACCCACCCGTGGATCAAGTTTTGCCGCCAAGGCAATCGCCGGCAAGAGGTACATCTCATCATCAGGGAAACCAAGGCCCGGTTGCGAATCCAGACAATCAGTATTTACCTCCACCCCCTCAAGACATGCAAAACCCTAATCTTGCTGCTGCCCAGCCACCGGTTAACATTCAAATCACTCCAGAATTGCTCCAGGCTTTCCTACAAGAGCATGCTCATGTTCTTCAAGACTGGGCGGCTAATCGCCTACACCCCGCGGGGCCTGCCGGACATGATGCCAATCCCGCCACTACAACATAAATGGCTTTATGTAACACTTCGTTTGTAACACTTTTAAAATTTTGACTTTTATGTAACACTTTTGTAACACTTAGGAATATGTAACACTTTCATGTAACACTTTTGTAACATCTGCGAATATGTAACACTTTCATGTAACACTTTTAGAATATGTAACGCTTTGAACGTAACACTTTTAAATTGTAACACATTTAGGTAACACTTTCAAATAAGTAACACTTTTTACGCAACACTTTTGAATAAGTAACACTTTTATGTAACACTTATAAATAAGTAACACTTGTAAATAATAAAATTATTTATTTTATTTTAAACTAATTAAATATTTATGGATTATTTTTCTTATGTGACTTTAATTTTTATTTGTCTAATGTGTTACATTTTAATTATCACAACAGAATATCTGTAACATAAGTGGTGAAAGCGATCAACTCAGACCTACAAAAATAACAATTCATTAGAGCACCTAAAGATTTACTTATTCGTTATCAAAAATAAATTAAATTTTATTTGTGACTTATTTGTGTTTATGTATATAGATATACACACATTATATTTTTACTAAACAATTACAAAATAGACTTGTAGCTTTAGCCTTTAAGAATTTGAATACATTTTTTTAAGTGTGAGAGCCTAGACTTGGGACATTTGGTCATGTCTCTTCATATTTGTAAGTTTATTTTTTTATTTAAAATCTATGAAACACAACAATTAAGGTGTCTTAATACATAAAATTATGATAATTAAAATTAATGATAATGTCTTAAGATTTATATACAATAACTAGATGTATAAAATTAATGTGATATAAAATAAGTTATATATATATATATAAATATATATATGAGTGGATGAAAATGAAAAAAAAAATAGTGGAAATATTGTGTCAAATTGATATGAATAACGTAAATAAAATTAAGTTAGATTGTAGTTTGATGAAAACTTAATTTTGAGTGTATTTTATTGATGGTATAATAAAATCCTGTGTATATATTGTTTTTCTTAAAATAATAACTAAAAAAGTTATTGTAGCCTAGTGATTAAGACTTTGTGCTTAAGCTCCTGCAATCTAGCAACCTGGGTTCGAAACCCAACAATGACAAATTTTTAATTTTTTCTTTCAATTAAAAGTGTTACATAAAGAGGGTTATATGTAACATTTTTTAGTGTTACCATAAAGTGTTACAATTTAAAATATAATGTAACACTTATTAAAAGTGTTACTAAAGATCATCAAAAGTGTTACATTAGACTTTAGGTAGCACCGACAAATGTAACACCAATAAAGTGTTACCTAAAGTCTATAGTAACATATTTTAGTATATATGTAACACTTTTTGGGTGTTACATTAGCTCATTTATGTTGTAGTGCGCGGTGCCTCCACATCGTCAGCACTCGCGTGATCAACAAGACCCGGGGCATCGCGGGCGTCAGGATCGACGACGGGAATGACCTGGTTCTTCCGAGGACCATGGGAGTTCTAACGAATCACGACAGCGCACTTACCAGCCCAGCAAACGCGCCAGCAAGCGCGGAGGCCCAGGCCCAACAGGCCCAGCAACGCGTGTTCTGTCCAGCGAATCAAGTCTGTTCCGAGAATCAAGGCCCATGATCTTTTCCCAACTGCCATGCAGATTTGGTGGGCAAGATTATAGGGATTTAGTTAGGGTTTCGATTTAGTAGTATAAATAGGTGAAAAGAACTCTGAATTAGGGTTCGCACTTTGCATTCTGTAATACGCACTGTAAACTCCACGTTCTAGTAAAAAGGAACACCTCGGCGATTGCCGTTTTCTGCCCGTGGACGTAGATCTCCGGATCGAACCACGTAATTCTTGTGTGTTCTTATATTGTTTACGTAGATTCTTGTTTAATTGTGTGGTTACCGAATTGCGCATTATCAAATTGGCGCCGTCTGTGGGAACCATAACCGCCGCCGCCAGGCCGCCCTCCGCCGCCTCGGCATCATAACCGTCGCCGCCAGGCCTTCCTCCGCCGTCTCGGCATCATAGCCGCCGCCGCCAGGCCGCCCTCCGCCGTCTCGGCATCATAACCGCCGCCGCCAGGCCGCCCTCCTCTGTCTCGGCATCATCACCGCCGCCGCCAGCGTCCATACCGCCGAGTCTCCCAAGACCGGCCTCGATCCACCGCCACTCGATCCTCATCCAATTCCGGGTAATACAATTACTGTTCATGTTGATGAGTCTGTTTATCTGGAGCGTGTGAAATTCTTCAAATCTTACACTATGAATGTTCAAATCTACTGCTGATAGAGATAGAATAGCTCGTTCCAATCATGCTGAGGAACCAGTTTTTTGGTTCAACAGCAACACGGCCGTGTCACGCAAACGACACGGCCGCGTCAATAAGTTTCTCAAAACGAGAAACCATGCTGGATTGCAACACGGCCGTGTCACACAAACGACACGGCCGCGTCAAAATCGTGTTCAACAGCAACACGGCCGTGTCACACAAACGACACGGCCGCGTCAATAAGTTTCTCAAAACGAGAAACCATGCTGGATTGCAACACGACCGTGTCACACAAACGACACAACCGCGTCAAAATCGTGTTCAACAGCAACACGGCCGTGTCACACAAACGACACGGCCGCGTCAATAAGTTTCTCAAAACGAGAAACCATGCTGGATTGCAACACGGCCGTGTCATACAAACGACACGGCCGCGTCAGCAACACGGCCGTGTCACACAAACGACACGGCCGCGTCAATAAGTTTCTCAAAACGAGAAACCATGCTGGATTGCAACACGGCTGTGTCACACAAACGACACGGCCGCGTCAAAATCGTGTTCAACAGCAACACGGCCGTGTCACACAAACGACACGGCCGCGTCAATAAGTTTCTCAAAACGAGAAACCATGCTGGATTGCAACACGGCCGTGTCACACAAACGACACGGCCGCGTCAAAATCGTGTTCAACAGCAACACGGCCGTGTCACACAAACGACACGGCCGCGTCAATAAGTTTCTCAAAACGAGAAACCATGCTGGATTGCAACACGGCCGTGTCACACAAACGACACGGCCGCGTCAAAATCATGCTGAGGAACCAATTTTTGGTTCAAACAGCAACGCGGCCGTGTCAGCCTTAGAACACGGCCGTGTCATAATCATTTCCCAAACACCAATTAAATCTCTCCCCCGATCCGTCCGGGGAGATTCGCGTCTCGTCTCCGGACAATTAAACCTCCGTCTCCGGACAATTAAATCTCTCCCCCGATCCGTCCGGGGAGATTCGCGTCTCGTCTCCGGACAATTAAACCTCCGTCTCCGGATAATTAAATCTCTCCCCCGATCTGTCCGGGGAGATTCGCGTCTCGTCTCCGGACAATTAAACCTCCGTCTCCGGACAATCAAATCTCTCCCCCGATCCGTCCGGGGAGATTCGCGTCTCGTCTCCGGACAACTAAACCTCCGTCTTCGGACAATCAATTCTCTCCCCCGATCCGTCCGGGGAGATTCGCGTCTCGTCTCCGGACAACTAAACCTCCGTCTTCGGACAATCAATTCTCTCCCCCGATCCGTCCGGGGAGATTCGCGTCTCGTCTCCGGACAACTAAACCTCCGTCTTCGGACAATCAATTCTCTCCCCCGATCCGTCCGGGGAGATTCGCGTCTCGTCTCCGGACAACTAAACCTCCGTCTTCGGACAATCAATTCTCTCCCCCGATCCGTCCGGGGAGATTCACTGTGGCAATGTCCATGTCGTGTTCCCGAACACCCGATAAAGAAGTTCTTATTTCTGGTTAATTATTTACGGCCTCCGAGCCAATATTCGGCGCTCCGGCGTTGAGATTTAGCGAGCCCAACGACTCGGCTGCGGAGTAGACCTCGGCCAGACTATTACACTCCGGTGATCCTTTTACCTCGGCCTCCGGATTCTCCACCGGGGCAGCATCAAGCACATCATCCCCCCTTTACCTCGGCCAGACTACTATCTTCTTCCATTACACTTTATTGCTTTTGAGGAGATCGCGGCCTCGCTATCACTTCGGTGGCATTCATTCTAGTTCGATTCAGCCTCCACAGACTCTGAACATCCAAAAACACTGTGGCTCGCCAGCGACCACGACTCATCTTTCCTACAGCTCCACCCAGGTTACAACCGAATCGCCCGAATAATATGGGCTCAGTCCGGTTTATGGCGTCGCCAATCACATCAACCTTACTCTTCGCCAGGAAGATTTAAATCACACTCCGGTGTTCCTTTCATTTTGGCCAGGCTACTGCACTCCGGTGTTCTCTTTACCTCGGTCATAATACTAAACTCCGGTGTATTCTCCATCTCGGCCAGGCTATTACTCGGTATCTCGGCTATATGTCTTGTCCACTTCGGCTCAGCTCGACTCCGAGTCTACAGACTGTTCCGCGGAGTGCCCAGGGACGCGGATAGACTTAGTCCTCCATGAACACTTCGGCCCGCCAGCGACCACGGTTCCTCCTACTTACGATTCCACCCCGGTGACAATCTAACGGAGTATTCGGACCCCCTAATACTTCAATCGAGGCCGAAGATGAGGCAGAAGATGAAGAAGATGAAGAGGAAGACATACTTACTTGGTTTGAATTCGAAAGGGTTGATTTGAGAAATTTTTTGATCTCTGATGAATCACAAATGCAGATTTCCTCTTTTTCCCGCTTTCTAAACAGATGAATCGCAATGGAGAAGATGAAAAGTTACTGTGCAGTTATTCCCAATATAATGCAAAAAACCGACGGCTCTGATGCAGCCTATTCAAATTCAGTGATGCAGATTCATGCGTGCTCTTCACGCGCTTTACAGTTACCGAGGCGCGTGGGGAACAGCTTTCTTGGAACTCGCAGAGCGTGTCACGTCACATTCCTCTCTCTCATAATGGCACCGCCAATCACATCACCCTCACCCTTCTTCGGGAAGATTCAAACTACACCCCGGTGTACCTTCCACCTCGGTCATACCACTACACTCCGGTGCTCCTTCCATTTTGGCCGGATTACTCACCCCGGAGTACAATCCACCTCGGCCAGACTGTCATATCCTTCCGGCGCAGTTCTTGCTTTTGGGAAATTTGGTCTCTCGCTGGGCGCCCCCATGCACTTCGGCTTAGCTCGGCACCACGTCCACTGACGGCTCCACAGAGCCCCAAGGACGAGAATATGCTCAGTCCATCAAAAACACTCCGGACCCTCCAGCGGCCCCGGTCCTTCCTGCTTGCCGTACCACTCCGGTGACAACCGAAGCTCCCTCCTCGCTTCGGCTGGGGGGGGGGGCATCTGATAGGGATAACTCGGTTACTTCGGGTCGTTACTTCGGGCCGGGTTAAACCTGAGCCCACTTACCAGCCCAGCAAACGCGTCAGCAAGCGCGGAGGCCCAGGCCCAACAGGCCCAGCAACGCGTGTTCTGTCCAGCGAATCAAGTCTGTTCCGAGAATCAAGGCCCATGATCTTTTCCCAACTGCCATGCAGATTTGGTGGGCAAGATTATAGGGATTTAGTTAGGGTTTCGATTTAGTAGTATAAATAGGTGAAAAGAACTCTGAATTAGGGTTCGCACTTTGCATTCTGTAATACGCACTGTAAACTCCACGTTCTAGTAAAAAGGAACACCTCGGCGATTGCCGTTTTCTGCCCGTGGACGTAGATCTCCGGAATGTATGCTTTATTTCGGCCCCCGGGCTCTCCACAGGGGCGGTATCCAGTACCTCGTCACTTCTCCACTTCGGGAGAGCTATCTTATTCCTAACGAATATGTACCTCTCCTTCCACCCCTCCACTTTGCTCGGGTTTTGAACCTTGAACCCTCCTCGGGCTCGGGGACTAAAGGAGTACCACCCCTTGGACTTCCCGAAGTTCTTTAATTGGTAGAAAAACCTAAAAAGCTCTACCGTCAGTTCTAATCCGGCCTGTTTACAAACTACAGTGAATCCTACCAACTGCCTCACCGCGTTCGGCGCTAATTGGCAGAGGGCAATACCGTAATATTTTAACAAATCTATGACTACGCCCCACAGCGGTAATCTCAATCCTACCCTAAGGGGATCTATGTATACGGTGATAAAACCCTGTGGTGGGCAACAGGCCCTATCCTCGGGGGTAGGGATTATGTATTGGAGGTCGAAGGGGAGGTAAAACGACGGGAGTTCTCTCTCAATTTGTTCCTGTGACATCCGAAGTGCTACGGAGGACACCTCCAAACCCTCCGCCTCGCAGGGAAAGAAAGCAACCATCATCACGTTGCATTCCCAGCCGTCGACCCTATCTATGGTCCTAACCTCATTCCTCTCCGGAATAATGTATGAGAGAGGGGGAATGTCTAACGGAGTATTCGGACCCCCTAATACTTCAATCGAGGCCGAAGATGAGGCAGAAGATGAAGAAGATGAAGAGGAAGACATACTTACTTGGTTTGAATTCGAAAGGGTTGATTTGAGAAATTTTTTTATCTCTGATGAATCACAAATGCAGATTTCCTCTTTTTCCCGCTTTCTAAACAGATGAATCGCAATGGAGAAGATGAAAAGTTACTGTGCAGTTATTCCCAATATAATGCAAAAAACCGACGGCTCTGATGCAGCCTATTCAAATTCAGTGATGCAGATTCATGCGTGCTCTTCACGCGCTTTACAGTTACTGAGGCGCGTGGGGAACAACTTTCTTGGAACTCGCAGAGCGTGTCACGTCACATTCCTCTTTCTCATAATGGCGCCGCCAATCACATCACCCTCACCCTTCTTCGGGAAGATTCAAACTACACCCCGGTGTACCTTCCACCTCGGTCATACCACTACACTCCGGTGCTCCTTCCATTTTGGCCGGATTACTCACCCCGGAGTACAATCCACCTCGGCCAGACTGTCATATCCTTCCGGCGCAGTTCTTGCTTTTGGGAAATTTGGTCTCTCGCTGGGCGCCCCATGCACTTCGGCTTAGCTCGGTACCACGTCCACTGACGGCTCCACAGAGCCCCAAGGACGAGAATATGCTCAGTCCATCAAAAACACTCCGGACCCTCCAGCGGCCCCGGTCCTTCCTGATTGCCGTACCACTCCGGTGACAACCGAAGCTCCCTCCTCGCTTCGGCTGGGGGGGGGCATCTGATAGGGATAACCCGGTTACTTCGGGTCGTTACTTCGGGCCGGGTTAAACCTGAGCCCACTTACCAGCCCAGCAAACGCGCCAGCAAGCGCGGAGGCCCAGGCCCAACAGGCCCAGCAACGCGTGTTCTGTCCAGCGAATCAAGTCTGTTCCGAGAATCAAGGCCCATGATCTTTTCCCAACTGCCATGCAGATTTGGTGGGCAAGATTATAGGGATTTAGTTAGGGTTTCGATTTAGTAGTATAAATAGGTGAAAAGAACTCTGAATTAGGGTTCGCACTTTGCATTCTGTAATACGCACTGTAAACTCCACGTTCTAGTAAAAAGGAACACCTCGGCGATTGCCGTTTTCTGCCCGTGGACGTAGATCTCTGGATCGAACCACGTAATTCTTGTGTGTTCTTATATTGTTTACATAGATTCTTGTTTAATTATGTGGTTACCGGATTGCGCATTATCAAATTGGCGCCCGGGTTATCCCTATCACCGCGATAACACTACATCCCTCCATTACGGTAAGATTTTCCCTGAGTACTTACAGGATGAAGCTCGGGTTTGGTTTGATTCTCTCCCACGCAACAGCGTATCCTCTTTTAGAGAACTCGCCGAACACTTTTGGGCGCGTTTCGAAGCACGTGCGAAGCCCATGGCCACCTTGGCCGACCTCATGAATATGGAACAGAGGGACGGTGAAACCGTTACCCAATTTCTTGACCGCTTTACAACGGAGAGCCTCAAGGTGGGAAATTGTTCAGAGGACGTAGTCATCAATGCATTCATGAATGGACTCCGTCCTAGTCCACTTTACACCGAGTTGGTTCGAAACCCACCGGTCACAACCCGAGCACTGTTCAAAACGGTGTGCAGATATGCTAAAGCCGAGGAGCAGACTCGCCGGAAACGTGAGAAGCATGCTAGCAAGCGGCAATCCGACAGGGCACAAGCTGGGCCTAGCACGCGACCTAGTGCCTTTTCCCGTCTGAACCCGGGGCGTTCAGAATCCCGAGGTGATATTCCACAATTTACTCCGTTGACAAAGTCACGAGCCGAAATCCTTTCTGTTCACAAGAACGATCTACGGCCTTGTCCGCGGATGACTGCTCCGCCTGAAAAGAGGAACCGTGGAAAGTGGTGTGCGTACCACCGAGATCATGGGCACTAGACCGAAGAGTGCCGAGAGCTCAGCAAGGAAATCGAGGAGTGTCTAAGGAAAGGTCTCCTGCGACAATACATCGCACGAACCGATGACAAACCTTGGACAGGCCAGAATGGGGGTTCGTCTCATAACCGCGGAGGTTATCATGACCGGGGCGCACAACAGAATCGGCCGCCGTGGCAGAATAATCGGCCGGGACCTAGCAATAATGCACGGCAAGACTCTGGCAATCGCCAACAGCCTCGTTTTCTGCCACCACCTCCTCCTCCGGGAGGACCCGGAGACAATGCACCCACTCACGTAATAAACGTGATATACAGGGCCCTTCCCACCGGGGCTTCACGAAATGCCTTGAAGGCAGAGGCTCGCCGTCCTCCTCCCGAGAAGCCACGTCATAAGCGCCTACATCAATCCGAAACTGTTAGTTTCACAGACAGTGACCCTGTTCCAGAGATAACACCTCATACTGATGCCATTGTCATCGACATGACTGTGGCCAATATCACAATAAAGCGGGTCTTCGTGGACAATGGAGCCGCAGTGAGTGTCATATTTGCCGACTGTTTCCAGAAGATGGGGATTCCTCGGGAACAACTTCGGCCGGCCCCCGGGCCACTGCAGACTTTCACTCAGGGTGAAGTCCAGCCAGAGGGTGTCATCACTCTCCCGGCGTCTTTGGGGACTTATCCGGCGATAAAAACCATTTTCGTGGATTTTTATGAGGTGAACTCCCCATCACCGTACAACATGATCTTGGGTCGGGACTGGCTTACCCCCGCCAAAGCCATATGCTCCACATACCACCTCGCTCTAAAGTTCCCCACTTCGCATGGCGAAGTGGCTATCCGCGGGAGTCAGCGGGTTTCAAAGGAGTGTATGTACGTGGCACTCAAAAAGACTGCTAAAGCTCCTCCCAAACAGCAGCTTCAGGTAGCATCATCGGCTCTTGAACCTCGGGTATGTACCTCATTGGGGGATGCCACCGCCCAAGTACCGCTTGATCCGTCCAAGCCGGAACAGACTGTAACTGTCGGAGCCGTGGATGTGCCATGGTTACACCAGGCTATCTTTCAGACCTTGCGAGAATATTCCGATGTCTTCGCATGGTCTCCTCTAGATATGCCCGGGGTCTCTCCCGATATAATAACCCACAAGCTGAACATCGATCCTAGCGTAAAGCCTATACAGCAGAAGCAAAGGAAATTCGCTCCGGAGCAAAATGATGCAATTCGAATCGAGGTGCAACAACTCTTAGATGCGGATATCCTGTTCGAAGTATATTACCCCTCCTGGCTATCCAATCCAGTAATGGTGATTAAGTCCAGTGGGGCATGGCGGATGTGCGTCGATTTCTCCGACCTCAATAAACATTGTCCGAAGGACTGCTATCCTCTACCTTCCATCGACCAGAAGGCCGAAGCCATTACTGGTTACGTGGCGCTTTGTTTCTTAGATCTGTATAAGGGATACCACCAGATCTTTATGGATCCGCAGGATGCCCTCAAGACAGCATTCATCACTGCTTTTGGGTGTTTTGCTTTTAAGAAAATGCCCTTCGGGCTCAAGAACGCCGGAGCCACATATCAACGTCTCATGGACCGCGTTTTTCAAGACCAGATTGGCCGCAACGTCGAGGTTTACGTTGATGATCTTGTTATAAAGAGCACCACCCATTCTTCATGTGTACAGGACATTGCCGAAACGTTGCGCACTCTGCGGCGTTACAATTTGCGACTTAATCCAGCAAAATGCACTTTCGGCGTTGGCTCCGGCAAGTTCCTTGGTTATATGGTTTCACAACACGGTCTTCAGGCTAATCCAGCCAAACTTCGGGATGTTTTGGACCTGCAGCCACCGAAGACGTTCAGAGACGTTCAGCGCCTCACGGGCGGTTTGGCGGCCTTAAATCGTTTTCTATCCAAAGCGGCAGAGCGCCAACTCCCATTCTTCAAAATCTTGCGACAATCGAAGTCCTTTGAATGGACTCCGGCGTGCACCGAGGCTTTCGAGGCTTTGAAACGTCATATACAGCAGCTGCCTACTTTGTCAGTTCCTCTATCCGGAGAGCCGCTTTACTTATATTTGGCTTCCGCCGAGGAAGCTATTAGCGCTGCCCTTGTGCGCGAAGTCAATGGGGTTCAACATCCCGTGTATTTCGCAAGTCGTGTACTCCACGGGGCGGAGATGCGATACTCCATGCTGGAAAAAACTGTGCTGGCTCTTGTCATGGCAGCTCGGCGTCTGCGGCCATATTTCCAAGGACGTGAAATACGGGTTTTGACCAATCATCCTATCCGTCAGATTCTTGTCAAACCCGAGGTGTCTGGGCGCCTCGCCAAGTGGGCAGTTGAGCTAGGCGAATACGATATTCAATTTCTTCCCCGCCGAGCTATCAAGGGTCAAGCACTTGCCGACTTTTTGGCCGAAACCCCGGGAGATAATCATGACTCTTCGGCAGATAGCGGTACCCATCATCCCGCTGCCCTCGTATCCTCACCTCGCAAGTGGCAATTATATGTGGACGGTGCATCCACGACCCGAGGAAGTGGTGCCGGGGTGCTCCTCATTGACCCTGAGGGAGTTGAGGTTAAGTACGTCATCCGATTCAAATTTAAGGTGACCAATAATGAAGCGGAGTACGAGGCAGTTCTCGCCGGGCTCCGGCTCGCTCAATCCTTAGACGTTCGTCATCTTGAGCTCTTCACGGACTCCGAGGTCGTGTCCAAGCAAATCCAGGGGACTTATGTCGCCAAGGATGAAACAATGATCAGGTATCGTGCTCTAACACTCAAGCTTATGTCAACTCTTGATACAGTTGTTATCCAGAAAATACCACGTGCTCAGAATGCAAGAGCAGACGCGCTCAGCAAATTGGCCTCCGCGGTCCGAACTAATATATCTCCGGATATCATGGTCGAAGACTTATCTCATCCATCAATTCATGAGGCCACAGTTTCGGTACTGACCGATAGTGATCCGAATTGGATGACTCCTATCATTCAATATCTCCGAGATGGAATTCTGCCTACTGATAAGCTGCGAGCTCGGCAAGTTGTCCTCAAAGCCCCCAAATGCTCCTTTCATGATGGAGTCTCGTACCGACGGTCGTACCTACAACCGAGTCTCCGGTGCCTCGCTCCTGCCGAGGCTACTCAAGTCTTACGGGAGGTTCACGAAGGGGCCTGTGCCAGCCATATCGGCTCCCGGACATTGGCCAAGAAAGTTCTCCGCTGGGGATATTATTGGCCAACTTTGTTCAACGATGCCCACGACTTAGTGACCAAATGCAGCAAGTGTCAGCTGCACTCCCGTGTGAAGCATCTGCCGCAGACCGAGCTCACTGAAATCCAGAGTGCGTGGCCGTTTATTCAGTGGGGTATCGACATTGTCGGCCCATTCCCAGTTGCTCCGGGGGGATTAAAATTTCTGGTCGTTGCCGTAGATTACTTCACTAAGTGGGTCGAAGCCGAACCTCTTACGGCCATTACTGGTCAAAATATCTTGAAGTTTGTATGGCGCAATATCGTATGTCGCTTTGGCATCCCGAGCACTATTATCTCGGACAATGGTAAACAATTTGCCAACGATCCCTTTCGGTCATGGTGCGAAGAGCTTCACATCAAACAAATTTTCACTTCGGTTGCTCACCCTCAAGCCAACGGTCAGGTTGAAGTCACCAATCGTACACTGCTCACGGGTATAAAGAAACGCCTGGATAATGCCAAAGGTCTTTGGGCTGAAAACCTTCCGCAAGTCCTATGGGCTTATCGCACGACACCTCATACCTCTACCGGGGAGACTCCTTACAGCCTTACTTATGGATCCGAAGCCGTTATTCCTGCGGAAATCAGTGTACCGAGCCCCCGCCTCATCACATTGGTTCCAGAGGATAATGACGAGGCTCTCCGAGCGAATTTGGATGAGCTTGAAAATCGTCGTGACCAATCATTCATTCAACAGGCCAGATGTAAACAACGTGCAGCCCAGTATCATAACCTCCGGGTCCGGGGCACTCAGTTCAATGTCGGGGACCTAGTGCTTCGGCTCAATTCAGCCAGCAAAGCTGCCCCCGAGGGGAAGTTACATGCTTCTTGGGAGGGTCCCTACCGCGTCGTTGCCGCGCACGATTCCGGATCCTATCAGTTAGAGCATCTCAATGGGACCTCGATTCCCCGAAGCTGGCACGTTACCAACTTGAGGCGCTTTTATCTGTGAATGCCAAATCACAAGTACCATCTTATCTTTATGCTCATTGTACGTTTCTTTTATGATTGTTATCTCTCTTTCTATTCTTTAATTTGCTCCGGCACTTATCATTAATTAAAAGTTCTTTGTTTATGCATCTTGCTGTGTTCACTTTACGTTACGGGGACGCCCTAACGCATTCATAAAATTATTATTCGTCTCCGGACAATTAACTCTCTCTCTCTCGATCCGTCCGAGGAGATTCACATTCCGTCCCCGGACTCATATCACTTTCTCGCCTGTCTAACCGGAGAAGTGGTTACTCCCGCCTGACCCGTCCGGGGAGATTTTACTCCCGCCCGATCCGTCCGGGGAGATTTGCATTGGATTTATCCATACTGTGTTCCCGAACACTCAATTAAAACAAGTATCACTGTTAGAGCATAATTTGTTGTTTTCCTTAACACATTTATGCACACCAAAACAATTTTATTATTTTCCGAATAATCCTACGACAAAAAGTTCTTTACATAAAACTAAAAAAAAAAACTACAAACAATCATCTACGGCCCCCGAGCCAGTATTCAGCGCTCCGGCGTTGAGGCTTACTCCTAGATCTGCGTTGTGTCCTCCGGGATCTTGTAGATCCTCGACCTCGGGCTCCGGCTCTTTCCCCTCCGCGGGCTCCCCGACGCCGTGGACTTGTCCTTGGTGCTTGTCGGGGAATCTCGTCCCTTGTATGAGCGCGGCTACCTGGCTGCGGAGCAAATCTCGTCACTTCAATTTCTCTGGCCAGCTCCTCGACTACTTCTTCGGCGACCACAGCGGGCTCTTCTTCAATCGTGGTCACTGGAGCTGGCTCTCGGATAACAATGCCTTTGCTCTTTCCAGAGGGTTTCTTTTTATCCTTCCGGGGAGCTTTTGGAGTACCTTGGCCCCGGCTTGAACTCGCAATGAATTCCTCGGCAGAAGGCCTCCACTTGCCTCGGCCCTTCAGCCCTTCGTACATGCTGAGAAGCAACTCCAGAACTTCTCGCTTTCTTACAAGCTCCGAGGACTCTGCTGGGTTATTTGCCACAAGTGCCGAGATTTCGCCCTGAATCTCTACGACCCGCTCCTCCACTTCCTCAAAGGTAAGAAGGCCGAGCTCCGACAGTATCCGGTCATATTCCCTCTGATGAACGAGGACACGACTCATTTCAGCAGCTTTAGCCCGGTACTTCAGTTCGAAATCTTTGGCTCTTTCTTCGGCTTCAACTGCTTTCCTCTCTGCCGAGGCCACTTGCTTTTCTAGCTTTGGCACTACGTGCATTTGCAGGTTGTTCTTTTCTTCGCGGAACCACTCAAGTGATCGCATAAGTTTCTTTATGGTTTCATGCAATTCCGCGGTATTCTAAACAGACAGAAGAGTCAACCAGATCGATCAATCTCAAGTATGTAAAGAGTTGGAATTCAGTTCGAAAACAACATAAATTGATCATGCAAGCAAAAGGAAGACGAAGTGTCTGAGAAACAAAAATTATATTCAACAAAATGGAAGTACAATGTCCCGGACTCAGTACAATGATTCGCATATACTCCTATTATCTACAATTTTAAATTTGCGGGGATCGACTGACCTCTCGCCGGCCCTCTGACACTTCGGCTTCTTCCTCCTCATTCGCGGCGACAATTTCGTCCGCAGCTACGGCTTCGACCTCCATCCGAGGGGGGGGGAGGTTCTTTGTTTCGGGGCTCGGAGACCAGCTCACCCCAGCGGAACGCCATGAACTCTTGGTCCTGGTCCACCTCACAGTTAGCGATCTCCGCGGCCGTCAGCAGTTGTTTCTTCTCCCCTAGAGCCTTCACTAGGGGCCACTCCGGCAGATTCGCTAAAGCTGCGTAGTAGGCCTTTTCCACCCCGGCCACTGCCTCAAAGTCATACCCGAATTCTGGACGATATACATCCACATTCGGGTAGACCTCCTTCACCTGCTCCAGCAGCGCGGATCGTGTGGCCTGGTCCCCTATTGCCACAAACTCCGTCTGGAAGTCAAGGAACGTGCTGGTTTGAAATAATTTGCCGGCGAATGCCTTCAGCATCGCTCCTTGCCCTTCGACTACGGCAGCTTCCCGAGCCTCCATCTCTGCCCGCAGCCGCAGTACCTCACCTCGGAGGACATTGGTCTCCGCCTCCACTCCGCGCAGACGCGCAGCTTCATTTTCGACCAAGGCAACCCTCATGCGTGCCTCGGTCAAATCCTGGGCTAATCGGTCGTTGCGCGCCCGAAGCTCCCTGGCCACTTCGGCCAGCTCCTCCTTACCTTCCTTCTCGCTCTTACGACCGAGGTCCAGGATACCTCGCGCCAAGCGCAGAAGTTCTTCGGCGTCCGCGCCCTCTAACCCCAACAGACTTGAGGGCCCCTGCTCCTTCAACTGCCACCAATGATAGCAAACAATGATCAACACAGAAAAATATACAATGCAATTGCAGTACAGTAGCTGACAACACGTCTGGAACTTACCTCCATACCCCCCTCCGGGCGGAGTGTTTTCGCTGCTGTTAGAGGAGTCCCGGATGGCTCCGGCCTCTTCTTGGACATAGGGGTAGGCTTCGTTACCCCTACCTGTTCCTCAGACCCAGCATTGGGCCTCGTATCGGATGGCATCTTTCCCCGGGGAGATGCCTCAGCAGATTTGCCTTTCTTTTTGGCCGCCGCAGCCACCGCGGGGTTTCCAGCCGGCTCTTTCCCGAAGCGTCCCACTGCACAGAGAAGGTAAAGTTAGTTATATACGCAGTCATAGTTTGTAAAAAGCAGGAAAGAAGAACTCCTACCCTCTTCGGCATCCGCATCGCTCGAATAGTACGGGCTCAGTCCTGCCCCCTCCAGTTCTTCCTCAGAACATAGGGTTTTGAAAGTCCCCACTGACCGGAATACATGTATGACTTCAGCCTCCGGGCTCTCCACCGGAGCGGTATCCAGTACCTCCTCCCTCCTCCACTTCGGGAGAGCTACTTTGTTCTTTACAAATATAAACCTCTCCTTCCACCCCTCTACCTTACTTGGGTTTTGAACCTTGAACCCACCTCGGGCTCGGGGACTGAAGGAGTACCACCCCTTGGATTTCCCGAAGTTTTTTAATTGGTAAAAAAACCTAAAAAGCTCTACGGTCGGTTCTATCCCGGCATTCTTGCATACTACGGTGAATCCCACTACTTGCCTCACCGCGTTCGGCGCTAGTTGGCTCAAGGCAATACCGTAGTATTTCAGCAACTGGATCACAATGTCCCACAGGGGCAGTCTCAAGCCTATTCTAAGGGGATCTATGTACACACTAATAAACCCCTGCGGCGGGCAGCAGGCCCTATCATCGGGGTTCGGTATTATATACTCTAAGTTAAAGGGGAAGTAAAACGAAGGGATTTCTCTCTCAATCTGCACTCGCGACATCCGTAATGCTACAGAGGCCACCTCCAATTCCTCCTCCGCGCATTGATAAAAAGCGACCATCATAACATTACTTTCCAGGCCATCGGCCTGTCTACGGTCCTAATCTCATTCCTTTCCGGAATGAGATACCGAAGGGGGGGGGACGTCTAACGGGGCACTCGTAGTCCCTACTTCTTGAATAGAGGCAGAAGAGGAGGCAGAAGATGAAGAGGAAGACATACTTACTTGGGTTGAATTTAAGAAGTTTTGATTTGAGATGAATCACAGGCACATAATTCCTCTCTTTTTCCCGCTTTCTAAACTGGTAAATCGCAATGAAGAAGATGAAGAGTTACTGTGCAATTATTCCAAATATATACGCAAAAAACCAACGGCTCTGATACAGCCTATTCAAATTCAATGATGGAGATTTAGTCGTGCTCTTCACGTGCTTTACGGTTCCCAAGGCGCGTGGGGAACAGGTTTATGGGAAATCGCAGAGCGTGTCACTTCACATCCCTCTCTCTCATGATGGCGCCGCCAATCACATCAACCTCACCCTTCGTCAGGAAGATTCAAACTACACTCCGGTGATTCCTTTACCTCGGTCATACCACCACACTCCGGTGCTTCCTTCATTTTGGCCAGACTACTACACTCCGGTGATTCCTTTACCTCGGTCAGGTCATTATGTACTTCCGATACGTTTCTTGCTTTTGGGAAATTCGGTATCTCGCTACCTGTCCTGTGCACTTCGGCCTAGATCGGTTCCGCTTCCGCAGACTGCGCCGGGGAGTCCCTAGGACGCGGATAGACTTAGTCATCCACAAACACTTCGGCGCGCCCGCGACCACGCCCCCTCTTGATTATGGTTCCACCCCGGTGACAACCGAAGCTCCTTCCTCGCTTCGGCTGGGGGGGGGGGGGACATCTGATAGGGATGGCCCGATCACTTCGGGTCGGGTTAATACCTGAGCCCACTGACCGGCCCAGCACGCGTAGGCCCAGCAAGCACGCGTAGGCCCAGCAGGTCCAGAAACACGCGTCGGCCCAACGGGTGGTTTGTTCCGCGAATCAAGGCCCACGATCCGTTCCCAACCGCCATGCAGCGGGAAATAGGCGTGAGAATAGGGAATTAGTTAGGGTTCAGTTAGGGTTTAGGAAAGTTGAGTATAAATATGAGAAAAGAACTCTGAATTAGGGTTCGCATTCTGTATTCTGAATTATTGCTTGTAAACTCAAAGTTCTAGTAAAAGAAACACCTCGGCAAGAGTGATTTTCTGCCCGTGGACATAGATCTCCGGATCGAACCACATAAATCTTGTGTGTTTTCGTATTGCTTACGTAGGTTTTTGTTAAGTTTCTTGGATATCGGATTGCGCATTATCAATAGTAAGAATGTTGGATAAATTATTTATATTGTGTGTCAATCCTAAGATTTAATTCACTGTTAATATTACTTATGATTCTATATATATAATGTATCTACAGAATTAAAAATACATGAATTTATCAAGACTCAAACAAGATACATGAATCTATAGCAATTTTTTTCTTTGTTTTATTAATTGCTATATTCAATGAACTACCAATCTCATAAAATTAAATAACAAAATGCTAGATTCAATGAACTATAAATCTCATATATTAAATAATAAACGAACATTATAAATTATTGGCAATTATATTCGCCCTTCGAATTCATAAATAATATTTGGGTATTTTAGTCAAACCACAATTTCCAAGAAGCTTTGCCCTAATTCGTAATTTTTATATAGTAGTACATGATTCTAACTCAGAATGAATACTATAGTAGATACATATATTTATTCTATGTCTAATTTGCCCTCATCTTAGTCACATGAGTTGCACGACGAGTAAGGGTGACGTGAAACAAAAGTATCAATTCTATGAAATTGGTATGCTAAATGGAGAATATTTAAATATATTATGATAAGTTGCTAAACATAAAAATACTTGTAGGGGTTTAAAAAATCTACCCTATTAATATCAAATTATGATGGCAGAGTAATAACAAATCAACGAAATCGAAACATAATAAGAATAGAATATTCAGCGCACCTTATTAATGAAAGACCATATTCTTTCAAGACTTTGAGATTAATAAATGTCACATAATCAACAACTAAGATGGCTTCTGTGTTTGTGCTGCAAAGATGTAGAGTTGCCAAACTTAGCCGGTCCAATGTGTTGGATTAATTTTTTTATTTTTTTATATGGGTTGCGCTAAATAATTCTTAGTTCCAAGTACCATCAATCTCATATACACGACCCCGCTTGGCTAATGCTCCAAAAAATGTAATGTATTTTAGGAGATGAGCTCATCAATTTTCACCCTAACAGAAGTTCGCCCTGAACCAACAACACCACACATAGCTTTGGCCCGGCGAACTGGATCGTGCAGTGCAAAACGGTTGGAGTTGCCATCTCTATCCAAAATATACCCACATAGTTATGGAGACAGTGAAATGGAGATTAGGACCAATAATGTTGCCCATCATTTTGTCTATGTGTTATCCAGGTTACATGTGGCCCATTTAAAGCCCATATAATGTCACATTGCATCTTGTCTTATAATTCCCAATAACTATAGGTCATTGGTTGAAGGATGTTAACCCCACTGTTTTTTTTTTTTTGAGAGGGAAGTTAACCCAACTGTTTCTTCCTGCTTTTGTTTACACAAATACATATATGTTGTTATGTTTTTAGATTTTGCGTGAGTTTCACGCATTATGCACAGACACGTGTACGGGCGAAACTAGACATTTGCTTCAGATTAGTCTTCGACTAAAAACGTGTTTGACTAAACTTATTTAAAATATTTTATAATCTCAAATATTTTATAAGATATTTTTATGATTTATAAAATGTTTAATCTTATTTAAAAATAAGCTGTTGAAGTATTTGTGATAGTAAGATAATATATTTTATAAGATGTTAGTAATATAATTTTTGTAATTAAAATATTAAAAATTAAAGTAGTAAATCAAAATAAGATCTTATTTGAGAAATAAGTTGGACACTCACTTTTTTAAAAACAATTTATAAGTTGTTAACAACTAATTTTTAAATGAACTACGTCCCTCATCGGTCTGAATCCCCAAGATCTTTTTTATGAAATGTTGTCAAACATTTCGAATGAACTTATAAGCAATGATATAAGATCTTATTTATGAAATGTCAACAATTCGAGTGAACTTACAAACTTTTAAACATCTTATAAGATGTTATGAAGAACTTATAAGCTCAGCCGAACACCCTCTAAGTTAGTGCATTAATTCCATTGTTGTTTGGATTACTATAGATTTGGAAATTCATAGTCTCAAATCCATTGTTGTTGTTTGGATTACTATGAATTTGGAAATCCATGATTTCATTTTGAGTTATTTTTTTAAGGATTTTATTGGGTTTCAAATCTCATCGAATGGATTTGAAATCAATTGATTCTAAATCCATGAATTTCAAATTCCTCAATCCAAACACAACCATAGGGAATTGTGGACATGTTCTATGCTCCACCCTGATCATATGTACAATGGAGGGAAAAATAGTACTCTCTGGGCTCATTTGGTAGGGGGAATAAGGGCTAGTTATAATCAGTTATTTGGTAGCCCATACACAATACACCCGCTAAAACAAAAAAAATTGCACAAATTGTATTTATTGATGGAATTGAGAACTCGTGTATAATCTTTATTTGAAAGCCTCTGATTCTTCTCTTCTGCTTGAGCTTCGGAATTTGATGGAGACTTAACTAGGATAAAAGCCGCCTGGAGGGGTTTAACACCTTGATCTTGAACCAAACGCCATTTCAGGTAGAGGATTTGAGTGCCTTCGAAGGATACCTTGAAAATGGAGAAAATTTCGTCTTTACTCTGGATTCTCTAACTTCTATTGTAACGTTTTTTTTGGTGTCTTGAAATGAATAAGATGACCATGTATCTATGTGTAAGATAAGATCTCTTGCTATAGAATAACACAATTTAATTGGTCACTCTTGATTAATTTGGTGAAGAACCTTGCCTTGGATAGGATGATAAGATTTGATTTGGGATCTTCTTACCTTCGATAGGAAGATATGATTTATTACCAAAGTTTCGATAATTCCCTTTCATATTTGCAAGATTTTATCTTGATTGCCCAAACAAAGATTTGGGCACTTGACAATATCTGATTAGCTATTTTATTAGACAAATTTTATGTGTCTACACTTGCTAAGCAAGGGGGCCCGGTAATAAGGTCAGATTAGTCCTTATTGGCTATCTTATCAAAATGGTCCGATAGTATCTCACGACTTGAACAGTTCCTAAGATAACAACTTGTTTTCTCCTATATACCCTCACTAAAAGCATCTTTCCCACCCTAGATTCACACATTTCGACAAACAGAACCAAAAATGTGTGAAGCAGAAAGCATTTAACAAGGGATTCCCTTAGAATTTTAACCCAAATCTGTGAAGCAGCAATCGAGATCAGTGGTGCCCAGTCCAAAAAAATTAATTAAAAAGAAATAGAATTGAACGCAGAAATTGTAGTTGTAACAACGGTGTTCAAGATTTATACTTAATTTATGAGATAACTGCTACGAGGAGTATCTGAAGCTTGAGAAATCGAGCTTACATATGCACCTTTCAGATAGCCATATTTGTCGCATATAATCGAGCGTAGCAATCCATTTTGCGTTCCTGAGATTCCTACCTAGGGCACATCATTTTTGAGAGGGATAAGAAATAAAGCGATATTTTCAGGTTTTTTGGAGGGCACAAATGTACATACACTGCTCTATATGAGCCTAACAGTAATATAATATGGGCTACGAAACATCCGATAACAAATAATCATAATACTTTATACTCCCTATCAAATGAAAGACTTATTATATTATACCTTTCAACCATATTAAACAATCTCATGATAGTTTATATTCACTTATTCAATACTCTCTACCAAATGTGCCCTTTATGTCCAACAACACGTATCTTATTTCACTTTTCGTAGTAAAAATATCACTTTTATCTGTAAAAGTTCACGTTTATTTGTACAAGTATCAATTATTCCTGTAAAAGTGTATTTCATTACACATGAGACCGTCACATGCAAAACTCACTCTATTACTAATATATCTAATTTTATAATATTGCACCTACACATCTTTTCATTTGCCACCTAGAGTATCATATACAATCTCAAAACATATACCTTATGATTTAGACTTTGAACTTTGATTCTAAATATAGCTTCGGACTTTCAGTAGAAATATTTCTCCCGATCCACTTAAGCCTGAAGCAGACACCTCTTTTAGGGTTTGAGAAATTATTCCCCACCCTCAGCGACATTGTTTATATTTTATTAGATCAGCAATATATATATTTTGCCGAAAAATAATTTTTCTATCTTTTTTGCTCACATATTATACCTTCAGTGCAATACAAACAATGTGAATAAAGGCGGAAAATAACTTTGATGTGAGTAACATGACACATAATTGTATTACAACCTCCTAACATGGATATTATCCTTCGGATGTCTTAGGATGTCCTATAAAGATAAGGTCGGGTGGACAAGTGAAGTGGCCAATTGGAGTTGTAGGCAAACATATTAGACGTTTTAATGTGAGGATTTGTTTTGTTCCAATAGAGTAATAGGGCGCACATGGGCCACCTCATGCTGCCCTATACATCAACACGCTATTTGCTGCTAATCACAACTACTTTTACTTCCACTACGTAAGGTGTGCTTTCAGGCAGTCTCAAGTTTCCAACACCGTGCTAATACTCATAAGGCAAAAACTTGTATGCGACCGTCACACGGTCATCACACGATGTGATCGAAAAAAGTATTATTTTTTATGGTAAAAATTTTACGTTTATCTGTAAAAGTATCACATTTTTTTATCACAAAAAAATATCACTTATTGTAGCAAAAGTATCACCTTTATCTGTAAAAGTATCAATGTAGTAAAATTATCACTTTTTCCTGTAAAAGTATCACTTTTTCCTATAAAAGTATCAATGTTTTCTGTAAAAGTGTATTCCGTCACACGTGTGACTGTACACACAAGACTCACTCTACTTATAAAGAAGTGAAAATCTCCGAAACTAGCACTTTTTGTAAGAAACATATTAATTTTATCAAGTTTGTAAAAATATATTAATTCTAGCACTTTGACTGATCTTTGGACGAAAATGCCCTTCTGTATAAAACTGTTACTCTGCCAAAAACATTGTTGGCTTTTCAGAGCTGTCAGGCCACGTGTTTTCGTGCCTGCCGACAGTTTCGTGCCAGTTATTTTTCTTCGTGCTAGTCATTTTATTTTACTGTCTCGGGTATATTTACTTTGTGCATGACGTTTAGTTGTTTAAATATATTATTCATGTTTCGTCATGTTTCATGCCTATTATTATCTTGAGTCTTTTGTAATAGAACACGAAATTACTAAAAGCCAAAAAATGGTATTAGAGCCCTAGGTTTATTTAAGAAATCATGAACTTTATTTATTATGTTATGTACTATCCTAACGGAGAAAACATTCGAGTAAAATATGACTCCGGACGAAAGTTCGAGAAAAAACACTCCACAGGAATATTTGAGTAAAAACTCAGGTAACACGGAATATTTTCAAATTTTGGAAAGACAAAAACAAGATTTCTTTGGAGAATTCATCCGAAGATGTGACCAGACTCTTGAAAGAACTAAGAAGCTCAGCCACGAGCTACGACAACCTTTCAAGATGCCAAGCTGTGATGAAATGAGAGAAGGAACCAGACGAAAGACCCTTGAACAAGAAATACCTGTAGAAGGGAATGCGATGGATTTCATCCATTTCACCAGCATCCAGGGAAGGTTTCCTACAAAGGAGATCTGGAGAAGGCGTCCCAACCAATCCCCAACGGATATCCAGAAACCATATTTATATTTCTGGAAGAAAGCATGATGAGAACCAATTGGGAAGAAGTCAGTGGAGAAAAATCTAAGATTACTGATCTTAGAGAAATCCAGAAGACGGTTCAGAGTTATGGAGAAACTCTCCTTAATCATCAGAAGGAGATCTTTAAAACACTCATATATTTTGCATTTTCAATTAGTTTGTTTCTGCATTTCAATTATATATTATTTAATTCTAGACTACATCAGTATATAGGCCACAATGCCTTTCCGGCTTCCCGTTGGCCAACGGAGCCTTTGTGCAACATTTTTTTTTTCTCATTGCTTTAATTATTTGGAACTAGTTCAATTGTGTCCATCGCATAGTACCCCTATAATTACTTCTAAGAGCATCTTTATCAACAACCTTCCACAATCCAACCTATCAATAAAATATTCATTTCTCTCTTTTTCACATACACAACTTACTCCACAATCTAAAAAATACATTTTCATACTTTATCAACAATGCAATCCAACCCAACATTTTAATATATATTAATTTCTTTTATCCAAATACAGATCTTATTTCCCAATAAAATCAATATTTTTTATACCGTTTAATAATTGCATATTATTTTTCGCGTTTTTCTAATATATTTCTAGAATAAAAAAATATTTGAATTCCGTAATTACAATAAGTCGATTTTGTTTTTCCGGTACGTTTAAAATAACATGCTAAAATAATAACCAAATTAAAATTACAAAAGTTGAATTACGAAATCGAAAAATATAAATTAAGCTACGAAAACATGTCTGAAATACTAAATTACAAATATAAAAGATACAACTTATATATTTAATTAGTCCTAGATACATTCGGTCCAACCCGTGGTATTTCCCTATAATATACTAAGATTATCGGATCGGTCCGGGGTCCACCGGGGATTTGGCCCATCGGACCGGTCCAGACGAGCCAACTATTTATAAAAAGAATAAAATAAAGAGCTTCAAATTTTTATTCAAAATATGTCAAGATTAGATTCTACTTGTAGAGAAAAAAAAAATAAGAATTTTGATAATTTTTTTAATTTTTATAAAACAAAATTATATTATTTATTTATTATTAAAATTATATCCAATAAATAATTTGATACAACAAATAAGGTACCGACATGTGGCAGGTTGTGGAAGCGGGTTGGGTTGTGGAATAGGTTGGTTGACCAACCCCATCCACAACCTAAGGTCATCAATGATTGTATAATTTTCCTTTTATTTTTAATTCCAAGTTTTGTTCTCTTCCCATGTTCTAAGGGCATGGATAAAGATGGTCTAAAAAAACTCTAATTATCTAATCTTTCATATCTATATAATCTAATTAGGAGCTTATTTATCTATTTTCCATATTCCTTAATTTTCTTATCCAAACCTAAAAGAACACCTAAAGAAAACGGCAGTAGTAGTCGTTTAGAATTATAGGAGAAATTAAAACCTAGTGGAATAATCAAGTATTCCCTTATGTAGTATATTTCTTTTTTTCTAGTGATGACTGACTATTAAGTATTAACAGTGTACATATTTTTTTAATACAACTTATTTTTCAGTGCAGCCTCTTTATATTTAAAATCAAGTACAAATTTTTTATATACGACCCACATTATACCAATATTCTCCTTCTCTATAAATTTAATTATCTAAAGTAAAATCTTATAAAATATATAATTAAAATATAAAATAACGTAATTATATATGATAATAACAAAAGAAAATTTTCCTTGAAAGAAAGAAAAAAACTTACAACAACCCCGTCGTCCCTTTTCCCTTCCCAGCCCAAACCGGCGCCGCTCTATCGCCGCCCCTTTGTCAATAATCTGAACGATCAGTCGTACCACCCAACCCCTCCTTCAACCCAACCGCTCCTCCCTCATTCCATAAAATCCAAAACCCACGCTCTCTTACATGTCCTGTATTGATGGTGTATAATGTCTCATTTGTAATTTTCATGTCGTCGAAATTGTATATGAAGTAATCGAATTTTTGGACATCAATTTGATTGGAAAGACACTGATATCTCTTTAAATTAATTAAAAATTGATGTTCTAAATCTGATGAGAACGGTGGTTGAAGAATATGTGAATAAACATGATAATTATTTGTAATTTTCCTTTATTTTATTATTTTGATTTTGATTTTTATTTGATTGTGTTCACACCTTTCATTAATTTTTTCTTCCTATTATCACTAAGGGTATTTAAGTAATTCTATAATAACATTTTAATTTATTAAATTAGTGGGTTACGTTAATAAATTTAGTGCACTGCAGATAATCACTGTCAAAATATTTTCTTACCTATAATTGTGTCTCTCTCCTCTCGGTCACATATTATAATGGATCAGTTTAATATTGTAAAAGATTGACAAAATTAAAAGAATTTTAGGGAACTTATTGAGATATGTCTGTTCTTCACACAAGATAAATAAAAATCGAATGAACAGTCTTCTGAGGTTCCCATCTGGGCATCAATATATATGTGACTCTTGGAATTCTAAAAATTTATTTTTAGTTCCGTGTATTAAACCTTGACTAAAAAAATTTAGTATGATAGATAATATTAATTTTGTCTTATATGTTCAAAGCATTGTCCAATTTAAAAACACTGCACAACTCCACAACACATTTGGCTAGAATTAATCATGTGCTGAACTTAGGGGTGGTTCGGTACGGTATACCGAAATTTTTATGTCATACCGAATACCGTACCGAAATTTACGGTATGTCAAAATTCCATACCGATACCGTACCGAAATTTTCGGTATACCGAATTTCGGTATACCGAAAATTCGGTATGGCACGGCAAGATATCGGTAATACCGATTCTGTTCCAAGTTTCTCAGATTTTAAACAGTCCCAGTTCAACAAAGTTGAAATCAACAATTTTTCAGTAAAATAAGCCAATTCGACAAAGATGAAATCAACAAATCTTCAGTAAAACAAAGAATCGTCACATTTCAACAAGAAACCGGAAAGGAGAAAAAGGAAAAACACAAATACATCTGTAAATATACACATTATATTAGTAAATCAGTAAACGAGAGTCCCATTTTGAGTAAAAAAAATAAGGAATTCAGTCGCCCCACTTGAATAAGTCTGCCGACGGCATCACCGGAAAGTCTGTCCCCAGCTACTTCGTTGCCCTATTCAATTCCCTTTGCTATAAAAATGGTGAGGATGTAATGACTACTGTGTGTGCTTGAAAGCCAAATGAAAGCGTGAGAACGAGAAAGAGAAGGAGAAGTGGAAGAAACAGATCTAGCGGCGCAGTAATGGGAACAAGAGAGAAAATGAAGTAACATATCTTGTACAGTTTGTATGTGCCCTAATGACATAATGGACCTAAACTTGTGGGCTGATTATTAATGTTGGGCTGGAGTATTTCGTGGGCTGAGTAGCCGCCCAAGAATAGAGAAAAAAAATTAACTTAAATTTAATACACCTACGGTATTTCTATATAATACCGAAATACCGAAAATCTCGAATATGCATACCGATACCGTACCGAAAAATTTCGGTACGGTACCATACCGTACCGAAAATCTCGGTATACCGAAAATTTCGATTTTTTCGGTATTTTTCGGTACGATAAGTGCGGTATACCGAAATTTCGGTATTTTTCCCCACCCCTAGCTGAACTTGAGCTTTCCGGCGCTTGTGCCTGTGTGTCAAGGATATGTTCTAATGGCATATCAGGTTATATATTTAAAAAGAATAAAATTAAAATTAATTGTGATAATTTTAAAAGAAAAAAAAAACCAATTTTAAAACTAATTGGGCCAAAATTAATAAAAATATTTCATGAAAATTACAAAAAATAAATAAAATCAATCTAAAATATTTTTTTATTAAAATCTTGTAATATGGTTATTTTTTCACTTATTTATTATTATCTTTTGATACTAATATTTGAAAGTTTTAAAATCTTTCTAATTTTTTATAATGATTTGAGATACGAGAGGAAAGGAAGGCTCTTACCATTAATTTTAAAATTTGGAAACAATTAATTTTAAGATTTGTTTTAATTTTTCGTAAATTTTTTACAACGAATTTTAATTTTTTTTAAATATATGATCGATGTGGCATGCCATTTGGACAGATGCTTGACACATAGACGCAAGCACCGAAAAATCATAAATTTATTAGTCATGTGGCGTAGTTAACTAATTCCAGTCAATTTGGTCGTCGACTAGTGTCCTTAAATTGAACAACTTTTTAAACATACGAGACTAAAATTAAAATTTCCTATATTGTATTTGTCTATAGACAAAGTCTAACATAGGGGACAAAAATGAAATTGCCGTGGAAGTCTAATATATGCAAGAAATTAGAACTCTTACAACATATAATTTTCTAAAACTATTTTATGACGAATTATACATATATATGTAATTAATGATTTCGGGTTTTCATGAAGTAGGATCATATACTGATGATTTTTCTTTAGAACATGCATATCCTCATTAAAAAATATTTCGTTTGAATTAATGATTGTTGATAATTAGTTCTGTTATATACCAATTGTAATATATATTTTAAATACGTACAATTCAGAGTGGGGCATATGTTGAGGGGATTTCGCAAGTTGTGTGTGACTTTTATGAAAATATATATTTTCTACTTTCCAAAATAATTGTTGATTTTGGAAATTGCACACAGATTAAGGAGCTTCTTGAAATAAGTCACACATCCTTATTTAATTATTTATTATGATTTAGTTTAAAGGCAAGATTTTGTGTGCACAGGATGTACTATAAATCTTATTGTACACTTGTCTATAAATAGGCAAAAACTCGCATCCTCTTTTTTCTTTTTCTTTTTTTCCATTTTGCTTGTTGGTATAATTCTTAAAATTAAATTTTCTTTTGTTAATGATTTTTTATATTTTTAGTATATAGATCCTGAGTTTGTGAAACATATATAAATCATTTTTTTGTCCCTCTAATTTGGGTATCTAGTTATACTTAATGTTTTACGTTGTTTTAATATCTCTCTTTACCACCATTGTTTCTTTTTCATTTGATGCCTCATTAATTTTCGATATATATATATATATATATATATATATATATATATATATATATATATATATATATATGGGGAGGGAGGAGAGAGACACTTAGGTAACATTTTTTTAGAGGGCTAGGTAACATAATGTTTGTCATTTTCTCTATTATGTTATTTTTTAGTGAAGCAACAATTTATATCTATATTGAAACATTGTATTTTTTGTCATTTGCTTAAATAGATCATTTACAAAATTAAAATGGCATTTATACTTTAAAATTAGATGAATGATGTTTTTTCCTTTAAGTATCAGCTTGTTATATCCAAATGAAAATTAGTCACAAATTTTGGGCCTTACGTTGAGTGGCTACAACTCGAGAGCTTGCTCACTAAGACTAGAACTATATTAATGTAATTGATTTATTTATTGTATCATGGAGAAATGAATATTTTGTAAATTTATTTCATTTACTAAATCCTTGAACTTTAAGATATATTATTAATTCAGATAATTTCTTTATTACAAACTAACTATTATTAAATTATTCAAAAATTTCATCTATCTAAATCTATATATATAATAAGCGAAGTACACTACTTTTAGTAAGTGATAAGTTACTAATTAAATATATATGTATTTTGAAAGTTCAAATTTATGTGTATCCGAAATTCTATTGAATGATTTGAAAATTTGAATGTTCAAATCTTTATTATCCAAAATTCTGTTAAACGATTTTTTCAATCAACATAGATTTTGAATGTTCAAATTTTTTGAAATCCGAAATTGCTTTCTATGTTTTGAAATTTTGAAAGTTTAATTTTATAAGCCTCAGAGTTCTGTTGTGCAAACACTGATGGAAATTAAAACGATTCCGGCTATTCCGCCAAGCAACTAAAAAAATATGTTCAAAAAAAGTATACGGGAATTCCACCGATTTCGACTATTCCACTGCAGCTAAAAATTTGTTCACAGTATAACCCGAAAATTAATGCCACGCAAATTACGAGTCACATTATTTAATGGCACACAAATTATGGAACATTTCAAAATTAACTAAGATATCAATATTTACGAAATTTAATCTACCGAATCTTTTTTTAATTTCCAATATAAATACTCATAGCCGTGATTATCTTTTTTTCCATACTCCTCTCATTTTACGTCAATGGCAACCTCTGATTTGGTACCTCAAATGAGGTTTAATACAATTCAGCCACAAAAGTAGTGAAATGTGAGGGGAAAATAAATAGCTGATGGATGCAATGATAAGATATACTTGTCATAATCTTTTTGTAAGATAATTCAATCTATTTAATCTTAACTATTCTTTTTATTCTTTTTCTTCTCTTAATTGGTAATAGTATTTGTTCCACCTATATCGTATTTTTCTAATCCTATTGTGCACACAGTCTATCCAGATGCTTAGTTGACGCAAACTACACTGAGAAAGTACATCTTATGTTGCGTATTTTAAACAAAAAAAGAGGAAGATAGGTTGACATCACCAAGAGTGAAGCTTCAACAGTCTACTCAATTATGTTATAGCAAAATTCATTGGTAGATTCAAATAAATTTTTAATTTCGCTTCTCAGTTCAATGTCTTAATTTTATAATTCAATTTAAACTCACTTTCATAGCTCTTAGTTTAATGAAGTTTTATGTTACGATCTACAATACATCCCCATGTAATTACAAAAAAAAAACTAAAAGTAAGTAATTTAAGAAAAAACAAAAGTGGTTTTGAATATGCATCTCACTATTTTTACAAATCAAACATTTGGGAAAAGCAACGTAATCACCTCCAAATGGTGCATCCATGGTGGTAGACGATTTACGGGTGAAAGGTTTGAATGACTACAACAGCATAGTTTCAATTCTGCAATTAAGATAATATAGGGCAATGAATATAAAAGCATACGTACATCAATTTTTAACCTCCATGTTACGAATAGAGAAATGGAGAGAGGTGATGAGGAAAAATATTAAAATATTGATGCGGAATTCGACTAGGATAACTAGTATCGATATTTTTTCTTAAGAGATCGACGTGATAATAGATATTCCTCATAAAAAGATTATGTTACCTTCAAATTTAATAATACCAACCTGAATATATCTAAGAGTTCTGACAATTTGAAATTTTTTATCTAACTACGCACGTGATACCAATCCGCATGTATCTATCAAGTCGAGTCTTATTATTCTTCTTCTGATATATATCTATTTGAACAGATTGTAGTTTTATTGCAGTTTCAAGTAATGTCAAAGTTCAATTACAAGCCTAATAATATATATCTAATTCGAAGAAGGTAGATGTACCGTGCAAAAAAATAAATTTGCAGAAAAGGATTGTGTATTTGTGGACATACAATGAGGATCTATAAACGTGATTGATAACGTTAACATCAAGGTTAGTTTTTTGTTTTGATTTATAAAAGAAAAAGAAATAAATATTGTCATGTGGTTTAAAAAGAAAAAGGAAAAAAATTGCTTAGATATATGTCCATATGGATATATTCGTGTTGAAATGGGGTATTTTGTCTAAACATTGAGCATAAAAAATGTTCACATTTAAAGATTAAAGCTGAAGAAAAGTGCTGAAAGAAAGCAGATGAAGAAAAGCAGTTCAGAAAACTTAGATTCTGGAAAATAAGAAAGACAACGGTTTGTAACAGAATTAACTGTCAAAACCGTTGCAAATCCGTTGTCGTTTTTATGAATCATTTGTTGTCGTTTTGAGTTACTTTTCTGAAGCAGTTAGTTGAGAGCAGTTTTGGTTTTCAAGCTTGGTTTTCTGTTTCAAACTAATTCCAGCTGGATTATTTAGTTGAGGAAGTTATTTTGTTACATGATATTCCATTCAATTGTCATTCTAGAGTGAGATAGAAGAGAGATCAAGAGAGGAAGAAGAGCCATAGTTTTTTAGATCAAACTCTTGATTGTATTTCAAATTTGTAACTCATATTTGATCTAGTGAAACTCCTCCTGGCCCATGGATGTAGGCAATTGCCGAACCACGTAATTCTCTTGTTCTGGATTGTTTTTCTCTATTTTAATTTTGAGTTTGTATTGGAAGAGATCGCCACTTGTTTGATAAAGTGTGTGAGTGATATTGTTGTGATTTCTTGAATATCAATTCCTAACAAGTGGCGCCGTCTCTGGGAAACTTCCATAGAGGAGATCAATTCTTGATCATCAACAATGTCTATTTCAAAGATTGAGACAGAAAAATTTAATGGGAAGAATGACTAGGGATTATGGAAGATCAAAGTAAAAGCATTGTTGATTCAGCAAGGACTTGGTGCAGCTTTGAAGGGAGAGAGAGCATTTCCAGAAAAGATGGAGGAGGCTCAAAAGTTTGATATCCTGGAGAAGGCTCACAGCATATTAATTCTTTGTTTGTCTGACAAAGTATTGAGGGAAGTATCCAAAGAAAAGAGTGCTTCTGATGTGATACAGATGCTGGATAACCTGTATATGGCCAAATCCATGGCAAACAGGTTATATCTAAAATAAAAACTGTTCACTTATAAGTTTTCTGAAGAAAAATCAGTGGAGGATCAATTGGACGATTTTAACAAGACACTTGATGATTTAGAGGCCATTGATGTCCAAATGAATGATGAAGACAAGGCCATTTTGCTGATAAACTCCTTGCCACAATCCTATGATCACCTGAGGGATGCAATGTTGTATGGAAGGGATTCCAATATTACATTAACAGAAGTGCAATCAGCCCTAAGAGCAAAGGGAATACAAAAGCTTAGTCAGGACAAGACAGATGGTGCAGGAGAAGGGTTAAGTATAAAGAAAGGCAAGAATCTCAAGTGGAAGCAAAACCAGACAAATGATCAACCCAAGAAATCAGGAAACAATAAGGGAAAACTATCTGGTCACAAGGAAACAAGGAAGTGTCATTTTTGCAAGAGACCTGGCCATCTGAAGAAGGATTGTTTTGAGTGGAAGAAGAAACAGGCTAAAAAAGGAACTCAAGCCTCAAGCTCAGCAGAGGTGGTTGAAGCTGCAGAAGAAGAACCTCAGGTTCTTAACATTTCTGAATTTAAGACTGAACAAAACTGGATTTTGGATTCTGGATGTAGTTTTCATATGAGTCCAAATCTAGAATGGTTTAAAGATTTTAAAGAACAAGAATCTGGAATAGTCATGCTTGGAAATGATCAATCATGTTCAGTTAAAGGAATAGGTGATATAATGGTCAAAGTGCATGATGGTTCTGTTAAAATCTTGAAGGATGTTAGATATATACCACAGCTTAAGAGAAATCTTGTTAGTCTGGGAACTTTAGAGAAGAGAGTATGCAGTTTCAAGTCTGAAAATGGCCAGTTAGATATTATAAAGGATTCCAAAATGGTGATGAAAGGGATAAGAAGATCCAGTCTCTATTATCTAGTTGGCACTGCAGTAATTGGTGAATCTGAAAATGTAGTCAAGGATAGTAACAAGTTTTGGCATGCCAGATTAGGACATGTCAGTGTAAGTGGATTAACTCAACTTGCAAAACAAAACTTGATTGACTACAAAGAAGATAGTGTCTCAAAAATGGTGTGTGAAGACTGTATACTGGGTAAAAACAAGAAGCAGTCTTATCCAGTGGGAAAACACAACTCAACTATGGTTTTGGAATACATTCATGTTGATCTATGGGGTCCTTCAAGAGTCCAAACTCTTGGAGGAGGAAAGTACTTCTTACGCTTGATTGATGACTTCTCAAGAAAACTTTGGATCTATGTGTTAAAGAACAAAGTTGAAGCATTTGACAAGTTCAAAAGTTGGTGCAATGAGGTAGAGAATGAGAAGAATGTCAAGGTCAAGTGTTTAAGAACTGACAATGGACTAGAATTCTTATCAGAAGAATTCAGTAAATTTTGCAGTGACAAAGGCATAAAAAGGCACAGAACTATACCAGCAAATCCACAACAAAATGGTGTAGTGGAAAAAATGAATAGGACAATACTTGAAATGATAAGGTGTATGTTGTCCAGCTCTGGTCTGGATAAAAGATTTTGGGGAGAAGCAGCTTCTACTGCTGCATATCTTATCAACAGATGTCCAGCAGCAACAAATGATCAGTTAACACCTAAAGAGAAATGGACAGGAAAGTCACCATCCTACTCGCATCGCAGAACATTTGGATATAGAGCATATGCACATGTTAAACAGGATAAGTTAGAAGCAAGAGCAGTAAAATGTGTGATGCTTGGATATCTTCCTGGGGTGAAGTGATACAGATTATGGAGTACAGAGTCTGGTGCTGGAAGGATCATGATCAGCAGAGATGTAGTCTTCAGAGAAGATATTATGCCTCTCAAAGAAAATCAGAGGGTGAAGGTGGTTTCAGAGTCAGTAGGAGACAAATTACCAGCTCAGGTGGAGCCATTGTCAGAAGCTAAACAGGAATCATCAGAAGATTCTGAGGACGAACAACAAACAAGTCCAAATGATAGTTTGAGGAACCATCAGCTGGTAATGGACAGGGAAAAGAGAACTGTGAAGAAATCTACAAGATATGCTGATGATTATCTTACAACATATGCTCTTGTTGCAGCTGAGGATATTGATTGTAATGATCCAAGAGATTATAAGGAGGCAATGATGAGTAGTGACAGAGATAAGTGGATATTAGCTATGAGAGAAGAGGTTGATTCACTGGAGAAGAATAACACTTGGATTCTAGTTGACAGACCATACAAGCAAAACCTGGTTAGCTGTAAATGGATTTTCAAGAGGAAAGTAGAGGTATCTCATACTGAATCTGTCAGGTTTAAAGCTAGACTAGTAGCAAGAGGTTTTACTCAGAGGGAAGGAATATATTACAATGAAATTTTCTCTCCAGTTGTTAAACACTGCTCAATCAGAATACTACTAGCTTTGGTAACTCAATTTGACCTGGAGCTTGAATAGTTAGATGTAAAAACAACATTTTTACATGGAGATCTAAAGGAGAAAATTTATATGTCTCAGCCAGAAGGATTTGTTATGCCAAGGAGTGAGAACAAAGTTTGTCTTCTGAAAAAATCTCTGAATGGACTTAAGCAAAGTCCAAGACAGTGGTATATAAAATTTGACACACATATGAGAAGAATTGGATATGTTAGGTCTAAGTATGATAGCTGTGTGTATTTAAAATTTGCTGAGAAAGGTGTATTGGTTTTTCTGTTACTTTATGTGGATGACATGCTGGTTGCAACTAAGAGTAAGGATGAAATCAAATATCTAAAGGGTGAGTTACAAAGTGTATTTGATATGAAGGTTCTTGGAAATGCAAAGAGAATACTTGGGATGGACATAGAAAGGAACAGGACTAGTGGGGTTCTGTGGCTACATCAGAAAGATTACATACATAAAGTATTGCAGAGGTTCAATATGCATGAAGCCAGGAGTGTGTCAGTGCCACTAGGACAGCATTTTAAGTTGTCTGAGTTACAGAAACCAAAGATAAAGCAAGAGGCAGCTGAAATGGGGAAAATTCCTTATGCAAATGCAGTAGGAAGTATAATGTACACAATGATTTGTACCAGGCCTGATGTTGCACATGCAATAAGTGTAACTAGCAGATATATAGCTCACTGGGAAGCTTTAAAATGGGTACTCAGATACTTAAGGGGGTCAAGCATTGTTGGTATTTTGTTTAAGAAATCAATTGGTGGTGATGGATGTTATGTTCTGCAGGGATACAGTAACTCAGATTATGCAGCAAATCTAGACTCAAGGAAATCTTAGTCTGGATATATTTTCACTTTGTTTGGAGCAGCAATAAGTTGGAGATCAATGTTGCAGTATGTGGTTGCTTTGTCAACCACAGAAGCTGAATATATTGTTGTTGCAGAGGCAGTAAAAGAGACAGTCTGGTTAAGGGGCATCCTGGAAGAGTTTGGAGTTGTTCAGAAATCAGTGAGAGTGTTTTGTGATTCCCCGAGTGTATTACATCTGGCAAAACACCAGGTATTTCATGAAAGAAGTAATCACATAGATGTTAGACTTCATTTTGTGAGAGATATAGCAGAAAAAGGGACTATTATTTTGGAAAAGATTGGAACTGAAGATAATGCTTCAAATATGTTAACTAAAACATTAGCTGCAAACAAATTCAGATATTGTATGCAGCCGATTCAAATATCTCAGACGAGTTAGAAGAACAACTCATGAATTAAGAGCTGTGAGAGGTTAGGTGGAGGATTTCTATGCAAGGGGTTGAGTTGCTTTTTGTGTGGCTAAATGTTTAGCCAAGGTGGAGAATGTTGAAATGGGGTATTTTGTCTAAACATTGAGCATAAAAAATGTTCACATTTAAAGATTAAAGCTGAAGAAAAGTGCTGAAAGAAAGCAGATGAAGAAAAGCAGTTCAGAAAACTTAGATTCTGGAAAATAAGAAAGACAACGGTTTGTAACAGAATTAACTGTCAGAACCGTTGCAAATCCGTTGTCGTTTTATGAATCATCCGTTGTCGTTTTGAGTCACTTTTCTGAAGCAGTTAGTTGAGAGCAGTTTTGGTTTTCAAGCTCGGTTTTTTGTTTCAAACTAATTCCAGCTGGATTATTTAGTTGAGGAAGTTATTTCGTTACATGATATTCCATTCAATTGTCATTCTAGAGTGAGATAGAAGAGAGATCAAGAGAGGAAGAAGAGCCATAGTTTTTGAGCTCAAACTCTTGATTGTATTTCAAATTTGTGACTCATATTTGATCTAGTGAAACTCCTCCTGGCCCGTGGATGTAGGCAATTACCGAACCACGTAATTCTCTTGTTCTGTGATTGTTTTTCTCTATTTTAATTTTGAGTTTGTATTGGAAGAGATCACCACTTGTTTGATAAAGTGTGTGAGTGATATTGTTGTGATTTCTTGAATATCAACTAGTTATCCACCCGTGCGATGCACGGGATAACGATTTTCTTTGAATAATCCATATATGATCTAAACATTAATTTTGTAATATCACTCTATAATATTGGATGATCATGACAAAGTGCAGTGTAATAGAAAAATAAAATGTACTGCACTACTACATAAAGAACTATGAAATCCATGAGGAAAACATCTTAAAAACTCATAATAGCATAACAAAGAAGAGGTCATGCTATAAATGAATATGTACATAATACAAATGACTAAATTTCTTAACAAATTTGCAAACTAAAAGTTCTAAAATATCTATACACCATATACATAGTTGAATTACAATGTTCAATATCTTGACCACATATGAAAATCTTCAATCACATTAAAGGAGTGAGAATTGATTTCTAAAAAAAATGCAAATATCATGACCAACCTTCCAGAAAAGACAGTCTTCTTCCACCACTCCAATTTCTGAGGTTATATATCCCTCTAAGATAGACAACCTTACGATTGAATGGGGAATTAACTCATAAGATGATATAGTTGAACAAAAACTGTAACACCCTAGAATTCTTTTTGTACTACAATTTTGGATGGTGATTCCCAAATAAAATTTTAAACTTCACTGACAAACAATTTTCACAATTCTACTTTTGTGCAGTAGCTGAATGTATACAAATAATCAAATAAAACAAATAAGAATGTTACAGGAATTATATTACAATTATGAAGTAGTAATGAGAAATATTAATGATTTAAACCCATTGATATATTATTGCTCGTCATATTCATCCATTGAAAAGTTGTTACAAAATTGAATAGTTAAAAAGATGAAATTATTCGATTAAATAATTAGCAACAAAATCAACCCACCATCTCTTATGGCTTGATCCATAAAAATCCTTGCAACCTGCTAGTCCTTTATGTTTTGGTAGATGTTTGTATCTTTCTTGAACCCCTACTCTGTAGTAGTTCATCATATACCAATTTGTATGATGGCATTCAAGTAGTTCATCATATACCAATTTGTATGATGGCATTCACTATCGTGTGAAGGGTGGCCAAGAGAACTGAAAGATCTGCAGAAACAAAACCAAATCTTCATCAATCACATCTCTCCCTCTTCATTTTTATATAGGTAGTCTCATCTAAGAATAATATAAATATAAAGAAGTTAAAAATCGAAAAATCCTGAAAATCAGAAGAATTAATGCATCAATTGCTTCTTTCTTTCTTCTTCTTCAACAAAAAAGTAACAGTAATAATAATAATCCTCAATTCTAATGGATCCAACCATGATCTACCATCAACAAATTAAATGAACATATAAAAGAATCAATAAAAAACGGCAGCATTGTAACCTATTGATATTTTCTATTTTGTAGATTTGTGAAACTTTGATTGTTAGCTGCCGGAATTTGGAAAAAGAAAATCATATACGGCAAAGAATGTAAAAATAAGGTTAACCATTAGCCGAAGATTGTTATCATCAAACCCTTGCCTTGCAATCTCTTGGAGGAGTAGATGAATTTATTGCTTCACAGATCTCCTTTCTGGTTGTAAAAATCTAAAAATGAAAAATCAGATAAGATCGGAAGAAAAAAGAAGAAATCCCCAGCAACGCGCATATTCGTCTAAATCCCAACAAAAAAAATCAAAAGAAAATATTGTAGATTATTAAATGTTATCTAGATGTATCTATAAATGTCTTAGATAATGAAAATCTCCTAGAAATAATGAGGTATAATCTATCTACTAGATTTTCTAATATTGTAGATTATTAAATGTTATCTAAATGTATCTATAAATATCTTAGATAATGAAAATCTCCTAGAAATAAGGAGGTCAAATCTATTTACTGGATTTCCTAATTTTGTAGATAGTTAATATCTCGTACAAATCAGGCACCAAAACCTAACGTCGAAATCATGTGATATAAAGTCAGATTTCACCAATAAAACAATCATTCATCGGCAATTACTATTTCACATCTCAACTATACACGCCAATCATATACTATCTCCAAGTATGTTATACTGAAGCAAACGCGGATGCAGAGCAATTAAAACACAGTCGAAACAGTATCAACTTTGGTTGGCCATACAAAATACACAGGTTCGAACTTTTATTAGCAAGACATAATTCACGGGATCGATTAGTAAGCCAGACTGGGAAGAGAACACAATCAATCATGAGGAAATGCGATGGACTACATCTACCAAGAAAGCACAATCAACAGACAAATCTATCAATAGAATTACAAAAGGTTAGAATTACTTACATTAAAAAGTTGTGTTACTGTGGTAAATAGTTGTTTTATATTTTTTACTAATCGTCAAATGTTCACTACTTCAATATCCTGCAGAACATTTGATGATTATTAGCATATTTAGGTATATTTGATTCTAATTTTTCAGTAAGTTTATTTTATACGTCACACATGTCCAATAATGATAAGAAACTGAAATTCTGAGGTTATATTTGTTCACACCTAGGAATTCTTTTAGGACTATCTGGATTTTATTTTTAAGGCACAATGCTTTCATCTTATGTATAAGTTTTAATTTATGAAATACATAATATATAATAGACTTGTGTTAGGACCATATCTTATGCATAACAAATCAGTATAAGGCTCAATCATATCATATTCATACCAGCTACATGTTTTCAAAAGGTAATAACAACAATTGAATTATGTATCTGGAGAAGAAAAAAATCAAGTAGAGTGAATGAACCAAAAAAATAGCAATATAATATTCCATTCAAATTAAAAATTAAATTGCCTGTATCCTATCGTAATTTTTAATTTTCATTTTTATAATATTTTATTTAAAAGCAAGTCCGTTTGATAGAATATAAGGTACTTGAAAACTTAATCCTTAGTTTATGTAATATTATGAGTAGTCAAGTATGAAATAGAAATATGATTACACATGCAACATAAAACAACTAATTCAATTATTACATCTATTTTCAAATATGAGATAAAAACATGAAACTACTAAATTTACTTACTCATACCAACTGTAATTCCCCCACTTCAATTTATGTCTTCTTTATTGATTCTATTGGCATTACTTTATTAAAGCATATAACATAAAATTATTAGAGTTATAATAGGGTTTAACATATATAAAAAATACATAAAAACAGGAAATATAAACAACAGTTAGTATCCAACCTATATTTCATTTAAAATCATACAAGTTTGTGAGGTTAGAATTATTGCATTCCGTGAATGCCAATAACCTAAATCCACAACAGCCGCATTACGGAAACAAATGATAACAACTACAAGTTACAAAATGTTCACTCTAATTATCAAATTTCATAAGTTAATAATATCTCAATAAATCAGCCCAACTGTCTTTCTACTTCCACATATACCTTGCTTTAGACCAATTACTCTAAATATTTATTCTACCCTAAGTTTCAACAACTACCCAACTTAATTACCTGCCAATTATTCTAAATGCTTACATTAATTTTCAACTTAAAAAAAATTACATTGCTCGCTCTAGGATAATGGGCTTCTGTAACTTTTAAACTTAGGCTTTTTTAGTTCATAATATCTTAATACGTTCAACCTCATAATAATATCTTAATTGACTTGGGATCGGTAAATTATCTGTCAATTGCATATGCTCTCATTTAATATTAGGCCCTCTGAAATTTGGTCACAAAAATTTCTCTGAGATAGATACTATGGTACAAAGATGAAGTTTTGGTATATCACATTTTGGGCAATAGAATCCATATCCATAATTAAATTAAAGAATAAATTACTCCATATAATGTGATGAAAAATATAATTTTTGAAATAATTTAATACATATTTTATTGCTTCTTTTTATAATTTAATGCAGATTTAATTTTCTATACTTTAATATATATTTTTATAAGTATCCCATAAAATGTGATGAAGAAATAATATAACATTTCATACTCAGAGTATTAAAAATCCACAATCCAATGTATTAAAAGCCGACAACCTAAGACCAAAGCCCACAACTTAAGATATTAAAAATATAATTACTAGTAAGTATTCCCGTGAACATATTATCTTTTTTATGATTATCATATCTTTTAACATTTAGAATGATAATATTCTCTAAAAAACTATTACTTTTTTAATGTTATCATATGGTGATTTTTTAAATCAAATTATATTAAATATTGCGAACAGGGCAGGTTAAGTAATATCAATTGATTTGTTTTCCTGATTTGGTATCAAATTAAACATTTTTTCCTTTACATTTATAAATTGATTTTCAACAAATAAGAAATTTTACATTAAGTTTTGTTTAACATTATTGTTATTATTATATAAAATTCATTTCATTGACCACGTTTCGTTATTTAAAATGTCAAAAGCAAAAGTTCGAAACAAATATGAGTGATTTGACACTTTGTTCTATCATGTTTGAATGGTTTTAGTTGAGTATATAATATATTATTTTGTTATAGCAAATTTCAATTATCCACAAAATATCCACATTAACTAATGGTCGAGCTATACTCCGGTAGGCACTTGTTACAAAATAATAGATCATATGATAAACTACAAGCACTCAAACATAAAATATATTAAAGTGTCAAATCATTCATCCTAATGATACGACAAAGTGTCAAATATCAATTCTTGATAGTTTTTCTTTTTTACCCTTACTTTTTTTTGTGAAGTCTCTAACTTATAAATTTTGAACATATACGGATGCTTATTATAAATCTCATACACAAAATGATTCATTAAACCCATTGTATTATTTTGAATGATTGTGATGATAATATATTAAATTAAAGTATAAAACAAATATAATATTCTTTTCTTTCTAGGAAAAAAAAAGATCTATTAAAAATATCTCATCAAAGCACAAGGATGAAAATATCGCGAGATTTTGGGTGAAATCTCGCAAAAGAGGGGCTGCCGAGACAAAAAAAAAAAAAAAAAAAAAAAAAAAAAAAAGAAAAGTGAAAGAGTAGTTTGTCATTTTCTCGTGATATTTCGGCTTTTTCGCGAGATTCTCGTCTTTTTCATTTTTTTTTTTTTAAATTTCAGCAGAATTTGTAAAAACTAAATCCAAACCTAGGTTCGAACCTAGGACCTATTGAATGAAGCTTCAAACTTTAACTATCGGACCAAATCAACAACTTGTTATGAAATCTACATAGCATTTATACAATATATTTAGTAAAATTCTACTTAGAATAATATATACCATAATTAGTTATCAAAATGAAAATTTGAAAAATAAAAACTAAGTATAAAATAATAATTGGGCATTTTTGTAAATATTTTGTTTTGTTTATAATTTTATGATGAATTTATTTATTAAAGTTGGTTATAGTATTTATAAAATATTTTTTTAAACTTTCTGACTTTTATATAATATATTTCCATACTAGTAACTAGAATGTTGTATGAGAAAAGGTCAAAATCCATTTCTATCAATTTTAAGATGGGTATATGTATTTAAGTTTGCTATAACAATTTTAAAATCATCATGTTAAATTTCAAATTTTTAATATATTTCCTAATATTTTTTTTTTTAAATTGTACCGATATTTCTACCGATACAGATATTTCTTCTAAATCTCCGTAAAATTGAAACACCAGTATTTTCAGAAAAAACGATATTTTCATCCTTGCCTAAGCGGCTAAGCCTCATTGTCTACAATGATATGAAATTGAAGAGGAACATTACCACAATAGAAACACCAAACGCAAGAATTCAAGGGAAATTGACACAAATAATGGGACAAAATATTGGTTATATGCTTAACCAAACATTAAGAACCATCTTGAAACTTTGAGAAAACTCTTAGATATTAGCAACGACATCTCAGAAATAGACCAGGTCCCTAAGATGAATTTGGTCTTGGATAAGTATTCCATCGTATGACATCTATTAGAAATTTTTGTATGTCATGTAAATAACTTGTGGCAAATAACTTCTAACAGGCTCTTATTTTTCTAAACAATTTAGTTCGGATCTTGTTTGAGCGTGTATTTAGATGCAAAATATAAAAAAACATCTTCCACGGTGAGAAGGTAGAGTTAAATGATTATAAACTAATACATAAGTACCTTCATGCAAAACAGGAATACCTGCACTTTTTAGGACTTTTGTATCTAAATTGCAATTGAATGGACCATCCCATGTCAACACTCAAAATGCAATTTTCCTTAACAAAGCTAATAGAATACCTACACTTTGTTGATGACATTAAACGATCACTTTAGGAAAAATATACAATATAAATCAATCTCAGATAACTAGAAAACTAACAAATTTTGTAAGATGGTTTACTAGAACATATAATAAGGTACTTCCAAAATATCATGTGATTGGATACGTCAAGCATCGGAACCTACAGAGTAAAATTTGAAATAAGAACAAAAATTTCAATACTTACAATGAAGAGCTATTCCAAACTATTATTCCATATATACCTTTCAAAAAATCATCTTGATATACTTTAAGGTCTTATTTGATAAATTCTTACCAGTTCAACATTTACACCAGTGTCATTCACTTGTATTAGAACCAAACAACCCAATAAGACAATAATGTTCGGAAGAAAACACTCACTGTTTTAACTCCACTCTTATAGTTCTTATTATTGAGTAAAATTATGCTAAGGTCAAGGACAAAAATATCGGTATTTACGGAGATATCGGTCTTTCAATTTACAGAGATATCGGTGATATCTCGATTAATACCGAAATATCGATGAAATTTCTTGAAAAACGCCGGAAAATGTATTAAAATACTTAATTTATCACGATATTTGTTAGATTGTAAAAAACCTAGCTAAATTCTAATTTTTAATTTAAAAAAATAGATCCATACACGCATATACAACAATCCGATAAATAAGAAACATTACACACACTGTCCGCTGATCTGGTAGCCATTATGAACTATTTTCATCATATATTACTACCTTCTAGTACCAAAATAAATTCCTATGAGGCTCAATTTAAGAGTATTGGTTATCGATGTAATTACAATAGTGGTACCAGCTCACCGAGGTAGCGTAATTATGAAGATAGTCATCAAGATAAAATAAATACGTTGCAGCGTCTCGCCCAACTGTCTGCCCATGGACCGGATAATTCGGATTTACCCAAGAATTATACTGTTGTCCTTTATATAACATGTGAGGGGTTGTGTCATCAGAAGTGCTACGATCAGTCCACGTTGTATCTTGTGATCTGTCTACAATCTTATATGGAAATAAATTAGGATACAGATCTTCCCAATCGGTGCTCACACTCATCGGGTCAAAATTAGACGAGAGGGAAGCTACGTCTGCGTTTGAGCTCGTGCCTCGGTTCCGACCTCGTCGGCTCGTGTAATCTTGTCCAATAGCACCTATCCCTAGACCTCCAGCCCTACTTCCATGATTTTCATCTTGTGTAGTGTGTGTGTACAACCCCTCAACAGTGAATGGACTCATTTCCCTTGGACTTGGGTTATAGTCTTGACAGCCTTCACTATGTCCACCACCGCCACTCCCATCGGTATCACTTCCGTCCTCATATGTTGAGCTCCCCGTCTGTGTCTCAGTACTTGATACAGCAACTTCCTCATGCATTACCTGATCCACATTAATTCCGAATTGGCTGGCAGCTTCAGCGACCTGAGGATCAGGATTGCCTTCTTCATCGTCCAGGTGTGCTGGACGAATCCATTGATAAAGCCGATCACCCTCTTCGTTTTTCGGTTTCAGCGGTGATGTCCACTAAATCTAGAAAAATCTTGCTCAGCAACCCTATCTGCTTCAACCTCCAAATCTCGTATCCTTAACTTCATATTGTAGTAGCAAAGTACGAGCTTTTCGAGTTTCGGATAAGCAAGACGATTTCTTTGTTTCGTGTGTATCAAGGAAAATGTGCTCCAGTTTCTTTCACATGCGGAAGATGATGTAGTCTGTGACAGTACTCTAATGGCTAGTTCTTTCACTGTCGGTGCTGAACTACCGTGCATAACCCGCCAATCAGCTGTCAAATTAGGATTCAATATCAATGAGTTGAATGGTTGCAATTTGATGTAACTTCTACCAAATTAATATCCAATTCATAATAAATGTACCTGCCGCCATAGTATTTCTAGCAACCACGGCGGTCTGGTCACCGAACGATTTTTTGCCATCACGAAAGCAGATGAGGTCACTAATCCGGTCACTAATTATTTTTTTCCAACCAAGAATAATTAGGTCACTAATTTGATTTTAATTGAAAGGAAATACTAGTAATTTTCAAATGTGGTAAGGTAACCTCATTCCCAAAATCTGCAACACTGGGGGATTTGGGGTGTAGCTTATTGAAAACCTGAAGGACTGCCTGTATAAGTCCTGTATCCTCACCTACTCCGGGCTGGTATTGGGATCTCAGGTTAAGGTAATAGGCTGTGGAAATTATGCAATATTGTTTAGGAAACGTCAATCATTTTCACAAAATCAACGTTAAAAGTTAAAACTAAAAAATAAAGTCATTATTACCTTCTGCATGTAGTGGATGAGATAGTGTACGGTCCCACATGGACTCAATAATTCTCGTCACCCACTGCGTAGATCTAACTGATTGGACCTTTTCTTTCATAACCCGAATTAAGTCATACACGATCGACATAGTTAGAATAATTTCTATGTCAACCACGCGGAGCACTTGATATATTGGCTCAAATATAGCCACTGCGTGTTGCACTCCCTCCCAAAATGAGTGGTCAAGCACGTTTCTCTCCACTTCTTTGCCAACATTCGTACTACTGAGTCTATTGGCGGCCCAATCATCACTAGTGAAGATATGTTTCAACGAGGACTTTTTCCTTATACAAGCTGTCCAAGGCGATGTAGTTAGTCGCAAAATGTGTTGCTTCGGGTCTAACAATATCTTCCCGGCAGGCCTCTCTCATCCGCTCAAGTAACCAACCATGATTATAGATGAAGTTGGTTATTTGCTTGCGCTACAATTATCGCTTTGACGCTATCTCTATTGTCGATCTCTTTGAAGATAAGGTCAATACAATGAGCAGCACACCGGGTCCAGTATAAGTTGTACCACTGTTGTAGCTTTCTACCGGCTTTCACATAAGCCAATCCATTATCGGTTATAATTTGAACAACCCTGTCCTTCCCGACCTCCCGCACAACATCCCTCAGCAACCCATAAATGTATTCATTATCCTTTATCATATTTGATGCATCCACGGATTTCAGAAACGTAGTTGTTCCCTTACAATAAACCATAAAATTAATTATGGACATCTTCGTCGGCCCGGTCCATCCATCTGCCATAATTGTGCACCCGTACGTCTCCCACTTTTCTTTTGAGTTCTGACGTATTCCTGCATTTCTTCATACTCCACGTCTAGATATGTGTGCTTTATCTCATATGGAGTAGGGGTTGCAACAGCCGACCCTACTTCTTGGACACACGCTATCATATTCTTGAAGTGATGAGATGAAGCTTTATTCGGAGGTAGATTATCATAAATGAAAAATCTACTGATGGCCTTGCCCAACTTTTCCTTTAAGTTTCCTTATCCTCTTTTGGCGTGCGTCGGTGGATTTATACGTTGTCGGTGCAGGACAGGGTTCAAAGTTGGTCGATCGACCACTCTGGGCACGACGGAATTGGGAAGATTGTAGTCCCATTCGCCTACTGGGACTCCCTCCTCTGCAACCACCAAACTGCCGGTTCTGGTCTCTTCCCCACTCACTCACCCTCGACGCTCTAACGGCAGCCCGGTAGTCGCTTCGCTCATCCGGATTAAGGTCCGGCGGACATGCGATGTAGTCATCTTCGTCTTCATCATCTTTGTCTTCGTCTCCCTGTGACAATCTCAGCCGTAATTCTGCTCTTATGTCAGCTATTTTTTCGGCTTTCTTCCCTTTGGCCGTATTTTTGGCATTAATTAGGCGACGAATCTCTTTCTTCACGTCCGGTTGAACTTTCCTACAAGGGGCAACGTTCTTTTCTGGGTCTGTACCACTCAAATAATATTTGAACCTAGTTATACCTCCGAAATTCTGGACTCCACAAAACTGACACATGGTAGCAGTTTTATAGCCTGGAACGACACTAGCGTACTTCCATGCGTAATCAAGTCTTGAAGACCTCCGATCACCAGCGTCGCTCCCGCTCGCCATTCCTATTCACACATATGATCACGAATTATTAAAATCTCAGGTTAATACAATTCATGCTTACATAAGTGGACGGAAATTCATTCTCCAATGTAAAATCTCAATATAAAGATAATTCATTCTTAATAAATGAGCGCATATATTTATGTGTATATAATTATAATGTTAACTAACATTATTTTGAAGATATAGTTAAGCATGCTTACAAAATATTTCTTTACATGAACATTACTACATAAGGTGTATTACGTGGTCAATTTATATGAACCTTACTATAAGGTGTACTACGTGGCTTCCTAAATTAGCAGTTTACGGAGGTAATTATTTAAACTTTACAAAGATATTTTTATGTTGTCCTTTTATGATCGGTTATCGTTTATTTATCATATCCTTCTTATTAAAGTAGCATTCGAATAATTAAGTGAGAAACAACAATTTTTTTTTTGACAAATACACCTTAATATTGAAAAAGACTTATAATTGGAGTTTTTCACTAACAAATTTTTATCTAAATATGAACTAATTTGAAACCTCTTTTTTTACCAAAAATGCAAAATAAAGATAATTCTTTCTCCAATTTGAAGCCTCCATTTTTTAGTTAAACATCCACCAATAATAGAATCAATAATATTAATAATGGAATATATAATAATCTATATTTGTAGCTTATTCCATAAATAATATTGAGCAAACATGAAATGTATTATTAACATGGCATCCTTTTATGATCTGTTATCATTTATTTATCCTATCCTTCTTATTAAAGTAGCATTCAAATAGTTTAGTGAGAAACAACAATTTCTTTTATAAATACACCTTAATATTGAAAAAGACTTATAATTGTAGTTTTTCACTAACAACAAATTTTTATCTAAATATGAACTAATTTGAAACCTTTTCTTTTTTTTTACCAAAAATGCAAAATGAAGATAATTTTTTCTTCAATTTGAAACCTCCATTTTTTAGTTAAACATACACCAATAATAGAATCAATAATATTATTAATGGAATATATAATAATTTATATTTGTAGCTTATTTCATAAATAATATTGAGCAAACATGAAATGTATTATTAACATGGCATCCTTTTATGATCGGTTATCGTTTATTTATCCTATCCTTCTTATTAAAGTAGCATTCGAATAATTTGGTGAGAAACAACAAATTTTTTGACAAATACACCTTAATATTGAAAAAGACTTATAATTGGAGTTTTTCACTAACAAATTTTTATCTAAATATGAACTAATTTAAAACCTCTTTTTTACCAAAAATGAAAAATGAAGATAATTCTTTCTTCAATTTGAAACCTCCAATTTTTAGTTAAACATACACCAATAATAGAATCAATAATATTAATAATGGAATATATAATAATTTATATTTGTAGCTTATTCCATAAATAATATTGAGCAAACATGAAATGTATTATTAACACGACATCCTTTTATGATCGGTTATCGTTTATTTATCCTATCCTTCTTATTAAAGTAGCATTCGAATAATTAAGTGAGAAACAACATTTTTTTTGACAAATACACATTAATATTGAAAAAGACTTATAATTGGAGTTTTTCACTAGCAACAATTTTTTATCTAAATATGGACTAATTTGAGACCTTTTTTTTTACCAAAACTGCAAAATGAAGATGATTCTTTCTCCAATTTGAAACCTCCATTTTTTAGTTAAACATCCACTAATAATAAAATCAATAATAATAATAATGGAATATATAATAAATTATATTTGTAGCTTATTCCATAAATGATATTGAGCAAACATGAAATGTATTATTAACATGGCATCAGAATTACATACAAATTATTATCAATTTTATTTGCAAGTCAAACAACATGTAACAAAAATTCCTAAGAACTAATTGCATTAAAAAATTAAAAAAACTAACAGACTACACAATATGACAATTGATAACCTAAACTTCTATAATTAGTATTGAGAATTTACCATATGAGTGACGGTGAAGACGTTTCGAGATAACAAAAATTCCTAAGAACTAATTGCATTCAAAAATTAAAAAACTAACAGACTACACAATATGACAATCGATAACCTAAACTTCTATAATTAGTATTGAGAATTTACCATATGAGTGACGGTGAAGACGTTTCGAGAAGAATGAAATGAGAATTTATAAATGTGAATACCGCTAACAACAGTATTCTCAATTCGCATTTTCATTCAAATTCTATCAACGAGTAATACACGAGTATTATTCTAGCATTAGCTCAAAAATTATATCATAACAAGTCCAAATCTTCTAAATAAAAGAATTAAAAATCGAGACGGGTATCAATTAAATTTACCGTTGTTCTTCACCACTTCATGACTAGGTAGACAATTTTTATTGGACTGCAATGCTACTGCTCCTGCTTATAGCTCGATCTCTCTACTTCCCGGTATTAGCTTAAATTTTATCCTAAACTACACTTCTTCGCTGTATGTGTACAACAAAGTAATAGAATTCCTCCTTCATTTATACACAAACTGAAGTTCAACAAATTATTGTTTCTACAAGAATTTTTACATCCATCAATCCAAGTGTCACTCAAAGTCACTCTTTACAGCTTACTCTTTACAACTTGGCATGCACCACCTGCTGAAAACTGCCAAAACATGTCTCCAAATTCAATAAAGCATCTGCAGAAAAATAAATAAATAAATCGCCGATATTTTCGCGAGAAATCGCCGATTTCTCGTCGCGTCCAGGTAAAAATGCACAGGCCGCGTGCACGAATCTATACTCACGATTTCTGGTCGTGATTTTTGCGATTTCTCGCGAAATCTCGGAGAGAACTTGACAAAACGAAATAACAGGCGTTTTTCGTCTCGGCACCTTCGTTTTAGTGAGAATCTGGTTAATTCTGAAGCCACTATTTTGCAGCTAGTCCTCGCATTAAACAACATTAAAATTTGTTTAAAATTAACATGTCAACTGAGAAAAGTTGCGGGTCAGTTTTTCATCAATATGTCAAGCTTCCATAGTGGTGCCAACCACAACAGACTGAAAATTCCTTGCGGATTGCAAGATGTGTTGAATGGTGTTCACAACAAATTATGTTCTGCAGGACAAAAAAACATTTGTAATCATTCATCAATAATTTACAAAAATTTATATTGATAAGAATCCATTTAAACTAATAGAGTGCACTTTGAGTAAAATGTCTTCCCTCTTGCACTGATCCACTAACATTATTTCTATTAATTTAATTTCAAGATAACTTTGGTTATTTTTTCCTAGTTTTTGAAGAGACTGCAAACATTTTAATATTATTAAATGAATAAATTTAAAGTAAAACATTTGAAATAAAACCTCATATTAGATCGTAGCCTACAATTATTGAGATCTAAATTAGAAAAAGAAATCAAGACTCATGTCATCGTTGGTATTGATTCTGGATAAATCAATGGATAACTGCTAGATAAGCAAATACCATAAAATCCCTATATTTCTAAGATGATTTAAATAAATAATTCATCCAACAGTACTCCAATTCATTTTGAAATAGTGTAAATTTGTGGGTTTCTAATATTGGTTAATGGGCGAACTCAAGAGGAGGAGTATGTATCAACCTAAAACCAGTATGAGTATGTATATGATATCAAATGGGAAAAAATCTTAGAAAAAGAAAGAAAAATAGCAAGATAAACATATGAAATATTGTATAAAATAAATAAATAAAACTCTACAATTATTTCATAATTACACCACATGCTATTCATAAATGACAAAAGCACCTTTAAGAACTTCTCATTTGGGTTGACTTTCATTGGATAAATTGCAGTTCGAGTCATTGTAATCGAAAATAAGGGAAATTGTCCCCAAACCGGGAAGATGATACAAAATACTTAAGAGAGAAATAAAATAATTTTAAAATGGGGGCAAAATTAGATTTTTTTTTGAATGAAGAAAAATCTTCCCAAAATAAACCCAACTGATTTTTCAATCTTTTTAGGGTGAATTTTGTAATCATTATTGTGTCAAGATAAGATTAAACAAGATATAATCTTTTCCTATCACGCAATATGAGTAAATTAGGTGAGAAAAGGGTGGAAGTTAATTTTTTCCTTGCTAAACATATCACCAGTAATATGAAAAATTGCATTTCCCGTGGTTGTTCAAATTTTCAAAACTAAGGTAGCATCTTTTAGTCATTTTTTTATAATTTAAAATGACTGAAAATGTAGAAATATTTTCATTTTTAGTAAGTATATTTTTTTGGCTCAAAAGTACACTTATTATAAGTAGTGTACTTCTTTATATATATAGAGAGAGAGAGAGATAGATAGATTATTTTGTAAACACGAATAAGACGAAAAAAACTTTAATCAATTCTAAATTTTATGAATTAAAGACGCAGTTGTGATAGAAAGAACTATGGTTAATATTTAGAGGGTGTTTGGCTAAGCTTATAAGCTCTTAAAAACATCTTATGAGATGTTTAGGGGCTTATAAGCTCTTGCAAAGTTTTTGGCAAAAGAAGATGTTTAAAAGCTTATAAGACCAAAAATAAGCTCTAAGAGCTTATAAGATCCAAAAAAATAAGTTGTTATACCCCATCTTATTTCCATCTTATTTTTTAAGATCTTAATTATTACACTCAAATTCCACACACAATTCACACACTTAAACACACTACACACACCATACACACTACACACTACACACACCACACACACTACACACACTTCACACAATGTACACACTTCACACACTACATACATTTCACACTAATTAAAATGTGTGTTTAATATTAACTTTTAAATTAGACCCCAAATTTATAGCTAAATCACTATATTTTTATTATAAGCTTATAAGCTCTTTTATCCAAACGCTTCGTTAACTTATAAGCTCCTTAAAAGTTATATCTTATAAGCTCTTAAAACAACTTATAAGATATTTAAAATAAGCTTAGCCAAACACCTTTTAGTCCTTTTGAATTTGATAAAGAAAAAGCATCATAGCCTAATCAAAGTCGAGTGAGTTTTGTGTATGATGGTCTCACGTGTGACGAAATATACTTTTACCGGAAAAATTAATACTTTTACAGGAAAATGTGATACTTTTACAGATAAAAGTGATATTTTTGTTTCAGTGATACTTTTACAGATAAAAGTGATATTTTTTCTACAAAAAGTGATACTCCCTCCGTCCCGGCCTAATTGGCCAACCTTGGCCGGACACGGAGACTAAGGAAAAATAGATTTTGTGGAATCTTTGACTTTTTCAAAGGTGGAAATTAAGAGTGGAGACTTTGAGGGTGGAGACTGTGAGAGAATTTGTCATTTATGGGCTAGGACAATTAGGTTGGGACAAACAAATATGGCAAGTTGGCCAATTAGGCCAGGACAGAGGGAGTATATTTTTTTCTTCAAAAAATAATACTTTTACAGATAAACATGATATTTTTACTATAAAAATTAATATTTTTTTCTCGTCACACCGTGTGATGGTCTCATATAAGTTTTTGCCATCAAAGTGTAGATCTGTTCTTTTGCATTAAGGAAAGTAGTATCATATGTATATAGTCATTTATAATCATAATTTATAACTGTAATATTAATATATATATATATATATATGTAATATATATTGTATCGGAGTGAATTGATTTTAATGAATAATTGCATAAGTTTTTCTATATAAATTAAAGCAAAAGTAATCTACGTAACTATTGAATCCTACATTGGGTGCCTACATATTAGGAATTTAGCATTTTCAAAAATACGAACTTTCAAAATAATTCTATATTTAGTAATTATCATTTTTGGCAGAAAAAAATTTACTTATTAAAAGTAGTGTACTTCACTTATTTTATATATATATATATATTGCACGTTATTAACTTGCTATAATATGTAAATTGTAATAGTGCACAAGTATTTTAGGTGCACTATAAAATTTGTGTTCGAAATTTCTTTTGAAGAACATGTTTTATATATTTTGACATGTTATATTGAAATTTCCGGTGTAATAACGATATGATTTTTTGATATACCAAAAATTTTGATATGACGATATAGATGATTCGATACGATATATTGTATCGAAATACTTGTATACATATTATTGACCTACTATAATAGGTAAAGCTATAGGTGGTTATCGCATGTGCATTATAAAAATTGGTGGTAAAAAATCTGTTTTGAAGAACATGTTATATATATATTGACACGTATTGGATGGATAGGAACCATTTGTTGAATAGGAGATAACATATGGTTGAGTAGTGTCATTGTCTCTGGATGAATATTGTCTGTTGCCTAAATGTTTGGTGGCATACCAACAACAAACAAATCATCTCAACCATCATTGCTTAAACAAATGGTCCCATTTGGGCTTTCTAATTATGGAACACTTTTTTGTGGACCACTGTACCCACCACCCCTTCCCTTGTTTTTTCTAAACTAGGAAATCTAGCCCATCATCTATCATGTGTTGTCTTTCTTTAATTGGACCCTTGCAATGGATCCGGTCGACCCGTTTCAGCTAACGAGAAAACTATATTTTTTCTTCAACTTTTACTCATCCAATAAATATACTTCAAGAAAATACAAAACAGATTAAAAAAATAAATTATTATGCAATAAACACAATTATTTAGAAAATAGCAAAAACATTAAGCTCTTTTTGTCATTTAATTAAGCAAATATTATCATTTTTTAAGATAGACTCCTTAATAGATTAGGCCATAAAATATTATATTAATACATAAAAACATAATAAACCAAAAATTATATACAGCTTAAAAAAAGAAACAGTTTAAGAATATATTTAATGTGTGTTATCAGAGTGAATTTACATATATGTCCCTGATTTTTTTCAGAAAATCTCAAGGGGGCCAATGCCCCCCACTGGCCCAACTGTGGCTCCGTCCATGGTTACCTTTCTGTCAAAATATTGCGTCACTTCGTTCATTTTGCTAATATTTCAATTTCTGGTTTTCATGCAAATGTTTTCCGGCTTGCTGCATAGATCAAGGATACAAGTATACCTATAAATACTACTCCCTCCGTTCCAAAATAGATGATATTTTAGCTTCTTTAACAAATTCCAAAATAATTGATGTTCTAGGTTTTTTTTACTATTTCTCTCTATTTTACCCCTATGTAAATCCAAAAATATCTTTGACTTTTCAACCTCCCACTCACATTTGATATCATTAAATCTTATCTGCACAAATTTTAGGGGGTTATATTTGGTAATATATTTGTTTCTTAATTATTCTGTTTTTTTTCTAAAACATCATCTATTTTGGAACGGAGGGAGTAATATTTTATTATTTTAACTTATTTGATATTGATGGAGGAGACATTTAATATTTATCTATGTCGATTTCAAACACGTTGAGGAATAAAATTCTGAAATCAATATTGATAGATATCATGGATATAATGAAATTTATTAAAATATCGATTGGATTAAACTGTAATCATGTCAGGAATCAATGAAATATCGATCAATATTGAGAAATATCAAGAAATTTTCAGTATATATCGAGGGACTATAGATAAAATATAGGTGAATACCATGACATAAAAAACATTATAAATATTGAAAAGAATTGTTACTTTGAATTGTAGTATTTGATTTGATAAAATAGGGGGCAAATAAGAAAATAATAATGAATGTTGATTATAGTTATAGATGGAGAACATATTACATTTATTAGGCTGTACAGCGGTATATCTTTTAAATAGATTCAATATTTAAAGGTTATGATAGAATATATAGAAAGTGAAACCTTAGGATAAATGTGTATATAGTACTATACATGTTGGAGATAAAATAAAAGATAATATTAGATTGTGGGAATTACAGTAGGCATTCTGTTGCTAGTTACAACTTGAAGTGCAAACTAAATTTGCATAGAGATATACTATATCATAAAGAGGTCATCCCCACACATCAATTTACAAAAAGGCCCTCAAAGACAACAAAAATGTAAAATTCCCAAGTTAGCTTAACTGCTTCTTCCATGGCCAATTCCTTTATAACTCTTAGTCATCTAGAAATGTCATAATTCTGCGAGTACCCCAGCTGCTCCATCTCCCAGCTCAGCTTTGACGCCACTCTTTCATGGCGTGGAACATATTCCTGCCAAAAATACCAACACAGTGAGACATTATGCTAAGTTTTTCTAATAAATTTAATGGCCATCATATATATAATGTGTACATGTCTAAACCTAGAGATGGGAAATTTAGTCCCACTGGCCCCAATACACTAAAACTTTTCTGGCTATGAGTGGGTAGGGCCTTTGCCAGGCTGATTTTGCCACCTCTATCTAAAGTAAGACAGTTAATTTACCTCTAATTTCTTGACGAGTTCCTTAGCCGTTGGAGCGGATACAATGATATGACGAGCATTCGGGCTGATGAAACCTTCCTCAACAGCTTTGTCTATGAATGAGAGTAATGAGTTATAGTATCCATCCACGTTCAGCAACCCTACCTACAAATATATCGATATTATTCAATTTCTTTACGCTCTTTTAGGGTCTGCGCGCGCGTTTATTTTCTTTATTTTTTTACCGGCTTATCATGGATGCCGAGTTGAGCCCACGTTATGACTTCGAGTAATTCCTCTAGAGTACCATAGCCACCTGCATAGATATAATGGCAAAAGATAAATAAATAAATTGTTTATTGCATATTTCAAATCATTGAACATCCTATTTTTTAACAGAATGAAGTTACTAAATAAGGTTATTTCAGATTATTAATCACATTTTTATTTTGTTGGTTTTAAAAGAATAAAAAATATTTTGCTTAGACAATTATTCTGCTTTACTCATTAATCAAAATTGAAAAGAAGAAAGAGAACATTAATCAACATTGAAGAGCTTCATAAATCAGCAAAGAAATAATGCAGTGAAAATGACAAAAAAGTGAGCAAATTTGGTTTGTCATGATGAAAAGAATCAGACCATCACTATTGGTCATATTTGGTTAAGTTGACTTGGAAAATTCAGAATAAAAATTAATAAGAGTTTGATATAAACAAAAACCTGGCAAGGCAATAAAAGCATCAGAATGCTTGGCCATCTCAGCTTTCCTTTGATGCATATCTGCAACTGCTTTCACTTCCCCTACTGTTTCACCAGTTAACTGCAATAACAGTACGACTTCCCCTTTAGGCAAAATTGTTTATGAAGCTCAAATTGGTAAAGAGAAGCTGTACTTATGTCAAGTGCTGTGTTTACTGTGAAATTTTTATCTACCCAATCGTTAGAGGTGACGATTCGGGCGGCTCAACTCAGCACAGCCCCATTCGGACAATGTCATCTGTCGGACCAGGCCTTACCAAAATTCCATCAATTAAAAACTATTGAGCCAGTAGAGCCTAGCCCAACTCCTTAAAATGTACATAGATTTTTGGGCAGCCCACTGTTCATCAGGCTATTGGTCTATTGAGTCGGGACTTTAGGTCTAATAGTACTTCGAACCAAGATTTTACAGCTCAATCCATCTAAAGTTTTGTGCGAGCTAGGCCGGCTCAGCCATTGTGGTAGTACCCAATAAGTGCTATCCACCATTGATCAAGTGGTGAAGCTTTCATCTACCGAACTAATGGTGAATTGTCCCAATCGGGTAGTCCGATAGGTAAGAATTATTCATGTGTACTTACAGTGTAGGCTGTGTAGCAGATGATATTTTTTATGCTTTTTGCAGGAAAATAAGATATGGCTAATGGGAAATTTTTCAGAGTCATATACTGCAGAAGAAGTGGTTCAAATAGAACGATATAGACACAAACACACACATTCACTTATTCCAAGAATTTGAATGGGAGGAAAATGCCAAGATGGAAAGATACAAATAAGGGGTGAAAAAGGAAAAGAAAACTTATCAGGAATCATTTGAAGTCCAAAAATGGATACATTGTTGTGTAACCCTAGCAGTAGAAAAATCATTAATTCTAAATGGCATTTTGTCTCTTATTTTATTAAATTATCATTACGACCACATGTCATGTGGTATGAAACAATTATTAATAATTCGCATTATAATGGGATAAGAATATTAAAATAAAAGACAGAATATGAGCATATCAACCATCCCGTTTGTTTTGGTCATAATGTTTTGTTGTGTTTTTCATCCAAAACAAGAAAATAGAATGTGATTTGCTATAAAGGAATCAGAGTGGCAAAAGTACTCTTTGGTGTGGATAAGGTTTAGCAAGGACGAACCAACGTACAAGGACTTTCACTTTGTCATAGAAAACGAAAATAGATCTTCTACTGGTTAAATACCTCAACATCGCGTGTTGGATAATAAAATAGCGTCAGTTTTGTACTGAAATGGTGTTGTTTTACTTTTTAACATGCGGTGCTAGAGTGTTTACCCAGTAAAGAATCCGAATCCACGGGAAACGAAGGATAGAAAAATTAAAGAAGAGAAAACAGATCAATTGGAAACTATGAACCAGGTATAAATGTATGTCTTGAGAAGATTAAGGTAGAAACTTCATCTAGGCCAAAAGTTAATTGATGCAGCATCACTTAAAATCAGATAATAATTTAAATTACAAAATTTCCTGAGAGAAAAGTCTTTGTTATTTGACCATAGCATAATTTACCAGGATGATATTTATAGTTACAATTATTGAACTTTATAAAAGTTTTACAACTATAAAACATATTTACCCTAATGTAAGTAGAAAAATTTACTCATGGACCCTTTGTAAAGAAAATAAAAAATTTTGAGCCCATTTCAATGAAAAATGAGTCCACTGCAAATAAACCAAATCCGGAATAAACTGTGCAGAACTGGTCACATACATCAAAATGAAATAAAGAGAATGGAATAAGCAACTTTTGTAGGTTTATTTTATCTTTTTCTAATCACTTATTCAAAATAAAAGAGGACGAAGTACTTTTTCAGACATACCTCCCGAGGCATGAGTGTCTTGGGAATCACTCTGCAAAGAGAACATGACAAAGATCAATTTTAATGAAAGATTAAAAATTAGAAAGTTACTCCTAAATAAGTAGTTCTTTTTTATATATTTCAAATGTATAGTCCAATTTCTATATATAATAGCAATATATCATTATTCGTATAAGCATTTAATAATATATTGAATTATATAATGTTCATTAAATTTAAAAATATTAGAAAATTGATAAAGTAATTACCTTTTCTAATGAATATTCTTAATCTTTATAAAGAAGCCAACAAGCATGTATACATAGGATGGGGAGTAGTATAAAAAAGAATTGTTGTGGAATCTGTACCCAATGACATGACGACCGCCATCATGAACAGCTTGTGAAACCAAACCCATGAGGCCAATGCTGCCTCCCCCATAGACCAAATCAATGTTCCTACTCACCTAAATAATCACATCAACAGATATTAGAGTTAAGTTCAAAAATCATGACTAAAATGAATTTCTTATTTGCGTGGGTGGAAACGAATTAAATAATATTATTATGAGATTTGAATTCTCGATTCTCTAGAGTAATTAATTGATCATGTATCTCAAAAAAAGAATTAGAAATGCAGGACCAATGTAAAGTGAATTGCTCTTTCTTTAAAATGCATATAGTATTTTTTAGGATTTAAATCCTTCATTAGTAGGATATACTAAGTAAGTAAAACTGTAAATGAATAATTAATATATTAACCTTTTTAAAATATTGGAAGAACCTAGTAGTAGTAGCATAGTGAAATTCTTATCTATATCTAGTTTGGCAGTGCTCATTTATACAACTAGGCAATTCAAATGAACCTGAATTGTTCAGTCGCGACTAATTAGGCAAGAATTAGGCAACACGACTGTATCAAATAATGGTTTAGTGTGATTGTACATTCAGATAATATGTTTTTTTTTTCGTCCATTTAATAAGACGTGAAGCTTTCATTGCAGAGAAGCAGTGACGAAGAAAACAGGGCATCATGAGCAGCGCAAGTTATTAAACAAGCATATATTATTGTTTCCAAAAAACAAAGGTAAATATCTCACATTCACGGAGAGAGGGAGAGAGAGATTGGAGGGAGCCTTCTGATAAACATAAATGGAGATTCTAAATTTTACCAGACCCTACTAAGAAACGGCTCGCGTTTGCATGAAAATACAATGGAGAAAACTGATCAAATCACTACCGATGCAATAAACTCTGACTGTAATTCCTGATAGATTTTTATTTTATTTTTTCAGAAAAAGAACGAAAACAGATCAAAACACTCGAATCATGCACTTATTGCGGAAATATAAACCAAAAAACAACAATCAATTATGTTTCCAAAAGAAAAACAGAGGAGAGAGAGAGTAGAATACCAAAACTTTAGCCAATTGAACAGCAGCTTCCTGATAGCTGGCCTTGTTGCCTTGGCTACTTCCACAGAACACACAAACTGTCTTAAACTTTGAGGCCTCCATTTTCGTGTTGTGTTTCTTCTCCATTTTTGCTTTTTATGTGTTAAATTTGGTCTTTTATCCCTAAATGTGTGTGACAAATTAGAAATAAGAGAGAGAATCTTCCTTCAAATGCAACGCTCTTAAAACCTGTTATATGGATTGGCTCCTTATTTATAGACGGCACAGAGAGAGAGTATGTCAGAGTGTGTGTTTGTTGGTCCTTGCACAAATGAAATTGGGATGCATTAATACGTGTGAAAAATAGCCGCAGTGCAACTTGCCTCCATTGTCTGGCACGTGTGGACCACTTTATGTATGTACCTATAATATTTTTAGGTTAACTGCAACTTATACACAGCTTTCGTCTCCTTTTTTAATTTAATTATATTTTCATGAATCTACAATTTAATGTACTATCTTAATTTTTTTCAATTCAATGCACCATATAATATTTTAGATAAAATATTAATAATATAATTGAATTTCGAGTGTTAAATCATCAAATTGTTATATAAAAAACTTATGATCATGCATCAAATTACTGAAATAAAAAAATTTCATGCATTAAGTTGCACTTTTCGAAACAATATTATTAAATTATAAAATATGGTAACAGTCATGCATAGTTATACAATTAGTCTCCTTCTAAGCCACGGTTTGTATTAAGAACCACCCTTTTTCAATGATCATAAAAAAACAGTTTATGATTAAAGTGAAGGAATTATTGGTTCGAGTTTGATTTATTTTAGAAAAATTTGATAAAAAAACTTCATAGTTACTACTTAGACATGTAATTATTTAATTTTTACTACTTATATTATATCACGTGTTACGCAGAGGCTTTGTTGGATATTCAAGTCAACTTTTATTTTTAAATAAAAAATGTAGCTTCAATTTTATAATTTCTCGTTTAAACAGTAACTTTCAATTTGTTCGAAGGAGGCTGTTCATTGCTGTTTAGCAAGCTATGTATATTTCATTTGTCCATCAGTGCTCTGGCTGATTTTAACTAACATAATAAAATTATATTTTACAAAAATAAAAAATTAATAGAAGAAGAAGAAGGAGAGATTGTTCATTTGTTCACCAATGGCACATTTTAATTAGTAGTCGGACATTTGAGAACAGGCTAAGCCTAGGCCGACTAGGCAGCCGCCCAGATTTAGTTATTTGGACCGACTAGACACTTGTTTATGCTAACTAATTGTTCAACCAGTCTACCTAAACTCAGAAAATACTAAAAAATTTCGCTTACACAAAATCGAATCGACAAGGCATCGCCGAACAATTAATCGACACCCAAGCTGTTGCCTAGATAGATTTCCCCATCTGTGGTTTATTATTGATGTAAAACTGATAAGTAGAATTGTTATTTTAAAATATTGTTAATTCTTGAAATATTTTTAAACGAAGTTGGATAATTTAAATGAAGGAATTGGAGGATTTCTTTTTTATTCTTTAATTAGGAGAAAAAAATTTTAAAATATTGTTAATTTAGTCACGTCTGCATTTCCTTCACAAAACAGAGCATTATATTTGTCAAAATCCGAAAATATAAGGGGTCAATTACATGCGATGCTTTTGTTCAACATCTTCTCTTTTACAATTACCTGTTTATTAAATTTTCATTTATACTACCTCCGTCCCACTCTAATTTTTCTACTTTCCTTTTTTGTTTGTCCCAACTTAACTTTCCAGCCCATAAATGGTAAACTTCTCTCACAATCTCCACCCTCAAAATCTTCACCATCAATCTCCACTTTTAAAAAAGTCAAAGATTCCACAAAATCTGTTTTTTCTTAACCCCCGTGTCCGGTTAAAGTAGGAAACTTAAGCCGAGACGGAGGGAGTAATTACTTATATTTGGGAACAAGTATGCTTTTGTCCAGTGGCCACACTTCACATTATCAGGTCGAGTTCGTGCTCGATTTCATGCCGACTCAAACTATATATAAAAAAATTATTTAAAACATATAATTATTATATTTTAAGATAATATTAATTTCGAATGAATTGACTCAAGTCAAAATTATAAATGGTATTTATGTAGGATTAATTTCGAATTTCTCACCGTAAATATGAATCAGAATATGTGTTATTGTCTCGTGTTAGGATTATGACCCCTACTTTTGCCCAACTCCATCTATTTAAGTCAGTTTAGATGGTTGTTGGTGATTATCCAAATTTTGTATATAGGATTTGGGAATTATTATATTTAATTAGAACCTTAAAGAATATTATCTTATATTTAAAGTATGTTCTTACATGATAAAGCCCTGTGTAGTTTATGAATTGCATTATCCTTGATGTTTGACCTGTTTATTAGTAAGAATGTTGAAGATTCGATTCATTGCAATTATAAGTAGCGGTTGCAAAAAATTATTTTAAAAGTATCCTTGACTGCTACAATTTTATATATGCAAAAGTAAATATCACAACCACCATAATTTACTTAGATATCGTACAGTGTTTTTCTACACTATGTGAGAGAAAAGGCAAAAACTCTAGAACAAATTGCAATTGCAAATGTTTAAGTGCAATTAAAAAGAATATTTGTAAGCATATATGTATGTGGAGATAGCTTTGGCAACCTAAGACGTCCGGCCCAAGTCTATTGGGCTAGGGCAAATGTTGGATACGACTAAGTCGGGTAAAATTAAATCAAACCACGTATATTTCAGCTCACCTTTTAAATATAATTATGCAATGCTCATTTTTTAGACATGTACAGTGAGCATGATGATGTTTTGAGCTATAATTTAGGCAATCAAGTCTGGCAGGGAACATTTTGCTATTCAGTGTAGAGGAATGTTATTTTGCGAAAGTACTGACGCAACAGTAACATAATACGAACAACAATACATCTATTTATATTGTGAACTCTATTTGTTTATATAAAAAAATCAACAATCTAATATAATAACTAAAACACAGTTTATACTAATATGTCTACCTAGAATGCTACTGACAATATATTAGCACATAATAGATAAGGATTAGAAGAAATAAATCAAAAGCTATTATAACAAAGAAAAGATAAAAACAAAGTATACCCTAACTAATAAATATAAAATATCTACCTAATGGGTATCTCATCATCTCCATCACACCCGGTGAACATTTTCTAAACTATCTACTCATGTGGCGATGAAATATATAGGCCACACGCCTGCAGGTGTACTTGAGCGTTCTGTTGTAAAAGTTTTCGATGAGTCCTTGTCTAAGTTATTGATTTTCAGTTACTGTCTATGTTTTCTTATTTGATTTCTCCCTGTTTCTGCTCCACCCAATTTTACTTAAACCCCAACAAATTACTAGACCTCTGTTTACCGTCTGACTAACGTCTAGCAACTTCTACAACATTACTCAAGATATGTGTATGTTATCATATCTCTACACGTGTATATTATTTAAATATAATATTCTAAATATGTAGCCTCATTAATAATTTTTGGTTCGTTGGACTAGGATACGAATAAAAAATAATTGCTAGTTTACCTTCCATTTAAGTAGGAAAGGACCAAACTGACTGCTGAGAGTGTATAAATTTATAGACTCCCTACTATGAATGGCATGGGTTCCCATGATTACTTATATATAATATACCCTATTTTACTTTATTCTGAGGTAAGTTGTTCAGTTCTAGGAAGTGTAAAATAAGAGTTCTAGAAAGTGTAAAATAAGTTGAGTCGAGTTAATTTTTTTTAAATTGAGCTTTTAACATTATGTTTGAATTGGTTTGAGTGTTTAGTCTAATCGAACTTTGACCGAGCCGAAAATAAGTTGGGATGAGTAGTTTGATATTCTCTCACTTATTTTAACGAATTCTACATATCAAGCTTGAATTGAGTCAAACCAATTTTTTTTTTCAAACTTGTCACTATAAAAAAAATTCATATTAGAGACGGAAATTAGTAACGGATGATATTGGTCACAAAATAAAAACAGAATAGAAATAGAATAGTGACGGAAAGTGGCAAAAAATCATTAGTATCCGATTAGTGACGAATTAGCAACCAAAAATTTGAGACGGACATAATCCGTCTCTATTCTGTAGGTAATTCGGTCTCTAACTTCATAATAGAGAGGGAAATTCCGTCACTAAATTTAGAGACAGAATAAAATCGATCTCTAAATTTTAGAGACCAACATTATAGAGACCAACCACTTGATCTCTAATCCATCACTATTTTAATTTAGAAACCGATGTCATATAATTAGAGACGGATTTTTCCTGTCTCTAATTTGATTTTTTTCTAGTAGTGTGTTAGATTTCTTTAATAGAACACTGGGCGATTCTATTATGGAAAGATATACCATATATTATGTAATTCTGATTCAACAAAAGATAGTTTGTTAGTTTTTAAAATATTTTCATACTATATTTAGTTTTGGTTAAGTTTATCAGACAACTCTCATGAGATTCTCTAATCTTTTAGCTGATGCTTCATGCTTGTATACTGTGCATGCCAGAAACAGAAATCTAGAAGGAATAAGAATCCTACCAAAGCTATAAATAAATAAATTTGAAAAAAAAAAAAAAAAACGTCTACCAGCTAATATTAATTATTGTTGTAATTTTAAAAATTAGAATTAGAATACATATAATAAAAAAAAAGTTAAGACTCGCCCATCCAAGTGCCCGTTGACATTGCTCGGCCCAATTTATATCCGAGAAGTTTGTGAATTTTTAAAAGGGTTAACTATAGGAAAAACTTATTGGTTCCAGTTTTAATTGTAATATAATTTTTAAAACTTATTAATATAGATCATCAATTATATTTTTTTACAAATTATAATATAGACTATATTTTTTGATATATAATTGTGTCGATATCACCACCGTCAAATGTGTCTGCACAAAACCGTCATTTACCCTTGACCAATTTCACAATCTATCATTTTCACTGTTGTTAATTGAGAGTGGTGACGTGACATAATAACTTCAATAACCGATTAACAATAGTGAAAATGATAGATTGTGAAATCGATCGAGGGTAAATGAAATTCTTGTCCAATAACAGTCAATATCGGCGATGACGACACAATCAAATACAATAATATATTATCGAACTCAATATTGATAAATTTTAAAAGTCATGTCGCAATTAAAAATTGAACCAAATGTCATGGTTTTTTTATTATAATAATGGTTTTTAAAATTCCTTATAACATTTTCAATTTATGCATGATTTCATAGAGTACTCCCCCCTTTCCATCCACCAATAAACACAGTTTCAAAGAATTACTTTATATAAAAATATTAGTCATTCTTCCAATATTGCCATTGGATATATCCCAACAAATTCCTAAAGATTTCCAAAATTTATCTTTTAACTAAATTAATTATTATCTCGTCGGTAGATAGATTTTTTTTTAAGAAAAAAAAAAAGAATTAAGATATTGAGAAAGATTGGATGGTGGCATATTTGCCCATCCCATCAACTCTTAATTTCTCTCTCAAAATTTAAAATGATTTTTATTTAAGAGGAGTATTAGAAACTTGTTGGCTCCTAGTTTCATTTCCCACGTGACGGCGCCGGTCCCCTGATCACAGTGATACAACTTGGTTTATATATAACCATCTGATTCATTGTATTTGTTATCATCGAAATTATTAGTAAATCTCCTAACTTGATAGTTCATCAGACGTAGTCATTCTTGATGAACTGGGTTAACAAATTCGTGTTCTTTAATTTCCGTTCTTATTAAATTCTCAATAAGTGAACATAATTCCTAAAAACTAGTATCTAGACCATAAGGTTCAGAGGATCTGGTGAGTGGGTGCAATTATAGTGGCTGAAGGAAAATTGCCGGTTGAAAAGTTTGATGGAATAAATTTCGGGTTCTGGAAGTTGTAGATCAAGGATTACTTGTACGGAAAAGATCTGTATCAACCTTTGGATACGAAACCCGACACTATGAAGGACGATGAGTGTAAGTTACTAGATAGGAAGGTGATGAACGTGATTCATCTGTCACTTCCAGGAACGTCACCCTCCATGCAGTGAAGGCAAAAAGCCACCAAACAAATGCTTGGGATTCTGACTGAGATGTACACAAAACCATCACCACGAACAAGGTTCATCTGATGCGGTGGTTATTTAACATAGGGATGGCAGAGAGTACTGTAGTGTTATTCATCTAAATGAGTCAATATGATCATAGTCCAATTGAGCTAAGTTGAGATTAATTTCGAAGATGAAGTACAAGCCCTTATTTTGTTATCCTCTTTACCGGAAAGTTGGAGTGGGACAGTGATGGCCATAAGCAGTGCATTGGAATCTTGGGTGTTAGATTTAGGAGCATCGTTTCATTTGTGCAGTAGAGATGATATAATGGAACGCTACACCTCTGGAGATTTTGGGGAGGTTTATCTTGTTGATGATGAGCTTCTAGAAATCGTGGGGAAGGGGGATGTTCGGATCAAGCACCAAATGGAACTGTTTTGCAGTTACGAGATATGAGGCATATTCCTGGGTTGAAAAGGAACTTACCTTCCATAGGGCAGCTTGATGAGGAAGGAAACGTTGTGACTTTTGGCTGTAATACGTGGAATATAACTAAAGCCACCATGGTGGCTGCTCAAAGCAATAAGGAGGGAACGTTGTATGTGATAGGCAACACCCAGGATAACATTGCTCTTGCAAGTGCAAAGAATGATGCAGATTTGTGGCATTGTCGTCTTGGTCACATGAATGAGAAGGGGATGAAAGTGTTGTGTTCGAAGGATAAGCTGAGAGGCCTCAAGAAAGTTGAAATCTGGTAGTGTGAGGACTACTTATTTGGAAAACAGAAAAGGGTGTGTTTTACGAAAGCAGGCAGAATCTTGAAGCAACAGAAGTTGGAGTTGGTCCACAGCGACTTGTGGGGTCCAGCACCGGTGACATCTCTTGGTGGAGCGTCATACAACATGACTTTCATTTATGACTCTAAGAGAAATGTATCAGTTTATTTTTTGAAAAATAAGTCTTATTCCTTTGGTGCTTTCAAGAAGTGGAAGGCTCTTGTAGAATTGAGACGGGTTTTAAAGTGAAGTGTTTGAGATATGATAATGGTGAAGAGCACGAGCTCCGTGAGTTCAAAGAACTTTGTGCAGCGAATGGAATTTGCATGGACAAAACTGTGAGAGGAACCCTTCAGCAGAACAGTGTTGTAGAACGTATGAACAGAACCTTGTGTGAACGTGCTAGAAGTATGAGATTGAAGTGTGGATTAATATATTTTGGGCAAATGCAATTAACATTGCAGTTTACTAAATAAATAGAGGACCCTCAACTCCCTCAGAACATTGCATAGTAGAGGAGGCCTGGACTAGTAAGGAGGTAAATTTGTCTTTCCTTTGAGTATTTTGTTGTGTTTCATATGGTCATATTGATGTTGCCTATAGAAGTAAGTTGAATGCTAAATATGTTGAGTATGAATTTATTGGATATGGTGGTAGTGAATTTGGCTATCGATTTTGTGATGAACAAAATTGTAAGGTAATTCGTAGTTGAGATGTCATATTTAATGAGCGAATTTTGTACAAAGACAGGTTGTGTGCATCTAAATTTGTTGGTTATGAGAGTCAAGTCGCCGAGTTAGACATTTCGAACTCAGGTGGGAGTAAAGTGGATCACGACGACCAAGTGGTTGTTGACGAAGAACCACATACACCACACCCAACAATTCTGATGCGGAGGTCCACCAGAATACGTGGATCACCCAATAGGTATTCTCCCTCCCTTTAATACTTATTATTAACTGATGGTGTTGAGTTTGAATGTTACACAAATGCTACACGTAGTGAACATGTGAGCAAGTGGAAACTTGCACTGGATAATGTGATAGATTCATTAAAGGATAACGAAACTTAGGAGCTGGTTGAGCTTCCAAAAGGAAAAAAGGCACTTCATAACAAATGGACTTATATTTTTTAAAGAGGAGGCAGATGGAACCAAACTATACAAGGTAAGACTAGTTGTGAAAGGATTTCAACAGAAATACGGCATTGACTATACCAATTTTTTTTTTACTCTTGTTGTGAAATTCACCATCATTCGGTTTCATTTGAGTATGGTGGTCACATAGAACTTTGTGTTAGAGTAGATGTATGTGAAAGCAGTCTTTCTTCATAATGACTTAGTAAAGACTATTTACATGGAGCAACCAGAGGGATACTTGTCACAAGGGAACTGTGAGCTTATTTGCAAACTGAAGAAGAGCTTGTATGGTCCGAAACAATCTCCATTATAGTAGTACAAGAAGTTTGATGGATTCATGCATGAGAGTCATATCAATACATCCGAGGCTGACCATTGTTGCTATTTCAAGAGGTATGACAATGGCTATATTATTCTGTTATTATGTGTTGATGACATGTTGATAGCAAATTTTAATGCTCAAGAAGTGGGCAAGTTGAAGAAGTAGTTTTCTAATCGGTTTGCTATGAAGGACCTTGGAGAGACCAAGCAATTTCTTAGTATGCGTATTAAGCGTTATAAGGTGACAGGAAAGTTGTATCTTTCGCAGACTGGGTATATTAAGAAGGTCTTGAAGAGGTTCAGTATGGAAGATGCAAAGCCAGCTCCATATGCTGAAAACTCCATATGCTTCAACAGTTGGCAGTCTGATATATGCTATGGTGTGTACAAGAACTGACATTGCACATGCGGTGGGAGTAGTTAGTCAGTTTATGGATAATCCAGGTAAGCAGCATTGGGAGGCAATAAAGTGGATCATCAAGTACTTGAGAGGTACTACATAGATAACCTTATGTATTGAAACTAAAATGTTGAATTGGCAGGGTATATTGATGAAGATTTAACATCACGTGGTCTAGACAAAGGAAAAGTACAACCGGGTATGTGTTGTTGGTGCAGCAATTTCTTGGGTTTCTAAGTTGTAGATAATTGTAATACAGGCCAATGCAGAAGCATAATGTGTAGCAGTGATCGAAGCTAGTAAAGAGATGGTATGGTTGCAAAATATCTTGTATGAAGGGAAGGAGATAAAGAATAGTATTATCTACAGTGATAGTCAGAGTATTATTCACTTAGCCAAAATCCAGCTTTTCAGTCAAGAACAAAACACATTGAGTTAATGTATCATTACATTCGCTACCCCATGGAGATTAAGATCTTGCAGCTAATGAAGATTCGAGAAAATGAGACCCTTGCTGATATGTTGACTAAGATTGTAACATTAGAGAAGTTGAAGCTATGCATGGTTTCAACTGGCCTTGGAAACTGGGATGAAGACTTGTCACTACTACCGGTGAAAGGTATTGATGCATGAGATGGAGGAGACAGTTACAGTTGAAGTTAGTCTACGGGTGGGAGACTGTTGGGTTATGGAGTCTTAGCGACGACTGCTTCACGAACCCCTGATCACGAGGAGATGAATGAACTTTTAGGAATACAATCAAACTTGGGTTATAAATAACCCTCTGATTCATTGTATTTGTTATCACCGAGATTATTGTAAATCTCATGGCTTGGCAGTGTCTTCAAACATAGTCATTTGTATTTCGTGCTATTTTTTTAAGAGTGGATTTCAAATCCCTTCTAATTTGAGTGGGTTTGAAATATATTGATTTTAAATTCATTTATTTCAAATCCCTCGTTCCAAATACAACCTGAGAATATTTTTAAATTTGTAAATTATGAGGCATAGATTAGATAGGAGCAAGTTAACCGGCATAAATAAATTTGGCGCTGAGGTTGGAGCCCCTAATCGTCACCCTACATTGATAGTATTTATGCTACTAAGGACATCGCAATCATGAATTTAATACTACTACTTTAAATTAATTAGTATTTAGGATACACTACAGAGCTAAACTGTTCACTAAGATATAATGTTACAGTTGGATAACCTATGACATCTATGTATTTGATACCACAATATTTTTATTTATTTTATTTTATTTTTTTAGGGAAACTTGGACTTGCACTTATTAATTAATAGTTTCAGCATTTCCAATTTAAGAGAAGTTAAAATCTATATTCATATTTCCAATTTCAGAACAAATAAAAGTTAAGTATTGAGTCCATTAAATGTGTGATACTACTAGGTATATGAATATTATAAAATTAGTGTCACGATGACTGGGCAAGTGCAACAACAGGAATATGGATAAACAAAGAATAAACATGTTATTCAAGATAATAAAAAAATAGACAATTACAGTCCCCTAAAAATAAACTTCCGTATATTTAATTATTTCTCTCCCAGAAAAATTAAACAAACATGAATTCTGAGTGTTCCCACTTGCTAATTCAGTTAAAACAAACAAGCATTGGGATTGTTTCTAATACCACTTTTTAACTTGCAGCTTCAAAAGATAACCAACTTTTCACCCAGAGTGACATGGGATTCCTTTTTATACATTTGCATGCGCATTCAAAATATTTCTTACACTAATTGTTAAACTAAATATACATCTAGTCAGAGTCAGATATAAAAAATTTATTACCATTAATTAGTCGTCTTAATAATTCAATCACAAATAATATTACACACTTCGTCTAAAAAATAGTCTTATTTCATTTTTAAAAGTGAATTAAATACTAATTTATATTGATAAATTATCACATAAAACAAGAATTGTGGTGTCAAAGAATAGGTGAGAAAGTTTTTAGGGTCCGCTTGGTTGCAAAAATCATCAATGACAATGGCAATGAGTATGAATGAAGGGTCAATCAGATTGTGGAATGAAATTGGGGGAATTGTTAGTAAATTGAGATAATGATTAACTTATTTATTATGTACCAAACACCATAAATAGAAATGAGTCTTTATTCATTTTCATTCCTTAGACCAACCCAGGTCGTGAATACTTTTCTTAATTGTTGCTTGTCGCAACCCCACGATCTGGTGTGGGGGTCGCTGATAAAGACAGTCTTACCCCTAAAACCCCCGATCAAGCGGACCCTTAATTTTTAGTGGTGTGGGAGGTTTTTTAGCTGTATGGGCAAGAATATGGGTAAAATTAAAGAATTGAGAGTTGAATGTTTACCATAGAGCACAGTGCAAAATTAAATTTGAAGAACCAAAAAAACATATGGGTAATGGGTGGGTATCAGGCTTGTCTTTTAAGAGACAGTTATGTTGCATTCATAGGAAACATTTTTATTTTTATTTGATGCCACTCCATTCCATACACCAAGCATGTTGTCCCCAGCCCCATTCTCCCATATTATATTATTTTTTTCTATAAAATGTCATAACCCCATCAAAATCTTGTACTATTACATCACCATGTGATTAATTATCAATAAATAAATTCGACACCTCTGCAATCTCTCATTTTCTAGTGTACCATCCATAGGGCTATGACTGGGTAGTTTCCTTAAAAAAATTAAAAAACAAATGTTTAAGTTAATCCAGATTTTCTTGCAAAATTAGAAGAAAAGTAAAATTTAATTTTAAGTTCACCAACACTTGTGCAAGACTACTTTCTGTGACCATTTGAATAGAGGGACTTGTGCTATTGATTTATAAATTCATTTTCAAATTCATTCTATGTGTTTGGATAAAATATTAAATGAGTGGATTTGTGAATTTCAGATTTTTAAATCAACCCAATCAGAAATTTAAGATTTGATTCACCATTTTACACTATATTTTGGTGGATTTCATATCATTTGACAAAGGTAGTCATTTACAAATCCCTCCCCACCCGCCTCCCTCTCTCTCTCTCTCTCTTCTTCTCTTCTCCCTAATAAAATGCTCTCAGTATTTTTTTACTTTTATTTATTTTTATTCTTTTTTATTTTATCTCCAATGAAATGCTCCCGATAATTTTTTGAGATATAAAAATATATATAAAATGTATATACGTGTGTATTTATATTATTGGAAAAAAATATGTTAGGTTAATTTAGATGTAGATAAAAAATATTTTATTTAATAAAAAATATAAATTGTTAGTTTGAACTTTAAAGAGGAAAAACTGAATTTTACAAATGTTGCATCAGTTTTTTGGCAAACAATGAATTTGAAAATTTTGGATTTAAAAATTATTTTCACAAATCCACCATAAATCCAAACAAGGGATTTCAAGTCCATGAATTTTAAATCTAAGAATTTTGAAATCTATTCATTTTAAATTTCTTGGTAGATCAAATCTCTCCATCCAAATGGGGCCTAATTTTATTTTGAAAAATGTTACTTTTAACTTAAAATTTTTATTTTTATTATAAATATCTGTTACTTTTTTTAAAACTATTACTTTTGTATAAATGTTGACATTAAAATTAATATTTTTTATATCAAAAATAATATTTATATATAAAAGTAACTTTCATCTTACGAAAATGCATTTGTAAATGTGGTATCTAAGTGTTTTGATAGACCCCTTCGATACAATTCTAGTTGGGAAATAATTTTTTGTTATTTGATCATTGATTACTAATGTGAGTTACAAACAAGGACTAAAATATCAATCTCGCTGAAATCGGCTCTCCCGAGATGAGATTGACATGTTATAGGTTTTTGTTGGAATATCGCGAGATTTTGGCGAGCCCAAATCCCTTTTTTTTTTTTTTTTTTTTTTCTTTCTTTCTTTCTGTTTCAGCAAAATTTTAAAACTTGTCCAACCTTGGTTTCAAACCTGAGACCTCTAGAGTGAGGCTCCAAGCTTTATCCACCAGACCAAATCATATACATGTGATTATGTCTACATAACATTTATATAACCTATTCAGTAAAATTTTATTTACAATAATATATACCTTATGGAAATGAAAATTAGAAACAATTGGCTATTTTTGGCCCATAATTAGTTATCAAAATGAAAATAATTGATCCATAATTAGTTATCAAAATGAAAATTAGAAATAAAAAAACTAAGTATAAAATAATAATTGGGCATTTTTATAAATCTTTTGTTTTGTTTATAATTTTAAGATGAATTTATGTATTAAAGTTGGTTATAATATTTTAAAATATTTTGTAAACTTTCGAATTTTTAATATAATATTTCCGTATTAGTAATTAGTAATGTTGTCTGGAAAACGTCAAAAAATGTTTTATATTGCCGCTCATTATTTATATTATTTTATATTTATAAATTAGTTGTAAATAAATATATTTCTACCAAATTTAAGATGTGTATATGTATTTGAGTTTGTTATAATAATTGTAAATATATCATGTTAATTTTTTAAATTTTTAATATATTTTTTAATATTTTTCAGAAAATTGCACCGATATTTCGATATTAATCGATATCTCACCGATATCTCCGTAAATTGAAAGATCGATATCTCCGCGAATACCGATATTTTCGTCCTTGGTTACAAAGAAGTCCAAGTGTAAAAATCGAATATATATTTAATAAACTTTGATTGTTTAAACATATGGTCTGATTTTAACCTTTTTGATTCAATTAAAATATAGGTTTAAATAAGCCAGTCCAGTCGCTTTCTATTTCTTGGTGGAGAAGTCCAGTAACATATCAACCCTGCTCACTTATTATATATTTGTATATTTAAATAAGAATTAATTATTATTTTCTTTATCGAACTTTAGAAAATTCAAGAACGCCCCGTAAATATATGGGTAATAATATAAGAAATTATCCCTCCAAAATTAATGATAATTGTTTTATATGTATTTATCACGTATATATTAATATAAATGGAGAATTTTGCACTTTTGGTTCCACAGGACACGCACCTGTTTCAAAATGGTCACAGCCCTGACACTTTTGACCCCATTGAATTCAAATGTTGCAAGTTCAGGCCCAAACGTCAATTTTTTGCATAAATGGTCCCAAAATTTTGGCAAAAGTGGTCCCAAAATTTTTTAGCCATTAGTGTGACGTTATAACTTCAAGATTTTTGTAGTTTTGATCCAATTGGACACACTTTATTGCGTTTTGATCCCAACTCTCTCACTTTTGACCCCATTAAACTTACAAAATATTTTAAAACTATGAAATAATTTAAAAAATTAGAAATTAATGTAAAAATAAAAACAAAATTTAATTGTAAAATTTATTAAAAATATCATAAAGTAAAATATTAAATTTAGAAAAATTAGTTTTCAAAAAAATAAATTTTTAAAAAAATTTGTATGTTTAATAAATTTCTAATTTGGATTTTACTGTGTGTAATATTTAACACTCTACTCGTGCGAAGAATTCCGGCGAGCAGATTAAAAAAATATTTAAAAATCATAAACTTATATAAAAAAAAATCTAAAAATTGAAATATTTTTAAAATTATAAAGATTGAAAAATTTAAATTATGTTAAAAGTGTTTTAAAATTTCTAAATTTAAAAAGTCTACTTATTTTATAAAATTAGATTTTCTTAAAAAATTATTTTCCGAGTTCTAAATAATTTTTTTATATGTTTCATAAGTTACTTTAAATTCTTTTAAGAAAATTCACTTATTTTTTATAAAAAATACTTCCGACATTTCATAGATACTTTTACATATTTTAAATGATTTTTTTAGATTTCAAAATAATTTACAGATTTATCAACCCTATTTGGATAATCCTTTTATAAGTCACTAAAATGTTATGCATTGTTCTAGAATTTGGAAAATTTACATAACAATAATTCAAATAAAACGGGCTATATTTGTGCCCTGGGAGCAATTGATTATTAACGTGCGTATGTCACAAATAATTAATAGCATTTGTAGACAACTTAATTTTTTAATAAATACCCCGTATCATATCGTTAACGTGAGAGTTTTCTCCCTAATCGAAAGATAGATTGATGAATAATTAAAAAAAAAATAGTTTGAAATCTAAAAAAGGTCAGTTAAGATATGTAAAAGTATCTATGAAATGTGAAGTAGTTTCAGGAAGAAATTAATTTTCTTAAAAGAGTTTAATGTAATTTATGAAACATACAAAATTATTTAGAATTTAGAAAATAAGTTTTTAAGAAAATCTAATTTTATAAAATAAATAGATTTTTTTTTTAATTCAAAAAAATTAAAATTTTAGAACAACTTAAAATTTTCATTTATTAAAATTTAATAAAAATCAATTTTTCGAAAACTAATTTTTATAAATTTAATATTTCAGTTACTTTATGATATTTTCAATAAATTTTAGAATTAAATTTTGTTTTTATTTTTACATTAATTTCTGATTTTTTAAATTATTTTATAGTTTTTAAATATTTTTTAAGTTTAATGGGATCAAAAGTGAGAGAGTTGGGACCAAAACGCAACAAAGTGTGTTCAATGGGACCAAAACTGCAAAAATCTTGAAGTTATGACGTCACACTAATGGCTAAAAAATTTTAGGACCACTTTTGCCAAAATTTTGGGACCATTTATGCAAAAAATTGACGTTTGGGACTGAAGTTGCAACGTTTGAATCCAATGGGGTCAAATGTGCAAGGGTTGAGACCATTTTGAAACAGGTACGTGTCCTGTGGGACCAAAAATGTAAAATTCTCAATATAAATGTATAGATGTGTGAGTATTAATATCGAAAAAGTTAGAAATATATATACATCATACTTGTCTCCTTAAATCTTCCTTCAACAAAAAATATAGTTGTCGTCTTCCTACCTCATCTTCCTCATAGAAGGATGGGGAAGGTTTCACCGTAAAATTTTGTTTTGTTTTAGTTTTCATCTCCCTTCATGGGAATTTTCGTCCCCCTCAATAAGTGGAGTGTTAGTCTCTGAAATAATGGGAGATCCGTTCATTCGTGTTGTCCGTTGTGTTTTTTTTGAAGATCCAATCGTCAATGAGTTTTTCAACATTGATTTGCTAATTTCTAGGGGATTTCACCAGAAGATCAGTACCAAATCCGAGATCAAACATTTTGATACCTGATTTGTCCAGCGCAATAGGGAATTATTTGATTTCGTAAATTTAGCTCTGTACAGGTTTAGATCTATTAGTTTTGTGTTTCAATTGTTACACATCTATTTATATTGTTTTGATTGTTTCTTCTTGTCCATCAGTGTGCTAATTCCAACAATTTAATGTTATATTACTTTCTACTACTTGGGTTTGTGCTATCTCTAAATTAAAAATATTTTAAATATTTTAATATATAAGTAATTAATAATACATTTTAACATATTAATAATAAATATTATTAATATTCTATTTAACTAATAAATATAATATACATTTATTATATATTATCACGTGTTTATTAATATTAATTGGTAGTTTTTTTATTTGTTGCTTGCCTTAATTATATGTTATGGGTCCCATGTCCACCAGACAAAAACTTGGGTGCATGTGATGCACCATAACTTATTGTACACCACTTATTATTATATTAATATTTTTGAACGCGTATTTTATATAATTAAGGGCCTGTTTATTGAACACTAAAAGCAAGTGGTCTAGTGGTGATAGGGATAACCCGGTCACTTCGGGTCGGGTTAATACCTGAGCCCACTGACCGGCCCAGCACGCGTAGGCCCAGCAAGCACGTAAAGGCCCAGCACGCGTAGGCCCAGCAGGCCCAGGAACACGCGTTGGCCCAACAGGTGGTTTGTTCCGCGAATCAAGGCTCAGGATTCGTTCCCAACCGCCATGCAGCGGGAAATAGGCGTGAGAATAGGGAGTTTGTTAGGGTTCAGTTAGGGTTTGTTAGGGTTTAGTATAAATTGAAGAAAAGAACTCTGAATTAGGGTTCGCACTCTGTATTGTGAATTGCTACCTGTAAACTCAAAGTTTTAGTGAAAGGAACACCTCGGCAAGAGTGATTTTCTGCCCGTGGACGTAGATCTCCGGATCGAACCACGTAAATCCTGTGTATTTTTATATTTCTTGCATTGATTTAGGCTGAATTGATTGGATACCGGATTGCGGTTTATCAATTGGCGCCGTCTGTGGGAACTGCAAAGCAATTTTTGACGTTCACAGCGTATTCAAGAATCATGGTGACAACTCGTTTGAATCAATCTCGCCACGGTGATCAATCCAACCAGGATCCACCCGTGGATCAGGTTTTGCCGCCGAGGCAATTGCCGGCAAGGAGTCCATCTCCTCATCAGGGCAATCGAGGCCCGGTTGCGAATCCAGACAATCAGTATTTACCTCCACCACCTCAGGACATGCAAAACCCTAATCCCACTGCTGCCCAACCACCGGTTAACATTCAAATTACTCCAGAATTGCTTCAGGCTTTCTTACAAGAGCATGGCCATGTTCTTCAAGACTGGGCGGCTAATCGCCAACACCCCGCGGGGCATGCCGGACATGATGCCAATCCCGCGGTGCCTCCACAACGTCAGCACTTGCGTGATCAAAAAGACCCGGGGCATCGCGGGCGTCAGGATCGGCGACGGGAACGACCTGGTTCCTCCAAGGACCATGGGAGTTCTAACGAATCACGACCGCGCAACGATGAACCTACTGATATGGATCGCCGCCGTCCGCTCAACGCGGCTAAGAGAGTTCGTTATGCCAATCCTCATGCTCTAGATCTTCAAGAGTATGAGCGAGTTCAACGCAATGTTGAACTGGACAGAATTCTGGGCCTTGATGCCAATGGAGATATCATCACACCGTTCTCCCAAGAAATCATGGCCACCACCCTTCCCGAAGGGTTCAAACGGCCGGCCATACCACTTTATGATGGCACCGGAGACCCGGCCAATTTTCTTGGAGCTTTCAGGCACAACATGCTTAGCCACGATAACATTACATCCCTCCATTACTGCAAGATTTTCCCTGAGTACTTACAGGATGAAGCTCGAGTTTGGTTTGATTCTCTCCCACGCAACAGCGTATCTTCTTTCAGAGAACTCGCCGAGCACTTTTGGGCGCGGTTCGAAGCACGGGCGAAGCCCATGGCCACCCTGGCCGATGTCATGAATATGGAACAGCGGGACGGTGAAACCGTTACCCAATTTCTTGACCGCTTCACAGCGGTAAGCCTCAAGGTGGGAAATTGCCCCGACGACGTAGTCATCAACGCATTCATGAATGGACTCCGTCCCGGAACACTTTACACCGAGTTAGTTCGAAACACACCGGTCACAACCCGAGCACTGTTCAAAACGGTGTGCAAATTTGCTAAGGCCGAGGAGCAGACTCGCCAGAAGCGTGAGAAACACGCTAGCAAGCGGCAGTCCGACAAAGCACAAACCGGGCCTAGTACGCGACCTAGTGCATTTTCCCGCCTGACCCCGGGGCGTTCAGAATCCCGAGGCGATATTCCACAATTGACTCCGTTGACGAAGTCACGAGCCGAAATCCTTTCTATTCACAAGAACGATCTGCGACCTTGTCCGCGGATGACTGCTCCGCCTGAGAAGAGGAATCGTGGAAAGTGGTGTGCGTACCACCGAGATCATGGGCACGAGACAGAGGAGTGCCGAGAACTCAGCAAGGAAATCGAGGAGTGCCTGAGGAAAGGTTTTTTGCGCCAATACATTGCGCGGACCGATGACAAGCCTCGGACAGGTCAGAATGGGGTGTCGTCCCATAATCGTGGAGGTTATCATGACCGCGGTACACAACAAAATCGACCGCCGTGGCAGAATAATCGGCCGGGGCCTAATAATTACGCACGACAAGATTCTGGCAATTGCCAACAACCACGTCTTCCGCCACCACCTCCTCCTCCGGGAGGACCCGGAGACAATGCGCCTCCTCACGTAATAAACGTGATATATGGGGCCCTTCCCACCGGGGCCTCGCGACATGCCTTGAAGGCAGAGGCTCGACGTCCTCCTCCCGAGGAGCCACGTCATAAACGCCTCCATCAATCCGAGACTGTCAGCTTCACGGATAGAGACCCGGTTCCGAAGATAACACCTCATACTGACGCTATTGTCATCGACATGACTGTAGCCAATATAACAATAAGGTGGGTCTTCGTAAATAATGGGGCCGCGGTGAGTGTAATATTTGCCGACTGTTTCCAAAGGATGGGGATTCCTCGGGAACAACTTCGGCCGGCCCCCGGGCCACTGCAGACTTTCACTCAGGGTGAAGTCCAGCCAGAGGGTATCATCACTCTCCCGGCATCTTTGGGGACTTATCCGGCAATAAGAACCATTTTCGTGGATTTTTATGTGGTGAATTCCCCATCACCGTACAACATGATCCTGGGCCGGGATTGGCTTACCCCCGCCAAAGCCATATGTTCCACATATCACCTCGCACTAAAGTTCCCAACTTCACATGGCGAAGTGGCTATCCGCGGGAGTCAGCGGGTTTCAAAAGAATGTATGTACGTGGCACTCAAAAAGACTGCTAAGGTTCCTCCTAAACAGCAGCTTCAGGTGGCATCATCGGTTCTGGAACCTCGGGAATGTACCTCGTTGGGGATGCCACCGCTCAAGTACCACTAGATCCGTCCAAGCCGGAGCAGACTGTAACCGTCGGAGCCGTGGATGTGCCATGGTTACATCAGGCTATAATTCAGACCTTGCGAGAATATTCCGATGTCTTCGCATGGTCTCCTCTGGATATGCCCGGGGTCTCTCCCGACATAATAACACACAAGCTGAACATTGATCCCAGCATAAAGCCTATCCAGCAGAAGCAAAGGAAGTTCGCCCCGGAGCGAAATGACGCAATTCGAATCGAGGTGCAACAACTCTTGGATGCGGACATCCTGTTCGAAGTATATTACCCCTCCTGGCTATCGAATCCAGTAATGGTGGTTAAGTCCAGTGGGGCATGGCGGATGTGCGTCGACTTCTCCGACCTCAACAAACATTGTCCGAAGGACTGTTATCCCCTACCTTCCATAGATCAAAAGGCCGAGGCCATTACTGGGTATAAGGCACTTTGTTTCTTAGATCTGTACAAGGGATACCACCAGATCTTTATGGATCCGCAGGATGCCATCAAGACGGCATTCATCACTGCTTTCGGGTGCTATGCTTTTAAAAAAATGCCCTTCGGGCTCAAGAACGCCGGAGCCACATACCAGCGTCTCATGGACCGGGTTTTCCACGGCCAGATTGGCCGCAACGTCGAGGTTTACGTTGATGACCTTGTTATAAAAAGTATCTCCCATTCTTCATGTGTGCAAGACATTGCCGAAACGTTGCGCACCCTGCGAAGCTACAATTTGCGCCTTAATCCAGCAAAATGCACTTTCGGCGTCGGCTCCAGCAAGTTTCTGGGTTATATGGTTTCACAACACGGTTTGCAGGCTAACCCGGCCAAACTTCGGGATGTGCTAGAACTGCAGCCACCCAAGACATTCAGGGATGTTCAGCGCCTCACAGGTGGTTTGGCGGCCTTAAATCGATTCTTATCTAAAGCGGCGGAGCGACAGCTCCCATTCTTCAAAGTCTTGAGACAGGCGAAGTCCTTTGAGTGGACTTCGGAGTGCACCGAGGCCTTCGAGGCTTTGAAACGTCATATACAGCAGTTTCCTACTTTGTCAGTTCCTCTCCCCGGAGAGCCGCTTTACTTATATTTGGCTTCCGCCGAGGAAGCTATTAGCGCTGCACTTGTGCGCGAAGTCAATGGGGTTCAACATCCCGTGTATTTCGCAAGTCGTGTTCTCCACGGGGCAGAGATACGGTACTCCGTGTTAGAAAAAACCGCTTTGGCAATTGTTATGGCAGCTCGGCGTCTACGGCCATATTTCCAAGGACGTGAAATACGGGTTCTGACCAATCATCCTATCCGCCAGATTCTTGTCAAACCCGAGGTGTCTGGGCGCCTTGCAAAGTGGGTCGTCGAGTTAGGCGAATATGATATTCAATACCTTCCCCGCCGAGCAATCAAGGGACAAGCACTCGCCGACTTTCTGGCTGAAACCCCGGGAGACAATCATGAGTCTCCGACAAACAGTGATACACATCACCCCGCTACCCTCGTATCCTCACCTCAGAAATGGCAACTATATGTGGATGGAGCATCCACGACTCGAGGAAGTGGTGCCGGGGTGCTTCTCATCGACCCCGAGGAGGTTGAAGTTAAATACGTCATTCGATTCAAGTTTAAGGTGACTAATAATGAAGCGGAGTACGAGGCAGTTCTCGCCGGGCTCCGGCTCGCTCAATCCTTAGGTGTTCGTCATCTTGAGCTCTTCACGAACTCCGAGGTCGTGTCCAAACAAATCCAGGGGACTTATGTCGCCAAGGATGAAACAATGATCAGGTATCTAGCTCTAACACTCAAGCTTATGTCAACTTTTGATACAGTTGTTGTCCAGAAAATACCACGTGCTCAGAATGAAAGAGCAGACGCGCTCAGCAAATTGGCCTCCGCAGTCCGAACTAATATATCTCCGGATATCATGGTCGAAGACCTATCTCATCCAGCAATTCATGAGGCCACAGTTTCGGTCCTGACCGATAGTGATCCGAATTGGATGACTCCTATCATCCAATATCTCCGAGATGGAATCCTGCCCACTGACAAGCTACGAGCTCGGCAAGTTGTCCTCAAAGCCCCCAAATACTCCTTTCATGATGGAGTCTTATACCGGCGGTCATACCTACAACCGAGTCTCCGGTGTCTCGCTCCTGCCGAAGCTACCCAAGTTCTGCGGGAGGTTCACGAAGGGGCCTGTGCCAGCCATATTGGTTCCCGGACATTGGCCAAGAAAGTTCTCCGCTGGGGATATTATTGGCCAACTTTGTTCAACGATGCCCACGACTTAGTGACCAAATGCAGCAAGTGTCAGCTGCACTCCCGAGTGAAGCATCTGCCGCAGACCGAGCTCACTGGAATCCAGAGTGCGTGGCCGTTTATTCAGTGGGGTATCGACATTGTTGGCCCATTCCCCGTTGCTCCGGGAGGATTGAAGTTCCTGGTCGTTGCCGTAGACTACTTCACTAAGTGGGTCGAAGCCGAACCACTCACGGCCATTACCGGCTAGAATGTCTTGAAGTTTGTGTGGCGCAATATTGTTTGTCGCTTCGGCATCCCGAGTACTATTATCTCGAACAATGGTAAACAATTTGCCAATGATCCCTTTCGGTCATGGTGCGAAGAGCTTCACATCAAACAAATTTTCACTTCGGTTGCTCACCCTCAAGCCAACGGGCAGGTTGAAGTCACCAATCGGACACTGCTCACGGGAATAAAGAAGCGCCTGGATAATGCCAAAGGTCTCTGGGCTGAAAACCTTCCACAAGTCCTATGGGCTTATCGCACAACACCACATACCTCTACCGGAGAGACTCCTTACAGCCTTACTTACGGTTCCGAAGCCGTTATCCCTGCTGAAATCAGTGTACCAAGCCCCCGCCTCCTCACATTGGTTCCAGAGGATAATGACGAGGCTCTCCGGGCAAATTTGGATGAGCTTGAAAATCGCCGTGACCAATCATTCATTCAACAGGCCAGGTGTAAACAACGAGCAGCCCAGTATCATAACCTCCGGGTCCGAGGCACTCAGTTCAATGTCGGGGACCTAGTTCTTCGGCTCAACTCGGCCAGCAAAGCTGCCCCCGAGGGAAAATTACATGCTTCTTAGGAGGGTCCCTACCGAGTCGTTGCCGCGCACGATTCCGGATCCTATCAGCTAGAGCATCTCAATGGAACCCCGATTCCCCGAAGCTGGCACGTAACCAACTTGAGGCGCTTCTATCTGTGAATGCCAAATCTCAAGTACCATCTTATCTTTAATTTCTTTTATAAGTGTTATCTCTCTTTGTACTTTTGAGTTTGCTCCGGCACTTATCGTTGAATAAAAATTCTTTGCTTATGCATCTTACTGTGTTTTCCTTTACGTTACGGGGACGCCCTAACGCAATTATATTATCGTTATTAGTCTCCGGACAATTAAATTTCTCCCTCGGTCCGTCCGAGGAGATTCGCATTTAGTCCCCGGACTCATATCACTTTCTCGCCTGTTTAACCGGAGAAGTGTTTACTCCCGCCAGATCCGTTCGAGGAGATTGGATTTATCCATACTGTGTTCCCGAACACCCAATTAAAATAGTTAATAATTTTTCGTATTGTGTTTCCGAACACCCGGTTAAAATGGTTAGAAACTTGTTACTTTCCTTAAACCCGTCTATACGCAACGCAACAGTTCTATTATCTTCTAAACGATACAATATTGAAAAGTCCTTTACATAAAACTAAAAAAAAAAAAAAAAAAATGATAAGTCATTATCTACGGCCCCCGAGCCAATATTCAGCGCCCCGGCGTTGCGGCCTGCTCCTTGATCTTCGCTGCGTCCTCCGGGACCTTGTTGTTCTTCGGCCCCGAGCTCCGGCTCTTTCTCCTCCGCGAGCATCCCGGCGCCGGGGACTTTCTCTAGGCGTTTGCCTGGGGACTTCATCTCTAGTCCGCGCTCGGATACTTGGTTGTGGAACGGACCTCGGGGTTTGGGCCCACTGCACAGGGTCTCACTCCTCCGGAGCCATCACTTCAATTTCTCTGGCCAGCTCCTCAACTACTTCTTCAGCAACCACAGCGGGCTCTTCTTCGATCGTGGTCACTGGAGCTGGCTCTCGAATAACAATGCCTTGGCTCTTTCCAGAGGGCTTCTTTTTGTCCTTCCGAGAAGTTTTTCGGGTACCTTGGCTCCGGTTTGAACTCACGATGAATTCCTCGGCAGAAGGCCTCCACCTGCCTCGGCCCTTCAGCCCTTCGTACATACTGAGAAGCAACTCCAGAACTTCTTGTTTCCTTACGAGCTCCGATGACTCGATAGAGCTCCTTGACATCAATGATGCGATGTCACCTTGAATCTCTACAACCCGTTCCTCCACTTCCTCAAAGGTCAGAAGACCGAACTCCGACAGTATCCTGTCATACTCCCTTTGATGAACGAGGACACGGCTCATCTCGGCAGCTGTAGACCGGTATTTCATCTCGAAGTCTTTAGCTCTCTCTTCGGCTTCAACTACTTTCCTCTCTGCCGAGGCCACCTGCTTCTCTAGCTTCGGCACTACGTGCATTTGCAGGTTGTTCTTCTCCTCGCGGAACCACTCAAGTGATCGCATGAGCTTCTTTATTGTTTCGTGTAGCTCCGCGGTGTTCTAAACAGAAAGAAGAGTCAACCAGATCGATTACTCTTAAGTATGTAAACAGTTGGAGTTCAGTTCAACAACAGACATAAATTGATCATGCAAGCAAAGGAAAGACAGAGAATCTGAAAAACACAAAATTATATTTTACAATACAGAAGTACAAGGTTCTAAATTCAATACATTGATTCGCATACATTCCTAAACTATACAACTTTAAATTTGCGGGGATCGACTGACCTCCCGCTCAGTTGCCTCAGTCTCTTCGGGCAACCCCTCTCGCCGGCCCTCGGACACTTCGGCTGCTCCCTCAGTTGCTGCGACGGCTTCGTCCGCAGCTGTGGCTTCGACCTCCATCCGTGGAGGGGGTTCTCTGCTTCGGGGTGCGGAGACCAGTTCACCTCGGCGAAACGCCATGAATTCTGGATCCTGGTCCACTTCGCAGTTGGCAACTTCCGCGGCCGTCAGAAGCTGTTTCTTCTCCCCGAGCGCCTTCACCAGGGGCCACTCCGGCAGATTCGCCAGAGCCGCATAGTAGGCCTTCTCCACTCCGGCCACTGCTTCAAAGTCATACCCGAATTCTGGACGATATACGTCCACGTTCGGGTAGACCTCCTTCACCTGCTCCAGCAGCGCGGATCGAGTGGCCTGGTCCCCTATGGCCACGAACTCCGTCTGGAAGTCGAGGAACGTGCTGGTCTGGAATAATCTATCGGCGAAGGCCTTCAGCACCGCTCCTTGTCCCTCAACCACAGCAGCTTCCCGAGCTTCCATCTCTGCCCGCAGCCGCAGCACTTCACCCTGGAGGACATTATTCTCCGCCTCCACCCTGCGTAGACGCGCAACCTCGGTTTCGACCAAGGCAGCCCTCTTGCGTGCCTCGGTCATATCATGGGTCAGTCGGTCATTGCGCGCTCGGAGCTCTCTGGCCACTTCGGCCAGCTCCTCCTTCCCCTCCTTCTCGCTCTTGCGGCCGAGCGCAGAAGCTCTTCGGCGTCCGTGCCCTCCAACCCCAGCAGACCCGGGGCCACTTGTTCAACCTGGACAATTACACAAAAAATGATATTAAACTCAGTGCTACGTAATTACGAACAGCGTTTCAAGTTTACCTCAGTGCTCTCCCCTACCCGGGGTCTTTTGGACGGTGCTAGCGGAGTCCCGGTAGGCTCCGGACTCTTCTTCGTTCCGGGGGTTGACCCCGCCGGCACAACCCGTTCTTCCGACCCCGCCGACGGTCGTGGACTGGGCACTGTCTTCCCCCGGGGAGACACCTCAGTGGCCTTCCCCTTCTTTTTTGCTGCGGCAACAGCCGCGGGGCTTCCGGCAGGCTCTTTCCCGAAGCGTCCCACTGCATATAAAAGTTATGGTTAGTCTTACGCAAAACAACAGTTGTAAAAAGCAAGATACAAGGACTCCTACCCTCTTCGGCGCCCGCATTGCCCGAATAATACGGGCTCAGTCCTGCCTCCTCCAATTCCTCCTCGGAACAGAGGGTTTTGAAAGTCCCCACTGTCCGGAATGTATGTATCACTTCGGCCCCCGGGCTCTCCACAGGAGCGGTATCAAGCACCTCATCACTCCTCCACTTCGGGAGAGCTACTTTATTCCTAATAAATATAAACCTCTCCTTCCACCCCTCTACCTTACTCGGGTTCTGAACCTTGAACCCACCCCGGGCTCGGGGACTAAAGGAGTACCACCCCTTGGACTTCCCGAAGTTTTTTAACTGGAAGAAGAACCTAAAAAGCTCTACGGTCGGTTCTAATCCGGCGTTTTTACAAACCACCGTGAATCCCACTACCTGCCTCACCGCGTTCGGCGCTAATTGGCTAAGGGCAATACCGTAGTATTTCAGCAATTGGATCACAATGTCCCACAGCGGCAGCCTCAGGCCTACTCTAAGGGGATCTATGTACACACTAATAAACCCCTGCGGTGGGCAGCAGGCCCTATCCTCGGGGTTCGGTATTATATACTCTAGGTTGAAGGGGAAGAAAAATAAAGGGATTTCTCTCTCAATTTGCTCTCGCGACATCCGTAACGCTATCGAGGACACCTCCAACTCCTCCTCCGCGCATGGGTAGAAGGCAACCATCATAACGTTGCTCTCCAGCCCATCGGCCCTGTCTACGGTCCTAACCTCATTCCTCTCCGGAATGAGATACGGCAGGAGGGGGATATCTAACGGAGCACCCGTAGTCCCTACTACTTCAATAGAGGCAGAAGATGAGGCAGAAGATGAAGAGGAGGACATACTTACTTGGGTTGGATTTGAGAAGTTTGGATTTGAGAAGTTTTGATTTGAGATGGATTGCAAGCACAGAATCCCTCTTTTTCCCGCTTTCTAAACAGATAAATCGCAATGAAGAAGATGAAAAGTTACTGTGCAGTTATTCCAATTATATACGCAAAAAACCAACGGCTCTGATGCAGCCTATTCAAATTCAGTGATGGAGATTTAAACGTGCTCTTCACGCGCTTTGCAGTTCCCAAGGCGCGTGGGGAACAGGTTTCTTGGAAGTCGCAGAGCGTGTCACTTCACATCCCTCTCTCTCATGATGGCGCCGCCAATCACATCAACCTCACCCTTCGTCAGGAAGATTCAAACTACACTCCGGTGTACCCTCCACCTCGGTCATACTACCACACTCCGGTGCTCCCTTCATTTTGGCCAGACTACTCACTCCGGTGTACCCTCCACCTCGGCCAGGTTGTTATATACTTCCAACGCGTTTCTTGCTTCTGGGAAATTTGGTATCTCGATATATGTCTTGTGCACTTCGGCCTAGCTCGACTCCGCGTCCGCAGACTGCTCCGCAGAGTCCCCAGGGACGCGGATAGACTTAGTCAACCATAAACACTTCGGCCCGCCAGCGACCACGGCCCTTCTTGCTTACGGTTCCACCCCGGTGACAACCGAAGCTCCCTCCTCGCTTCGGCTGGGGGAGGGGCATCTGATAGGGACAACCCGGTCACTTCGGATCGGGTTAATACCTGAGCCCACTGACCGGCCCAGCACGCGTAGGCCCAGCAAGCACGTAAAGGCCCAGCACGCGTAGGCCCAGCAGGCCCAGGAACATGCGTTGGCCCAACAGGTGGTTTGTTCCGCGAATCAAGGCTCAGGATTCGTTCCCAACCGCCATGCAGCGGGAAATAGGCGTGAGAATAGGGAGTTTGTTAGGGTTCAGTTAGGGTTTGTTAGGGTTTAGTATAAATTGAAGAAAAGAACTCTGAATTAGGGTTCGCACTCTGTATTGTGAATTGCTACCTGTAAACTCAAAGTTTTAGTGAAAGGAACACCTCGGCAAGAGTGATTTTCTGCCCGTGGACGTAGATCTCCGGATCGAACCACGTAAATCCTGTGTATTTTTATATTTCTTGCATTGATTTAGGCTGAATTGATTGGATACCGGATTGAGCTTTATCAAGTGGTATTTGATGCAGTCTTAAATATCTCAACCTTGAGGTCAAGAGTTCAATTCTGTTTGTGTATTTTTTTCCTTCCTCCATTTTTTTTTTCTTTTCCTTCTTCTTTCTTTTTTTTTTTTTGCCCTTTAATTTTTTTTATCTTTTAGCCTGTGAGTCTGGAAAAAATTATAAATTGTATTATTAAATTTTTTTATAATGCAACAATAATTGTATTGTAAGTTCGAAACATAAATATTGTACAATATACAAGAAAAATTAATCTAACCAAACATATACTGTCATACATCATAATATACACTGTATCGAAATATTAAATATACTGTGAGTATTGTAAGTTGGAAAAAATAAATATTTTGCAGTATGAAACAAAAATTAACTAAAACAACATATACTGACAACATATATTGTCAGGCATCACAACATATACTGTATTGAAATATTAAATATACTGTGAGTATTGTAAGTTGAAAAAAAAATTTCGCAGTATGAAACAAAAATTAACTAAAACAACGTATACTGTCAGACATCATAACGTACACTGGATCGAAATATTAAATATACTGTGAGTACTGTAAGTTGGAAAAAATAAATAGTTCGCAGTATAAAACAAAACTTAACTAAAACAATGTATACTGTCAGGCAACATAACGTATACTCCATCGAAATATTAAATATACTGTTAGGCATCATAACATATACTATGCTCGAAATTTGAATATACTGCTGGTGAAAAATAAAAAAGTGTTGTTCATATACTCTCAGGCTTTATAACATATACTACGCTCGGAATTTGAATACACTGTTGGTGAAAAATAAAAAGGTGCTGTTAAGATTCGAACCCGTGCACTGAAGGGTAAAATGCCGCGCCTTTACCAACTAAGTTAGCGCCTATTTTGTGATTCCAAACACACTTAATATATATAGATCGTGCGCACAAAAATTTTAAGTGGGACCCATAGAGTGTACATTAACACTAATGTTATGCACATTAGTGTCCCTCTGTCCACCACTAATAATACACCATTACTTCTTTTAGAGTTGCACATAAGCCTCACTTTATATTTTAGAGTTGCTTCAATCTATTTATAATAAGCAAGATTCCATGGTTGCGTTTAACTATTTGTCAGTAGTCATGATCCCTTGGAAATTGCCTATATATATCGCGGGAGTGTTCCAGATTTCTAACACCGCCAATACTGTTAGTTAACTTATGGTGATTTTTTCTTTCTAATGTCTTTAAGGGGAATTGAGGTGGAAATCATTGTCATAATATATATTCGTTCAAAATAGCTCTTTTATAATGTGTTAGTACATCAGTGCAATACGATTATTTTTTCGAGATGAATCTCCTATTATAAATTGTGATACATCTTTATTTGTAATTAGACTACATATATGACATGATGAATGGAGTATATCATAAATACATCCCTCTTGAACAATGTATTATATGTGAAGTAGACGTGTAACAAGACACTACATTATCAAAAAGTAACTGTTTTACACGTCACTACAACAAAAAACGTTTAACACTACGGTCAAAAACCGTAGTTAAAGGCATAAAGCGACCGTAGTAGTACATACCGTAGTCGTAGACCCTCTACCAATAACTACGGTTCAGAACCGTAGTGGTTAGTTATAAAGACTACGGTTGTGAACCGTTGTCGTACTAGTTGCATCTACGACTACGGTATGTATGACCACTGTTGGGAACTTCCATTGACTACGGTTTGAACTGTAGTATTATATACTAACGACTACGGTTGATAACCGTAGTGGTAGATTTAATATCTACCACCACGGTATGTATGACCACGGTTAGTGACTTTCTTTGACTACGGTTAAAACCGTAGTTATTTTAACGAAAGACAACGGTTTCTCTGACTATGGTGGGGACCGTAGTTATTTTAAATAAAGACAACGGTTGATAATCGTTGTTATTCATCATAAATCGTTATCTTTACATAATTATATTTATTTTATGATCGATATTTTTTAATATTTAATAATTAATATATACACATTTAATAATTTAAAATTAGTAAATCATATCAACAAACAAGAAATGGACAATAAAGAAAAATTGCTCCAAATTTATTTCTCAACATCAATAGAAGTATAATTGTACAAATTAAGTGTTAAAAAAAAGAATGAACTACAAAAAGAGTACTACACAACGTTGAAGATCTTAATTAGCTCCTCTATCTATAATCTTAACCTTACAAGTTAAGGCTCCACTTGATTTCGTCCTGCATTGATCCCTTGCATAACATAAAAGCTCCCCTTAAAAAGACGATATTTATATCCTGAATACATAAACATATGATAAAATAGACATTAGTTAAAAATAAAAAATAAAGGACTATTATGTCAAATTAAGTAAATGGAGCAAAAACATCCACTTATGCACATCTGAACTGCCACGCACAAATAAAAACAATTAGATTCATTTTATATCTGTCTTGAACCAAAATCTAACAGAACAACAAAATGCTTTTTTCTTAGTAGACTGTAAAAACACATATTAAAAAATGCAAGATATATTTTCAAGATACTCAAAGAACACAACCACCTCATTTATCTTAAGACTCTAACTGCTATATAAATGCAGAGAGACTGTAAAAATAATGCTACATACAAGAAATATGAAAAGGGTAAGGAATTCTAGCCAAAGGTGTATCAATACGTTGTTGCTGCCATTGAAATTGGAAGTAAAGAATGTTATCAAACTGACACAAATACCGAATTCAATGATTAGTCATGAATACTTTAATGGCAATCATAAACCGATGTCTTTGTTCTACTTCCATATGTCATGATTAAGTATCCGTAAGAGCCAACAATGTACAATTTCATGAATCATATAAGTATCTTTTGCTCAAGTTGTTTAGCAATAAACCAAACTCGCAAGCTCGATGGAACATACAATAGGAGATATAGAACAACATAAAAAATAGAAGTACTAACAATATAAATTGTAGAATCCCCAGACAACATAGTAGGAAAAATAGAGATATTGATTTTTGTTAATCCAGAAGAAGAGAAAGGGAAAAGACTCCTATAAATGCCACAAGCCACAAGTTTTGCAATTGAGGGAATCAAGTAGAATATATTATATTAATTGTGCAAATTTTTATTTCAGCAGCCATAATTGGACAAAGTATAATGATATATAATTATTCCAGTAAGTTAGTAACATTCAATGGGAGAGTTTTCAAGATAATGGGTAGAACCTCATATAACACATACTATGCTAGTTAAGCAATTCAAACTGCAACATTCGTAGCATGTGGTGCTAAGATTTTATAAAAATGTATAAATCAAAGAAAAGTAAAGTTTCTTGAAATTAGTGAACCACTGGGATTAAAAAGATGCGAGAGATTTTTAGTTATGCCCTTTCCTTATTTTGTGCTCTCTAAAGCTACAAGAAGGTTCCACTTCTTGCAATTAGCATGATGAATTAATATATATAAAAAAAAATCTCAATCCCATATGTACTCATTTTAGTATAATAGTATAAAACCTCGCACATCATTATACAGGATTTAACCTGATATAGTACTTGAATGTTCACCAATATTTCCAACATTATTAACATATTTTATTCCAAATATTGCAAGAAGCAAAATGATCAGGACAATGACATGATCTTATCCCAATCAGTGACTTTGAAATTGATGCAGCAGTTTATTTAACAGGCATGTAGAAAAATCTTTCTAAACCATACTTACAAGGATTCCCTCAAGATCTTTGGAAGAATATGCATTTACAAGTTTCCCCTTCTCTCTTTTCTTATACCTGAATACAACATATGCAGTTTCATATGAAGTCAAAGTAATTAATTTTAGCAGTCGTGGAAAAAGGCATCAATGATAATAATAGCCTCACCTTCCTTGCGGTCGAGTAGACTTAATTCAAGCACATAATATCAAACAATTCAAGCACAAAATATCAGTAAAATAAAGAATTGTCAGCTAGAATTCCTGGCAATAAGGACAGTGAACAATCCGATTCCATAACTTCAACAATTCCAGAAGGTGCACAGGCCTTGTCAAGAAAATCAGCAAATTAGAATGTCAAAAGCCCATGTTCTAACACAAACATAAGTTATGACAAAAGTCTCCCATAATCAAACCAATTCTAGGTGGCACACAGGCCATCTACCAAGCAGAGGCAAGATACAAACCGTGGCAATGAGACTTGTGAGAAACAGCCTGAAATAGGCTATAGCAGATGAGCTACTTGTGCAGAATCACTTTTCAGAAATCTGCAGGAGAGTCCCCTTCTTCGACCAAGAACCTGTTGGTCCGCGAAAGAGGGTCTGGGAAGACGGACCACCGGCGAGAATCCGTAAAGGGGCCGGTTTTGATAAGCCAAGAAGGGCTGAAGAATCAACTATGCATTGACGACTCTGAATCACGAGTCTCAGACAAAGCCGAATGGGTCTGTCACCAATGGCCTAGCCCGACAGTGAAACGATTAGGGTGAGGGCAGAGCATTTCGAAATATGGGCCGCCCGGGTTGAATCAGTCGCAGACTCAGTGAGTCGGCTCAATGTATCAGTGAGTTGCTTGCAGACTCAGTGAGTTGACAAAGAATGATGGTGGAAGATGCACCACTAGGATAGGTCGCCGCCATAGGATGTTCGTCGCTGCAATCCATTCCTTCCATGGTAAATCGGCGTCAAAGAGTATCAGGAAGCGGGTCGGAAGGGCCCTTAACCTCCGAATCTGAAAAGTCGCGAGAAGAAACAGAATAAGCAAGATTTAGAACATACCTGAATTGAAGGCATGATCTCTGATAATTGGAAGTAATCCCTAAAAATCAATTAACAAGATAAAAGGAGAAATAAAGTTAAGTTCTCCTTACCTGTTAACTGTCGGATCGTCGGTGGTGAAGAGCACGATGAAGAAGACCACGTTGGATTTTTTCAGAAATTGGTGGGAGAGGTGCGGATACTGATCCAGTACAGTAGAAAAAAGCAAGGGATTTTCAGCAATTTTCTTTTCCATTTGTTGTATTAACATGATTTTATTTCCTTTATTTGTTAACATTTTCCTTTTCTTCTCCAAAAGGGATCATGTACCTATTTTTTGTTTTATTAACGTTTTACGTATAATATGTAAGAGTTATATTAAACGTTATTTTCTATGTTAAATAATGCTCATTTCGTTTAAAATAGTATCACTTAAACCTTTTCTAGAGAAATTAAGGATGAGTAAAAATGATAAATATATTCAAAATTTATTTAATTAGAATATGTTTTGTGAAATAAAAAAATAGTGAAGTAAATTAAATAGATTATTAGCGCTAAGAAAATAGTGAAGAATTGTGATTTTTTTACTAAAGCGATACTTTTCGACACTTTTTTTAACTACTTTTATCTTATCTAAAGTGACATTTTTTATGTGGAGGGAGTATAATATAATTATAACATATTAAATATATTGTTAATTATAAAACATATATTTGTTTAATTGAGTAGGTGCATAAGATAAACATTAATATTATATACGGTACCATACCTTATTCTACCACTAAATAATGGGTTCCAGGTAATATCAGATCTTATTACTCGTCATCCGTCGGGTAATTCTATCATCGGCTAAAATTGACATTCATATATCAAATTTTATGATATGAATGTTAATTTTACCCCCGGGTAGGATTACCCGACAATCGCCAACAATAAGGTTGGGTATTATCCGATATTTTAGTGGTAAGATAAGGTACGGTATAGGATATTATAAGTTTTAACCGCTTAATAAATATTTATTTTATAATTAACAATATATTTAATATGTTATGCTTATAATATATTATTTAGTATACAAAATAATATTTATGTATTGTATTACAATATATTGTTTCTAATATTATATATATATACACACACACTCACACACACATTAGAGTGCTTATAAATATTTGCTAATTTGCCTAAAAAGGATAAATATCTTAATATGCTGTATAAGTATCTTAATTAGATTTATTATTTTACCTTGTGTAAATTAAGTACGTTTGTCTCTTAATTTCTTACATATTTTTCATTTTGATTAATTTTAATTCTTCTTAAAATAATAGTATAGTATATCATTTTATTTTTAGAGAGATTAATATTTACTTTATATAATTTTAAAAGTATTTTAAACATTATTATTTATTGCGACTAATTTATTTACTTTCTAATATAGGACTCTTTATATGAAACACATATTATAATCAGTATTCGACTACGGTTAAACGACAACGGTTTTACAAAACCGTAGTCTTTTAGCGAAAATAGGTATTCGACTATGGTTAAACCACAACGGTTTGCGAACCGTAGTCTTTTAGCGAAAATAGGTATTCGACTACGGTTAAACCACAACGGTTTTGTGAACCGTAGTCTTTTAGCGAAAAATATGGTATTCGACTATGGGTAAACCACAACGGTTTTGTGAAACCGTAGTCTTTTAGCGAAAAAAAAAATGTAAAACACTACAGTTTGTACAATGACTACGGTTGAGCGCTAAAAGACCACGGTTATTGCGTAAAACCGTTGTCTTTTGACCGTAGTGATTAACAGTGCACTTGCGATATCCTTCGTTATTCCCTAACCTCCCAATCAATAACGGTTGATCTTGTCCACTCTAAAATAGTATATTTTTTTAAGTTTGGGTCAATCGCATTGATTGGATGATTTTGATCACTGCTCTCTATTGAACTCGATGTACCTATAAACAATTAAAAATACATATAATTTTTTTGGTAAAGGCTCATGCACACTAGGTGAAAAGTGTAATTTAAATTAAATATCACCATATGAGTAAATGTACATTTGCTCAAAACATGTTTACACTAATATCTTTTTGTTAATAACCTGAATTGCACGGATATAACATGCGACAACTGATGTACAAGAGACTTAGAGGGTGTTTGACAGAGCATATAAGATCTTTAAAACATCTTATAAGATGTTCAAGAGCTTACAAACTCTCAAAATTTGTTTGGCTAGTTTTTTTAAAAGGAGCTTATAAGCTCTTTTTAAAAAAGTATCACCCCTCCACCTTTTTTTCATAAGCTCTTTTTAGATACACCTTTTTTTTTGTAATTATAATCTACTTCTATTATAAAAGTGTGAGTTGTTTCTTACAAAATTTGATTTTTCTATTATATCTTTAATGAATTTTAATTTTTAAGGTTAGATTGGTAACTATATCTTTAAAGTTTTGAATTTTTATTTATATGGTTAGACAAATTTCATTTGCCTATTATATCATTAATGAATTTTCGTTTTTAAGGTTAGTTTATTAATTATATTCTCAAAGTTTTATTTATTTGGTTAGAGCCCTATATAATTCATCTATCAATTCATGGATATGATACTCTAGAAAAATTCATGGATATGATATATAATTCATCTAATGGCACAAGTTGAACCTACGTATTAATCATATTCTATATTTTTCTTTATTTTTAATAATATACATAACATTATTATTATTTTTATTTTAAAATTTCTTTTTAAATTTCTTATCTCTTTTATAATGAGATTCTTTTATATAATTGTCAAAAAAGAAAACTGTAGAAAAAGAAAAAAAAAAACCATTAATTAGTAAACTTTTAAGGCTAATTTAGTAACTTTATTTTTTATAGTTTTATTTATTTAGTAAGATTCATTTTATAATTGAAATTCATCTCTTAGGTCTCAACTTATGAAATTTTCTATCACATTTCATATAATATATAGTTCAACTAATGACATATACTGAACCTAAATATTCATAATATCTTATATTATTATTCCTTTGTAGTAAAATACATTATATTATTCTTTTTATTTGTTTACATTTTTTTCCGATTCTTCATAAATTTCTAATAATTTTTCTAATTGGTTTCTTCTATAATTGAAGAGAATGGAGAAAGACCGATTAGCACAAATGTAATTACAATAAGTAAAATCAAAGAATAAAATGACTTGCATGTGAAATCGCTGAGATTATATTTTAAAATTAATTTTTGAGTGAGTAAAAAGACATGTTAGAAAATTGTATGTTCTTTTGTGTATACCACTTTATTAAAATCCAACAATAGAAAATAATGTCAAAACAATTGAATAAGAACTATATGATGATAAAATGAATAGAAGTGAGAAAATACATTGTGAAGAAAGATAAGACAAACTTATAAATAGACTTTATTATTAGTAGATATAACATTGTTAACATAATGAACAAAATTATAAAAAAGCTAACGTAAAAATTATAAATATTAAAGGGTCTAAGTGAATTTTCAATATAAAAAAAATTATAATGGACTAGTCTAGGTAATATAATAGAAAAATCAAAGAATAAACTAATGTGAAAGTGTCAGATATATTATACTATGAGAAAATAATATAAAAAAAAAATTAAATATCTGTATTGTAGTTAAATGTACATACAAGTTAATTATACAATGTAGTATTTCAAAATTTGGATTAAACTAGGCATACATTTAGCCTTACTGTTTAAATTTAGATTAAACTAGCAATATATATGTTTACACGCTAAACTTCTTTGTATGAGCATTATTAAGTAAATATAAATTGAACTATTATGCTTGTAGGAAATGAGATTATATATTATATTTATTTTCAATGATTTAGAAGGATGAAATCGATATACTTCATAAGTAACATTTATAAACATTACAACAAGATAAAATAATAATTGATTTACGAATTTTATTGAATTAAAAAAATATACGATTTGTCGTATATTTTTTGAATTCAATAAAATTCGTAAATCAATTATTATTTTATCTTGTTGTAATGTTTATAAATGTTGCTTATGAAGTATTTAAGATGAAAAAGATGGAGGAAAGCGGTAAAAGTAGCTTATATATGAAATCAGTAAAAGATATATCTGAAGATATAAAAACTATAAATGCACCGGTAGTGATATTGTGTAAATTTAAATACTATTGGTCTATTCAATGGATTCATTTTATTCAAATAAATCTATAGGTTGAACATCATTTTTAATCACATACCTTATACACCTACACAAATATACTCACTAATGTAATAATTTTAATAGGTGATGTAATTTTAGTAGACCAAAGAAAAAACTGTTATATTAGAAAATTAGAGAGTCATAAAAATCACAAGGTTTATAATAATTGGAGTTTAGACCGAGGTGTGAAATTTTATTGTACTAATAATAGAAATAATAAAATGGCAAACGTAAAAATTAGTGGATATGAATAATTGCACCAGATTCTTTTAAATATTTAAGATCTAACATTAAACAAATTATTAAATCAATAAAAATATTATATATATTTAAGCATATGTAATAACTTGCTAAATGAATTTACTATGCTATACAAATTATGAGGTACAATAATGAATAAAAAAGAACTAACAAGAAATAATGAACTAAGTTGTACAGTGAATGATTCAAAAATTATACTATGTGAATGAGTATCACGTAATTAAATTAAAACATGCTGAAAAATAAAGACAGTGAAATGTGAATGTTAATATTAACTTGACAATAGATTAGATAAAAAATAATTACGTCGAATAAAGTACTGTATAGTCTAAATAAAAAATAAAATCGGAATGCGTGGTTTAAACATGTATATATAGACTTTTAAATGGATGTGCAATGTTTGAAAAATTAGGAGTATTTCACTATAATTAAATAAGGAATTAAAGACATTACAAATTAGTTAAAAAAATTATTATATTTTATATATATAGATTATAGCATGTGGCTTGATTGAAGATTATGAGACACTATGTATATAGTCAAACTTCCATAAAAAATATTCTTTATTTTGTAATTATACTATAATAGGATTTTTATTTTAAATAACGCATAATTTTTAAATTTCGACGTTGCATTGAGAAAATAATTAAGGGAAATTGAAATAAGCAATCTTAAATCGATAAGTAAATTATATTAAAGAGGGTTATAGTTAATAATAATAAAAAAAATTAGAAAATAACTTTCACAACAAAAGTTGGATGTTGGACCTTGATACTAAGTTGCTGGAAGTTTTTCCTCACACTAAAATATGTAAAGAATTTCATGTGCAAATGTATGTTGAAATTGAAATTATTTATTAGAGAATTATAGAAAAGTACGTTAGGCCTAATATTTTGTGTGTTATATAACAAATAATTAACTTATGGATGTCAGTTGATGATGTAATGAGACAATTAAAAAGGTGTTTTTCTTCAAATGCTAGTGATTTGGTGCAAAACATAAAAATATATGCCTCATTATTACCTATATAAATTTTCAATCATCGTATAACTTTATTCAAGATATACTAATGATGACTGAATCTGTGTATAATAAGAAGTAAACAATAGTTTGAATAAATCAAACTTTACATGTATCATAGAAAATTTTGCAAGACTAAATATTTCTACATTATATCATGGTATATCGTTTTTTACGAATCATTTAACGTTAGTTATTATAACTTATTTTATTAATTAAGACTATGGTTATTTAACTTTTCTATTTATCTTTTATGATTCTTTTAGTTTTTAGTGAATCAAAATTAAGTTTGTTTAATAGATTAATTTTTATTACATTGAATTATCTACGAAGTTGTGCATATATATTACATTACAATTTTTTTACGTTCAATTTTTTTACAAAAAAATAATAGTAAAAAACTATAACCACGTGCAATAAAATAGTGCTAGTTACAAAAAAGTTTTATCTAGCAAGTACATCAATATCTTATAAGTTGTTGAATTTGATCCAAACACTTCTAGAGCTTATTTTAAAATAAGATTATACAACTTATAAAGTCTAAAAATATCATATAAAATGTAAGAGCTTATAAAATGTTTTAAATAAATTTAGCCAATACCCTCTTACTCAAAATTTATTGCAGCTCAATTGACTGGGCATCTTAGAATTCAGATTAATGGTTAGAAATCGATTCATAAAGTACTCCTATTAGTTAGGGTTGGGGGATGACTCAATTAAAATTAATAGTTTGTTCGTCCCAAAAAAAGATTTTCTATACTATAATTATATATATACATAATACGTGTGTATTATGTAACAAAATTTATAGTAGGAGATCGGTACCATGTATTTTCATGGTCCATAGTAATTTCAATTGTTTTAAAAGTACATACCACCAATTAATTTCAAAAGTTATTTACTAAGAGTGAGTCTCTAAAAATACCTAATTTTCGTAGGGTTTGAATGTGAATTGAAGTAGTTTGGTGCTCATTCTTTACTAGCTGTAGTAATTTTCATTCACATTCTTATTCATCTCTAATTATGTCAAACTCAGAGGACTTGCCATGGTATCACACATGAAGCGTTTCCAATATATAAAGTAAATATTTAGCTACCCTTTATTCAAATATTTCAAAGTGGGTTAATATACATATAAAAATTGTTCGAGCAGTTAAAGCAAATTTTGACAAGGAAATTATCACGGGCCTCTAAAGCAGGTGTGGATATCGATCGCATAATTAGATTACGAGACATGATTAGAAGATTTAAACAATACCTACCCAGATCGCGCTGACCGAAGACCGTCGTAGACCAATTCGATATGGTTAACAGAGCACTGCCGCATTCATTTGAAGACCGCTCCAAGACCGTTCCTTTGTCTCAGATCATAGACAAACACATTAGACCGGGCGCGACATCGACCCAGACCGTAGACTGTTATCATCATTACGACGCGAGAGGCACACATGGGCAGAGAGGTGTGTCAGCTCAATAAAAGAGATCCACACGTGGTCACATGCCACTTGGCACCAACTATGACACCCGTCATACGCGTGTCAATCATGCAGGAGCAGCTTCCGATAGCTATAAATACCCCAACACCCCCATTGTAATTGGTATCAGAAAATAGAGAGAAAAAAGCAAGGAACTTAGACTAGATTACAAACTTAAAGTAGTATCCTGTATAATACTTTGACAAGCAACAAATAATAAACACTTGTTGACTACAAAAATAATCTCAATCTTTCGACTCTTTTGAAACGACCACTCAGCCGGTCTGGTTTATTGTGGAAAGATAGTTAAACATAAACGGCCACACGAGAATAATTTAAACTCGGCCCACAAGGTCATTTAAACGCACCCATCCATAATCTGGCGATAGAAAGAGGGGGGAACCTCCGCACCATTAAATCACTCAAATGGCGAACGAGTCTACATCCTCTTGTACACCGTCCAGGCATGCGCTGTCAAGGCACAACCGAAGGACCTCACCTGAGGTCATGTAGACACGATGACCATCTCAAGGTCGTCAGGAGAACAGTCCGCCTCCTCCAATAAATCAGACAGAGGCGGAACTGCTACCAGAGATCACCAATAAAACACAGCAATTAGGCCAATTGCAAAAAAGAAGAGCGGCCCCAGTCGGGGAACCTTCCCGAATCCGCAAGATGTCGCGCCACCCTGAGATCACGAGGAAGGATATCGGAACCTCCACCACCAACTGTAGAAGACCGAATCCTAAGAAGAAGGGGATCTACCGGTCTCCAACACTAATACTCGACCGAGACGCACATCGGCCTAAAAGTCCACCTATCATGGGTCCGAACGATCAACCTCATGAGAGAGAGCCAGTACCATCACGAAGAGCTGAAACCACGGCCGAGTCTAGATCGCCTCAAAAGACGGTTTTCGACAGGCTCGGGAGCCGAAGGGACCCAGTGTGAAGACCACGACGACCACTTTCTCCTCAGGAGCAAAACTCCAATGAACAACCTCCCCATCATGAATATTGGGGACAGCAAAGGACCGCAGAGCGTCCGAGGGAGAGACATCATAACCAATGCGAGGTAGATCAAGAAGAAATTGCCAGGCTGAAAGATCGTTTAAGTCGACTGGAAGGATGATCGCGGATACAACCTTCACCAATAGAAGAAAGTCCAGTGTTCAGATCAAAGTCTCTGTTCGTATCCTCCATACTGACGACAAATTACCCAATGTCCGCATAACATCATGTCGTATAACGGTGCGACTGATCCATCAACGCACCTCAATATATATTTATCATGTATGAAACTCTTGTCGCCGACCGATGCAACTCTGTGCCGAGTGTTCCTTGCAACTCTTGGAGACAGACCACAACGCTAGTTTTAGTCCCAACCACCTCACTCAATATCAGGGTGGGACAAATTGATGAAACTTTTTAAGGAAAATTTTATGAGCTTTAAGATGGGCATGACGCCGAAGGAGAGGCTAACAACGATCGTCCAGGGAAAAGACGAAAGACTGAGTAAATATCTGGAATAGTTTAACAAGTTGTTACCGGAAACTGAGAGAATGTCAGACGACGCGGGGCTGATAGCCGTAATGCATGGCCTGCAGACGGACACCCGCTTCTGGTGGGCCGCCTAGATTGAGAACCGTCCAGATTGAGGGCCCATGATCGTTTGCTGACTTTATGGTCAAGGCGGACTAGTATATAGGGCGGAGGAAAGCTTGGATGTACCCTTGAAAAAAGATGAGTCCCTAGAAATACAGCAACTCGAGAAGGAATAGGCTTCCGCAGTATGGAGAGTCAGGAACAGACGGACGAACTAAAGAAGTTTTGACCATCACCCTAGAAGAAGTCTTCCTTCAGATCAAAGGATAAGTCTCTTGAAGGAGTCCCAAAAAATCCAGGACAATCCTTCCAAGTTGAATCGGCGGAATTTTTGTAAATACCACGAGTCAATCGGCCATAATACTAATGAGTGCCAGGATTTGATGACTCAACTCTATACCCTCTACGAAGACAGAAAATTAGACCAGTTTATTACACCTAAATCAGTAGCCTGAAACCAGCGACCGAGGATAGCAGACCCTATACCACCAAGGCCACCAGTAGATTGGGTGGCACCTCCTCAACGAAATGGCGGAGAGCTTAATGAAAATCCTCCACGAGAAAATTTAATGATGGGCTAGATTGGCGATCCATATGCACGATACAACAAAAGGGCAAAGAGGACATAATTACGTACGGCACATAATAGTTATCAGAATGGTCCACCGATGTACAGGTTCCGCTGAGATGACTCCTATCCCAGCGACTCTCTAACCTCGACGATCGATCCCCATGAGGAAGCTCAAGGGTCCTCCAACCCGGCGCGGGATGAAGCGGGGCCCTCATACATCCAACACTCAGGGCTAGGCATCGACACGATCATGCGGCAGGCGCAATACGGCCATGACAAAGCGGTTCATGAGTTCATGCTAGTAAACCAAGATATCCACTTTTCCAACGATGATGCCACCGGACTTCTCCTGCCCCAGAATGATACCCTGGTAATTGCAGTAAGAATCAATGGAACTTTGGTCCATCGAACGATGGTGGACACTGGAAGTTACAGAAACGTTTTGTTTCTGAGTACGTCCAAGAGATTAGGATAGATTCACTCTTATTTGGAACCCTGTCCTGAAGTTATTCGAGGTTTTGATTCGAGGGAAGTCCGCCCTATCGGACAAATAACGTTACCTGTATGACTTGAAGAAAATAGACAAGGGTCTCGCACAACCTAACCTTCAAAGTCGTAGATCAGCCGTCGATCTATAATTGTATGCTCGGGAGACCCTGCCTGATGGCATAAGAGCGGCAGTATCAATCTACCATTACTACTTGAAGTACCCGACCCCAGATGGGGAGATTACCATCACAGTGAATGCCTAAGAGTGCATGTATAATATACAGCCTTACGAGCTGAACATGATGGAATAAACGCTCTTGGAAACCAATGAGAAATCACACCAAGTACCTAATTTTCCTGGGTCAGGAGATCTAGAATGGGAGCATATGGACCCCTACAAGGCCCCAAAAAGAAAGAGGGCCGAACTAGCAGAAGAGTTAGTGAATGTCCCGATCGACCCAGATCGACCGAGGCTTGAAGTTGTGATTGGAGAAGAACTCCCTGAGCTAGAGGGAACATTACTGCTGAATTCCTCCAAAGGAACCTGGACGCATTTGCCTGGTCCCATGAAGATATGATAAGAGTCGACCCCGAGGTGATTATCCATCGATTAAACGTGAATCCGGAGGCACGACTGATCAAACAAAAGCGACGACGCTTCAATCCCAAAAAATTCGACGCACTTGAGTGCGAAGTACAAAAGCTACTGGACAACGGTCTCGTGCGTGAAGTATTCTATCCAGAATGGATAGCGAATTCGGTCTTCGTGATATACCAAACCTTACCTGGCGGATGTGCATAGATTTCACGGACGTGAACAAAGCTTGCCCGAAGGATAGTTTCCCACTACCTCACATCGATCAGCTAGTGGATGCTACCGCCGGTCATGAGTTAATGAGCTTCTTGGATGCATTCTCAAGCTACCATCAAATAAAGATGCATCCTGACGATCAAGAAAACACCGCTTTCGTTACAAACCGTGGTCTATTCTGCTGCACTAAAATACCCTTCGGCTTGAAGAACGCTGGAGCAACCTATCAATGTCTGGTAAATAAAATGTTCGCCTGGAAAATCAGAAAGACCATGGAGGTTTATGTCGATGACATGCTGGTCAAAAGTCAGCATCGAAGCGATCATGTGACCCATTTGGCGGAGGCCTTTACATTTTTACGACAGTTTCGAATGAAACTCAATCCAAAGAAATGTGCATTTGGGGTTGCTTGTGGAAAATTTCTAAGATTCATGGTGAGTGAAAGAGGAATTGAAGCCAATCCTCAAAAAATCCAAGCAATATTGGATCTACAGCCACCGAGGAAAGTGAAGGACGTTCAATCCCTGGCGCGGCAAGGTGGCAGCCTTGGCCCGGTTTATCTCCAAGTCATCCGATAGATGCAAGCCTTTCTTCCAAGCGATAAAAAGGGGGAAAACGTTCGCTCGGGACGATCAATGTGCCCTGGCTCTGGAAAAGCTAAAGGAGTTCCTCTTATCACCACCACTACTGTCCAAAGCCCTGAGAAAAGCTTTACATATACCTTGCGGTATTAGATGAAATGGTTAGTGCGGTCCTCGTTTGAAATCAAGAGGGACAACAGCTCACCGTATATTACATAAATCAAGCCCTACATGAGGCAGAAGTCCGCTATACTGCCGTTGAAAAATTAGTCCGCTATACTGCCGTTGAAAAATTAGCATATGCACTAGTGATCGCAGCTCGAAAATTACGACCTTACTTCTACGAACACACAATTGAAGTTCTCACAAATTATCCGCTACGACAGATCATGCAAAGGCCAGATGCGGCTGGTAGATTGTTAAAATGGGTGGTCGAACAGGGGCCGTTCGACATAGTGTACGCCCCCCACACCACGATCAAAGGCCAAGCCCTGGCCGATTTCATCTTAGAGTTCACCCCTTTGATAGATATGCAGGCGTCTGAAGATGGCCTGTGGGAAATCTACGTTGATGGATCTTCGACCGTAGAATGGACCGGTGCTGGTGTTGTGCTCCTAAGCCCTCATAAGCAATACTTGAGCTCCATTATACAGTTTGATTTCAATACCACGAACAATGAAGCAGAGTATGAGGAAATTCTCTACGGGATGAACACCACTAAGTCACTGGGCATCAACAAGGTAAGAATCTACAACAATTCTCAATTGGTGATCCATCAAATAAATGGTGACTATGAAGCAAAAGAAAAAAAGATGGCAAAGTATCTGAATATGGTCCGCGAAAAAGCTAAGGACTTCAGCAGGATCGAATTTCAACAAATCTCGAGAACTAGGAACGCTTAAGCGGACGCCCTAACCTGATAAGTCACGTCGGAAGGAGTAGAAAACCTGACATCAGTGATATTTCTTCGAGCAAACACACCGTTCATACAACAGGAAAATACAATGCAAATCGAGGCAGGCTGACACGTCGGTTTTCTAACTAATGTACTGCAAGTGTACGGTTGTAGGTGCAAGAGCGGCAGTCAAGGTTGATCCCACAAGGAATAGATTTTAGGTAGTTCGACACCTCGATATTCTAGGATTATCCTAACTAGATACTAAGTCGTAAAGATTGATTTTAATAAAAACTAAAGAATTTAACTAATGAACTAAATTACTTAACAAATTATAACTCAATACTTGGCAAATAAAAAAGAATAATAATCAAGAAGAAAAGGTACCCTAGGGTCTCGATTTCAGGATATTACTTCAATGATGATTATGTTCAACTTATTGATTTTAACTCGATCTAATGTTTATTAAGTGGCTCTTTATTAACCTAACCCTTCTCTCGAAGTGATTAAATCATTGATTAACTAGAACAATTACCCTCTCAAGTTAATTAATTCTAATAACTCCCAAAAGCTCACAGACCTATGCCTACACAGTCATAGACAACTGCGCTCTATGTCGTATGTCTGATAACAAACCCCTTCTCTCGAAGCGAATTTGTTAAACGGGATTACTAAACCTAGATGGCCAGTCTAAATTCAGTTGTAAGAACAAACATAAAGGTAAACACTTTAAAAACGGAATCAATAAATCAAAACATAATGAACCATTGTTATAAAAATCCCTACTTTCTAATCCTAGGACACGAATAGCTTAGCTACTCATGCCTAGCATAAATTCATTTTAAAATTCTGAGAAAAACATTGCAAGAGTTTAAAACTAGAAAAGTAAACTAAACCCGGATGATTCGTCTCGATGATCCTCTTCTTCTTTGTCCTCCAAGTTTTCTTAACTCTTTCTCTAGGTATCTTTGGGAATATGGAGTTTCTATCCCTTAATTCACGAATTTAGGGACCTATTTATAATTATGGGCTAAAATCCTCAAAGGATTAGGACAAAAGAAAAACCCAATTTAACCCGGTTTTACTTTCCAGATGGCTTTTGACCCGGCCTTGAATGGCTTAAACGTGGCCGCGTCAAACAACACTGTCTTTGGTTGTTGTTGACACATTTTGACGCGGTCTTGAATGGCTCTGACACGGCCGCATCAAACATCACTAACTTCAGTTATTACAAACATATTTTGACGCGGCCTTGAACGGCACTGACGGGGCCGCGTCAATACTTGCTCCAAACTCCGATTTTTGTCTCTTGGGCCTATCTTGGCCCATTTCACCTATTCTTGATCCGTTTCGTCTCTAGTCCGCCATATACTTGATATTTTGGCCTAATATCAACAAAACTCCAAAAAACACGTCAAATAGTTCAATGTATACAATATAAGCAGTTATCGACCATATATACATGCAAATGCTATAAATATACACTTAAAATTCGACCTAAATGCATGCATACACAACGTGTGTCAAAATCCCCCAAACTTAACCTGTTGCTTGTCCCGAACAATATAAAATAGAACACAGACATATGTATTTAAGGTGATTGGATGATGAATTAGTTTCAGACAGATTTTACAAAAAGCTAGACATCGTAGTATAAGTGAGCATGTGCGATAGAGAAAATTAACGACTTTCGAGACTTAAACTTTTGAAATATTTGATCCTCACCAGGTAAGTGTTTCTCTCATCTCTCAAGTGTTCAGGCTAAAAATTTATTCCACTCAAATTGGACTACATGCACAATTTACCATATGCTTGCCAATCGTCTTAGCTAGAATCAATACTCGGCATAAGTGACAAAGAATCAAGTAGGTCTTTCATTTGGTTGTAATGTTGGCTTCAGAAATGTGGGATAAATTTAGACAAAAGTGACTATCTTTTGGAATAATCAAGTTATTCCTAACCCAACTTCCACTCAAACAATCACTCAATCTCACTCTCCCATCCTTAGCAATTCACCTCTCAAAGTGACTTCTTCACCTTTCCAAAAGTACTTTTCAACCAAGTGCTTTTCATACTAAGTATTCGGGTACCACATCAAGGGACTACCCGATTTTTTCAAATCAACCAAGCACTTATTTCTTCTAACCTCTCCTTAACATACCAAAAAATTTAAAAGCTCAAGTGGGCTAACTAGGGATCATTTTTCTCTAACTTTTTGGTAAAAAGCATAACGTTTAAAAGGCTAAAAAATAGGCTACAATTCAAAAATTGCCTATATCACTTTCTAAGTCACATTATGCACTTGACATATTCATAGCAAAGTCTCAAGGCAAGTTCTAGAAACAAATACATATATCCAATCAACATCACATCGAAAGAAAAATAAATTGCTCCAAAGATAGGAGTCACATTAAGCTCAAATGCTCACAAGGGTCATATTTGATCAAATACTCTAGATTCAAGCTCAATTTCATCTCAAACTGCCTATCAAGCGCTACTACATGTCAATTTTTTAAATATATGCACAAAATCATCTCATCATTAACACCTCATCATCCATCTAATCCCTAAATTTTTCAACGATTTTCACCTCGGGTATTTTTCTACTTCTTGACTCCAACAAAAACAAATACTAACTAAAATAAATGCAATAACATAAAACAACAATAACCAACAAACTTGGGTTCACAGACCCGACACCTTCAATAAATACCAAAGCACATCAAACAGCACGACATTCACTCCCATGAAACAAATAGAAAACATACAAAACCACAAAAAAATACTATGTAAAAGTAAATAAGCGGCCCAAGTCGTCCCACTATCACCCCCTCCCCCAAAATTGGTCGAAAGCCAAGTTTATGGGAAAAAAATGAGACGGCTGGGTGCTTGGACTTACAAATGATCACTGTGGTGGTGGGGCTGGTGGTGGAAACCCATGCTGAGTGCACACCTTACCCCAATGCTCTCTCCATTATCGGTCTGCACGGGCTCGAGATATAAATTCATCGAGCTTTCCATTGACCTTTTTAGCAACCCCTCGACTCTCCGCCTGATGACGGATGAATTCGGTTGAGAGAGCGGATAATTCCCCTTGAAGGGTAGCTATCTGGGAATGTATATCTTCCTCTGCTTCTTCTTCTTCTTCTTCTTCTTCTTCTTCTTCTTCTTCTTCTTCTTCTTCTTCTTCTTCTTCTTCTTCTTCTTCTTCTTCTTCTTCTTCTTCTTCTTCTTCTTCTTCTTCTTCTTCTTCTGCCTCATCTTCAACAGGATCCGACGAAGCTTCACCGATGATAACCGCCTTTCGTTTCTTCAACGGACGAGGTGCTCGAGAACTTCCCTCAGCAGGATCTCCAAATCCAAATATAGGATCATTGCGGTCAACTGATAGTGCTAGATGGTCCGATGATGACAAAGCAATGCTAGGATTATCGTCAAGGTTTAGCACCATGGTCAAGGCCGGGTTGGGCAACCGAAGGTACGGTCCCACATTTTGGAAAACAAAAGGAGCTTGACCCTCATTTCCCATCTTCAAGACCTCCATCTTCTCCAACAATGGCCAAGTGAATACATATTCACCTTGAACTGGTGTCAAATCATTAAACCATGTATCACGAACATCCAAATAAGACGCAATGGGAGTGATGAGACCCCCGATGAAGATATTGTCGGATTGTTTCGTGGCAACATTCTCAAAATAGTTTATTAGGAGGACCGCATTGTCCGGTGTACGTTCATGAATGACCGACCATATGTAGCGCATGTCGCTCTGCCTTAAAGCTTCTGTCTCCCTTCTCGCGAATAAGGTATGTGCGAGCATCTTTTGGAAATATCTAATCACAGGTTTTGAATCTAAGTTGCCCAAGTAGTTTTGGAACTATACTTTTGGGGTGGCAATAGTGGTGGTGCAGCCGTCAATTGCTCATAAAGTGTCTGAGGGACAAATTCCCCATCTTCTGGATGTTCGTTAGAAGGCTTCTTGAAGTTGTAGTAGTCATCCAACTCATCGAATGTCAATGTGTGTGAAGAGCCCATAAGCTGGAATGATATACTATCTGGCCTTCGCTGATGTGGTTGGCTAGCTACATTGATGACCAATGTGCTCAGAAATTCCATCATAAGGCGTTCATAAGTGAGGGTCGGCTTCATGAACTCTCGCAACCCTGCAATTGTCAAGAACGCTCTTATATTCTATGCAATGCCCATTGCCCTTGTTATATTACTTGTGGAGAATCACGTGGGCACAATCTGATGTGTCCGAAGGTTCTTGATAGTTGTCCGGAGTTCACCCACGCAATCCCTTCACTCTCAGAATAGGCCTTGATAGCGGTCTGGATGGCCCCCTCTCTCGTAGATTGCTCCTCCAATCTGGCTTCTTCAATTTTAGCCAACATTTCCAGCTCTTGTTTCTTCAAGGCCTCTTCTAGTCCGGCTTTAGCTGCCGCAATCTCAGTTTTAGCTGCAACGGCTGCTGTGATCTCTGTTTGAGCAACGATAGCCGTTGCGAGGGCACGATTCTTCTCATCCACGGCACCTTTCATCTGCTCTTTAAGATGAGCAACTTCTGCTTCAGCTGCCGTCCGCTTACTATGCTCCTCTTTATACAATTTACAAGCCTTGGCAACTACTGGGCTGGAGAACGGATCACCAGAGACCTTCGCTTAAGTTGACATCAGCAGGTTGAGGGACCGGCCCAGATGCACTACGACAACCTCCATCATGTTGCCAAAAGAGAGCGACGTCTCTATATCAGCCAAACCTATTGTCCATCTCTTGACAGGAACCTTCGTAGTAGCCTTTAGGTAGGGGGGCATCGCTTCAAAGGTCGAACGGTCGGGGGAGCGAGAGCATTGATAATTCCTCAGGAAAGTCGGTTGTTTTTCTCTTTCTACACCCCGTTTCTCCAGATTAGCTACTTTCTTATCATCCCACCTAAGTAAGAGGTGTCCGTGAGAAGGGTGGAGCTAGATGATTGTGCAACCACCATGGAATGGGACCGCTTAGACGTTGGAGCGGACCCTTCAACATGAGACCTCCTTTTCTAGGGGTCTTGGATGTAGGAGCTAGAACATGCTCTTCGACAACCGGAGCCGCCGTCGAAGGATCTTTCGAGACCATAGCAGCCGGCGCCAAACCCCAGCGGCCGGCGCCAAACCCCCATGGGAAGAAGTCCCGATTCCCTGAGAAGCCTCGAACTTCCTCCATTCCTTCAATCTGGCCCTCCAGTAGTGCCTTTCCTGCACCGTCATTTCCTCCCAAGGTTTTGGAATGACAGGTTTCGTCATCGGTGTAGGAGCAATTTGACCACCAGCCGTGACCACGGAGATCGACATAACGTCCAATGGTTCGCCAGCCATAGGAGATGGAATATTGAAATCTACAATCATCAATCAATATAATATAAAAAAGGAAGTTATGGTTAAAAAAAAAAAAACATTAAATCTCATGAACGGCATATTGAGATCTATAGGGAGAGTTTGATGAGGAATGATCAATCCCATAGTCGCGGAGCTTCTTTTTGGTAGTATATTCCAGAACGTCGTACGGTTTATTCTGATTCTTCTCAAGAAGTTCTTTCACATTTTTTCTAAACCCTTTAGACGACATCACTGAGTTGCTCCGATCTGCGAAACAAAAGAAAGGGGGGAGGGGGGAGTAAGATCATCAAAATTTGAGAACAATAAAGTAAAAGAGCGTACCACGGCAAAAAGCATAGTCAGTAGGGATTAGAACACGATCGAATAGATCGCCTTGATCCATGGGGGCTGGCGATGCCCAGTCACCCCCAACAAAGAACCATTTGTCCTTCAACCCAGGGACCGAGTCCTTCAAGTGTCTGATCAATTCCAACCCTTCCGCAGGGTGACATAATACCAACCCGTTAACAACCGATCAAGTTACACCAAATTATATATACAACTCGTTTCTTCTGGAGTTGGAGCAAGAAATCCCTTGAATCGAAAAAGACAAACGGTGGCACAAAGTATATGCCAACCGTTTGCAATCAACTGAGAAGGGGCAACTCTCCAGTACCGCAGATATGCGCTGAGGATCGTCGGAAGGGGAAACCAGACTCCCCCTTTCATAGACCAAATTTTGATCGCAACACAGCCCTTCGACGGTCGATCAGCTCTCTCAGTTGGATCCGGAATATGAAAATAGACATTCCACGAGACTTCCACCATGAGGGCGGCATCGAATAACTCTCCCGCGGTCATCGAACTAGGGAAACCACCTGCACCAAACTGCGATAGACCGTCAGAGGCCCTCACAGACGGTCGACAAGTTGAATCCAAATGAAAATCTGGAATATGAACCCCTTTAGCAAGCACGAGCTGCTTTGGGTACCTCCAAAAAGGATAACCAGCCACCGATGCGCATAAATCTAAACCTTTATCCGACGCACCACCGTCCCAGGGACCAGATTCAAAGGGGAAAGATCCAGCGCCGCCACTACTCGGACGATTTAACCCCAACCTCCTTTCTAGATCAAAGGTGAATGCTTCAACCTCCTCTTCATCAATTGATGTCATTGAGGGAGTCTCCAGAAGTTTATTCACGCGGCGAATTGCATCAGCATCATTCCCCCTCCAGAGCCTTTTTTATTTCATTATCACCATACCCAATTTCCCTCAAGTTCTTTATGTATTTTTTCCGTTCATCAGAAATTTCCTCACCCCAATCGAAGTCGGAGGTACTTTCTTCCTCCACACTTTCAGAACCGGTTTCTACACAAGGGTCCGGAAAGACACTCCTGAACTTCCTCTCACTAACAGTCTTAGAAGAAGATGAGAGAGAACTAGAACTCGGTGAAGGCATGAGAACCACACAAAACAGAAACAAAATAGAAATTACCTTACACTACAAATATCGCGGATGATCTTCAAAAACACAGATTCAGCTGATTAAAAACCCGAAGAAGATACTAAACATGTAAAAGAAGTTTTACTGAAGGTAAAAAATTAAAATGAGCCAAAGGTAGAGTATATATAGTGGAGAAACTTCCACAAAATCAGCGAACACGATGAAAAGGCTTAAACGGCCACGATATTGCCGTAAATTGAAGCCAATAACAGCCAAACACGTGTCCGCATGTGCATCGCATACGAAACGACAGTGAAACATCAACTTCTCGCACGTCATCTACGGTCAGTGACGTGTCATCAAATTTCCCCCCAAGCAGAGATTTGAATCTTTTTGAATTTTTGAAATGGACCGTTTTCCCACCAAAAATAAATTAAAATTTTTGATATAGCAAGCGAATAAAAAGTTAGAAGACCGTCACAATGTCCTCCGCTCCCCTAACTCAGGGGGGCACTTGTGGATATCGATCGCATAATAAGATTACGAGACATGATTAGAAGACTTAAGCAGCACCCACCCAGATCGCACCGATTGTAGACCGGCGTAGACTAGTTCGATATGGTTAACAGTCCACTACCGCATTCATTTGAAGACTGCTCCAAGACCCCTTTTTTGTCCCGGATCGAAGACGAACACATTAGACCGGGCGCGACGTCGACCCAGACCGTAGACCGTTATCATCATTACGACGCGAGAGGCACACATGGGCAGAGGGGTGTGCCAGCTCAACAAAAGAGATTACACGTGGCCACATGCCACTTGGCACCGACTATGGCAACTGTCAAACAGGTGCCAATCATGCAGGAGCAGCTTCCGATAGCTATAAATACCCCAACCCCCATTGTAATTGGTATTAGAAAATAGAGAGAAAAAAGCAAGAAACTTAGACTAGATTACAAACTTAAAGTAGTATCCCGTATATTTCTTTGACAAGCAACAAATAATAAACACTTGTTGACTACAAAAACAATCTCAATCTTTCGACTCTTTTGAAACGACCGCTCAGCCGGTCCGGTTTATTGTGGAAAGAAGGTTAAACATAAACGGTCACACGAGAATAATTTAAACCCGGCCCACTAGGTCATTTAAAAGCACCCATCCATAGCAAGCATTGCTCATTATTGCATTGGTATGAAATCTTTTTTCGAAAGTTCAAAAATAAATTTGTGTAAACTTGGTTAGAAAATAAACAACATCATAAAAATGCGGAGATCGTAATCCATCAAGGACCTAATAAGTGATATTGGAGTCATGCTTCCGAATGAAAGATTATGGTGAATATCCTTGGAGTATCAAACAAAGACGATGTTGAGCTCCAAGGAACGACTGATAGACTCTAGGACCTAGACGGAACCGAACTAGTTAGTATTGGATTCTGAGCACACTAACCATAGAAGTGAATCTCTAAGAGACAAGATCTTAACGTACCATGTGTAGCTGGCTTGGATAGATTAAGTACCAAGTAACAGTAATTTTTTGATTCACGTTAATGGTAGCTCGTGATTCAATGAAGATTGTCATCAGAACGGAACTCGATGATGTTGTACGGTCGACTCAGTGAAGATTGTCATTTAAAGTATGTTCAGATGGTCTTAGTTTGAAAGGAAATATTATTTATTTTGTCAAACAAATCTAACATTGAGTTTACAAAGAAAAAATATTATGGCTAATGGAGATTAAGGGTGCATGGGCCCCAACAAATTATCAATATTTTATCAAATTACTAATAAGTGCCAGCTAACTAATGTGGAAAATAAAAATATATGTTACATATGTTATCCGCCCACCAAAAAAAATAAAATTAAGCAGCATGGGTGGCGCTACTTATAGGTACTAGGCTTTTTCTTGATTAATTATTGAGGTTGGCCAAACAAAGCATAAAATAAACTTACCTAAAATGCTGGAACTCAGTTAGAGTACTTAATTTAATCATGCATGGAAATTCCTATCCCTAGCTTCATTAGCCTTTTCCCAAGGGCTTTTTCCCCAATTCTCTCTGTCTACTTAATTACGAAAATCACTAATTAGAGATGGTAATTCAAGTGGTGCAGCTCTATTCGATCTACTTCGTCAAGTCAATATTTTATGTTAGATCGGATTAAAATTTAATTGGATAAAAATAATAGGGTAAAGTTCGGTTTATACTCCTAAAATATACTATGATTTTTAGGCTAATCGTGTACCATCAAGTTTCTCCCATTGTGTTGGGCCTGTTGGATCCGTACTACTTCGAGCCGACTTTACCACATCTAGCACATACCACAACCTTTTCACATTATTTGCGACTTATTGGTGAATATTCGTTTTGATCCAAAATATGAGAGATATTTTTATTACGATTCTTGTTCTAAGAAAAGAATCATGTTCTAAAAATATTTTTTTAAAGTTTTATTAGTCAAAGTTAATTTTGAATTTTAACTGTTAGAAACAAGTGTATATATAATTGAATAAGATAAAACAACAATTAAAGTGAAGCCATATTTTTTAGAATGAATTGTTTTCTGAGAAATATAATTTTTATTTTAAGATGAAGAGACTAATAATTTGGACGCTCTGCATGTCTTTGACTCGCTTGTTTGAGTGTGTGAGTGAATAGATGACGCACATACGAGTCTCAGTTTATCATTGTATTTTGTTTCTATCTTTTTAAGTAAATGTCAAATTACACATGTGAGATTTGAATTCGACATTGAGAAGAAAATCTAGAAACTTGTGTGGCATTTTATGTTCATTACATTTAAAAGTATATATATTTTATATGTTATAGCAAAAATTAGAGGTCCCAGTTAAGGTAGTTTAATTCGTAGACCAATGCTATAAGTAGGGTCGGGTCAAATTAAGTTAAACTATATGTATTAAGTTTGTCTATCCCTTTAAAATATCTAAAGAATTTCAGTCGATCCAACATACCATTGAACAATTAGTGCCATGTGGGGACTCCAATACTACTTTGATCTATGATTTTATGGCACAAATTGCCTGAAATATGGGCGAGCCTACCAAATTTTGCTCCTTGGGAAAAATTCGTTTTTGGTCCACTAACTTAGGGCGAGTTCAAAACTGGTCCACTAACTATGATATTATCAATTTTAGTCCAGTAACTTAGGACCGAGTCCAATTTAAGGACAAATTTCGCTGGAATTGACTAAGTTGGCCAGAATTACTCACGTGCAAGGCACATGGTCGTTCAATTTGGGCTTTCTGGCGATTTGTCCTCATATTGGACTCGGCCCTAAGTTACCGGACTAAAATTGATAATATTGTAGTTAGTGGACCAGTTTTGGACTCGCCCTAAGTTAGCGGACCAAAAACAAAAATTTTCCTTGTTTTGTCCCATAATCCAAATTTAACAGAATACATTGATTCTCTATCATTTTTTTTTACCTAGATTCAAATGGTTCTTGCCTTGATTCAAATCATTGGAGATTTTTAATATACTTATATCAAAACCGAGATTTTTGCACTTTTGGTCCCACAGGACATCTCTGTTTTTCATTTTGGTCCCAGCAGTTGCAAAAATGACCCCATTCGACTTGACAGTTGCAAGAGTAGTCCTTCTGTTACGGAAAACGTTAATTTTTTTGCAAATTTAGTCCCAAACGTTATATGCAGTTAGTCCCCTATTCCAGGTGCAGAATTAGTCCCATTTATCATGCAAATCCAGTCCCAAACTGATTTTAGCTGCACAATTGGAGGGAAAAGTGCATTTTTTGGAGGGAAACTCCATTCTTTTTGGAGCCAAAACCTGTTATACATATTATATATACTCCATACATTCATTTAAGGCTGCAATAAAACATCAAGCAAAAGTAGCACTCAACACTCAAGTACTAAACATGTCATCCTCATCATCAAGTTGGCAAAGACCCTATCCTCCTCCCCATCCCGGTGTTGTATGCCACTGTGGCAGAGCAACACGTACTTGGGCATCGACGAGGCCCAACAGCCGAGGACGAATCTTTTACGGTTGCCCGGATTGGAACAATGGCGGGTGCAAGTTTTTTGTTTGGCAAGATGAGGTGGAGAACCCATCAAATGTTCATAGGGGTGGTACTGCAGCTGAAAGAGTACTGCAGAGGGTAGATAGCTTGGTTGGATTGGAACGTATCCTAGCTCAAAGGGAAGGGGAAGCAAGCCGAGTGGTCCAAAGCACTGAGGCCATAGTTGGTGATATGAGGGAGGAGATGAGAAGAATGGATGGGGAACTTGCTGCTCTCAAGAGGATGATGAAGCTGCTTTTGTGTGGGTTTAGTGCATTTGTTGTTCTTGTTGTGGCAATATTGGTAGTTTGAGTGTGGATGGTTCAGAAAATGTAACTCATCAGCCTAGAACAAGTATCACTAATGATATGTATCAGTAATGTAGTTTGAGAGTTTTTGACAAATGTATTCTGCCTACTTATGATATCAATGCAGAAAATTTTCCATATCCTTAAAGTATTTTCATATTATGTCACAGTTGAGGGTTAAACAAGAACAAACACTTACACACTAATAGACACTAGAAAAAGCCACAATAATTCTGCTGCCACAATCTAGCTCATAAACAGGAACAACAACAATTGATCTTAATGAGCATTCAGTCACAAAAAGGCATTACATGTTTAGAATTGCACAAAAAATTGTGCCCCAAAAAGTATGAAATTGGCAAAAAGCAACTCAAATCCCCCCAATCTCACTTCTTATCCTTCCCTTTTCCCTTTTTTTCAGCTGTTTTTTTCAAACTTGACATAGTAACAAACTTCTTACCTTTGGACCTTATAACCTTCATTCCACTAGATTCATTTTCTGCAGATGGTGATGGTTCCTCTCTCCCCAAATATGAATTTGGCATGAATGACATAGGGGGTGGTGCTCTTATGTTAGGTCCTTTAGGCACTGGGGGTGGGCAACCCAGTGAGGTGGCCATTGTGTATGCCATTCAGCTTTGAATTGGGTCTCTGATATCCAAGACCTCTGCCCATTACAGATCTTTTCCTTGCCTATTTCAAACATTACATCATCACAAAAAATCAGTTTAAGTGTCTAAACATGTATACTTTAACAGATTGAATCCAGTTTGATTCTTACAAGTGTTCTTTTGCCTTCTACTGTTGTTGGCTTTGCTGGTTTTGATTTTAATTGGGCTGCCTCTTCAACAAACCTCGAAAACATTCATGGAAAACTGGCTAAACACACAACAACACTACTACACAAAAATTTGTGGAAAATGTACTTGAAAAAACGATCTCAACATCGCCTAATCTCTAAACAAATCTTAGAAGCACAAAAAAAAAAAAAAGAAGTGAACAAGAAATACTCACGTTCTTCATAGTCTGGAGCTGGGTAGTGCACCATCCACTTCCTACGCATCACCATCTTGCCAATTTCGTTGCTAATCGTTGATTACCCACGAAAAATTGGAAGATTGAAGCCAAATTGTGTGAAATCGAAGCTAAATTTGGGTGTGAAGAGTTAAGGTTCCAGAAATGGGGCTAAATCTGCCCGTTTTTTACCCTTTTTTTCATTTAATGCTTTTTGATTTAAAAATTATATTTATACGTCATTTTAAATATTTAAAAATTGTTTATGAAATCAGCAAACGGGCACATGACACGCACGTGGACGAAACGTTATGTTGAAACGGTTTGGGACTAAATTTGCATTTTTTTGGGACTACATTTGCACAAAAGGACTACTCTTGCAACTGTCAAGTCGAATGTGGTCATTTTACAACTGCTGGGACCAAAATGAAAAACAGAGATGTCCTGTGGGACCAAAAGTGCAAAAATCTCTATCAAAACCCAATAATGGCAATCTTTTTTGTTACTCCAACACAAAATAGTGAGGCTCCACTATTCGATTCTTTAATATAAAGTTGGAGATTCAGTCAAACCACACTTCTTGGTTTTGCGTGGTTTGATCTTCTTCCAAATCAGCCTCATCGGAATTTTTCATCAGACACTTCCTGGATTTTGCGTTGTAACCCACACCACCATATTTTCTACACTTCTCAACACTTGAATCGGAAAGCCCCAAATTAAACGACCACGTACCTTGCACGTGAGTAAGTGTAGAAAATGTGGTGGTGTGAATCACAATGCAAAATCGAGAAAGTGTCCGATGAACAATTTCTGATGAGGCTGATTTGGAAGAAGATCAAACCGCGCAGAACCAAGAAGAGGTATGGTTCGAATGAATCTCCAATTTTATATTAAAGAATCGAACAGTGGAGCCTCACTATTTTGTGTTGGAGTAACAAAAAAGATTGCCATTATTGGATTTTGATATAAGTATATTAAAAATCTCCAATGATTTGAATCAAGGCAAGAACCATTTAAATCTAGGTAAAAAAAATGATAAAGAATCAATGTATTCTGTTATGGGACAAAACAAGGAAAATTTCGTTTTTGGTCTGCTAACTTAGGGCGAGTCCAAAACTGGTCCACTAACTACAATATTATCAATTTTAGTCCAGTAACTTAGGACCGAGTCCAATATGAGAACAAATCGCCGAAAAGCCCCAAATTGAACGACCACGTGCCTTGCACGTGAGTAATTCCGGCCAACTTAGTCAATTCCGGCGAAATTTGTCATCAAATTGGACTCGGTTCCTAAGTTACTGGACTAAAATTGATAATATCATAGTTAGTGGACCAATTTTGGATTCGCCCTAAGTTAGTGGACCAAAAACGGATTTTTCCCCTTGCTCCTTCTAGCAAAAGTGGGATTACATTAATTTTTTTTTCTCTTATTGTACAACAACTATTATTACTCCCGTGCGATGCACGGAAGTATGTTAACATTAGTAGTACATTTTAATAATATTAAATACTATATGATGTTATTTTTAAAATGTGAACCTTGTACACTCGATAAGATAAATAATTCAAAATCTTGAATTATCATATAGTAAAATTTTGAATAGCGTAGATATTCATTTCTCCCGTGAAATTTATGGATTTAATATATACTTATTATTTATAAAATAATTATTATTACGAAACAAAATTACAAATATTAAATAAGACAATTAAAATACATATATTAAAATTGTTTTTTTAACTCAAATGTTACTGTATCCAGTCTGTATCCTTCTTAACCTATCGAATAACAAAAAATAATCTAATTAATTACATATGTTAAAATAAACATAAAATATAATAACAGGTCAACTTATTAAAATAATAATTATAAGATAATAACAAATAAATTGAATAATTTATGAGAAAATTATATTTTTCTTTTAAATAATCTCATATTTTTTATTGTTAAAAATAGTTAATTGATTCATTTTTTATAATTTAATTTCCATTATAAATATTCTAATCTACAATAAAAAATCAAAACTTACTTCAACTTAAAGTAGGTGAAAAAATTATTAATTTCATAGACTATATGTAAAAATAGATTAAAAACAAAAAAAACTTATTATTAAAAAAAAAAAAATTATTGAGAAAGAAACAAACTGGCAGAAAAGATGATAGTACAACAACCTCTTTAGGGACAAATACATGAATAATACACTTGAAAATGTCCAACTTGCAATTGGACAGGAAAATAATTTTTTTATTAAATATTTGGCTCCATTTTATTTAATTAGACAAAAATACATATTTATATGTGTGTGTGTGTGTATATATATATATATATATATATATATATATAGATTAATTTACCGAAACTAAGATAGAAAGATACATACAATAAATAAATAAATTAAACTATTTATAAAAAAATAGATTTTTTTTATAAAAATATTTAACTAATTCTTACAGCCTAAATTTAACACGAATAAACATGCACAATACGTACTAAGATCTAACCAAATAACCAATCAATATAAAATTGTATTTATTTTATTAAATATCACACTTATATATATATATATATATATATATATATAGTATGTAAGTATTTTATAGATTAAAAATTGTAAAAAAAAATATAGTTGAGGTTAGTCACGTAAAAAAAAAAAAGCCAACTAAAAAAAAGATTGAAAGATGTAACAAATGTCATGATTTAGGTTGCAAAATGTAACTTACTTAACAAAATACATATTATGAAAATATGAATTAGTAATAATTTCGAATTAATTGATCTTTTAGCTATTTTTTACAGTTCTCTCAATTTTATCCTCTGTCTGTCCTAAAGTATTTCTTACTTTTCAACCTAGATTTGAGATAGATGTGAAAGAGAAAGGAGATTACAGGGGATATATTTGGAAAAAAAATTGAATTCTAAATTCTTATTTTTTTTCTGAAAAATCAATTAAAAAGAAACAGAGGGAGTATATTAGTAGATGTAAGTAATTATTTAACAAATTGTTTGTAAAATATTTTATTTTCCTTTAACTTAATAAAATAAGAGTTTCATTATTTAAAAAAATGATTTTTATCTCGGATGTAACTTAGGTAAAGATAACATATTAGAAATTCATGTCATATAAAATAATAAATTTCTTGTAGTTAAAAGAACTCAACTAACTAGAATATAACCAAAATAATTAACCAATGAATAATTTATTTTTAAATCTAATATGTGTGAAATGAATGTCAAAGTGAAGATCGTGAAAAAATGAATAATTTGATATATTATGTATAAAAAAGGGATTAAAAATAAAAAAGTTATTTGCATTTTCAAAAATATAAAAGAAAATTATTACTTATCAAAATTAAAAAAACCTTACTATATTAATGTTAAACTTTTAGACGGGAAAAGTTGAATGACATAAAAGCCCTCCATTTTACTTTTATATACATATAGATTAGGGTCCAATACACTGTTACATAAGTCTCAATTACAGAAAATAGAAGATGTCAGTAATTAGAGAGCAGTGCATACCTCAATATCGTTGGATTAAATTTAATGGTATGGAATCAATATTTAGCCTATAGGTAGGCCATCATTATATAAAAGATTAATTAATATACTTTAGTCCAAATTGTAGCCACTGCGCATGATAATATGGACTGCCCTGCGCGTGCTTCTTGCCGTGCACTTGCAGTACTCCAACTCATCGTACACATTCCAGATTCCACTAGTATAACTCCAATTCAGTTTACCTTATATCGTTTTCTTCTACAAAATTATCAAATACAAAAGTAGTATTTTTTAATAAAAGTATCACTTTTATTTGTAACATTACTTTTTTTTTGGACAATAAAATTACTTTTATAATATCACTTTTATTTGTAAAAATTTTAAAGTATATATTTTTTTTGACAAAAAAATCACTTTTATTTGTATAATTCTTCCTATAAAATGCGCTACGCCACATTGTGTGGCTGTCAGTGTCACACACAAATAGAGGTTGCAAAATCGATTCGGCTAGATGGACTGGCCCAACCGGCTTGATAGTTTAGATGAGTTGGGCCATAGAAATCTTGGCCTGAAGTACGGTTTGGTCCAAAAGGGCCCGACCTGATGGGCCAAAAGTCTGGCGGTCTGCGGACAAGCCTAATAATCTTAGTATATTAAAGGGGATAGGCTGGGCAGGGCTGGCCAATTTTAGGCCCGATCCGACATATGACGTTGGCCCGAAGGGTGGGTCCGACCGAGTCGTACTGCCCGAATTGTCACCTCTACTCACAAGACTCACTCAACCCAAAAATATGATACTTAAACATTTAAGGTGGTAATTCTAGCTGTCGGGCCAGTCGGATCTATTGAGCGAATTCTATGTGTCGGGCCAAGCTGGCATTAAATTTTTCCAGGCCAAAAATTGATAAACTCGGCCTATCTCATCCCCTAAAATATAATAAGATTATCGGGTCGGGCCGCTGTCTATTGAGTTTGGTCTATGGGACCTAATGATATTTCGAAATAAAATATTATGGATTAGTCTATCTAAAATGTTGGCCGAACTAATTGGACCGATTTGCCACCTCCTAACAGGAGCATCAAACATTTAATGAAATATCACTACATATATATATATATATAATTGTATGTATAAATAGACGGTTAGGTTAGTTAAGAGAGGAACTGTAGATTAAGTCTATTGTAACATACTCCTCTCCCCAGCTTCTTTATAATGTACACAAACTCGTGTTTGGGAATTAATGAGAGCATTCTAACATGGTATTTGTTTAGCCAAAACTGATCCAAAACTCTCCAAACTTCTTCTTCGTTCTTCATCTCTTATTCTTGAATTTCTGAAATCTTCAATCAACTGTGATGGCGACAACAATTTCGTCAAATTCAAGTGCTTCCATGGCTAATAATGCCACAGATTTCACATTTCTTGCGCCTATTGCCCTTCGATTGGAGAAAGGGAATCATACATTTTGGAAGACACAAGTTCTGGCAATTGCACAAGGTCGTGGTTATGATGGTTTTTTGTTGGGAACGATGAAGCCTCCACCATAATTTCGTGAAGCTACAACTGTCAATCAGCCTCACCAGCCTAATCCTCAGTATCTGGTATGGTACGTTGTGACAAGCTGCTTTTTGGGTGGCTGTTGGCATCAATTTTAGAGGAGATTTTAGGTCATGTAACTCGCCGTAAGTCTGACAAAGGTTTTATTAACCCTAATTTACCGCAAGTATACAGTGTAGATGTAAATAGTGGTAGTCAAGGTCGATCCTCAGGGACTGACTATAAGCGCAGTTCGATACTCTGAATAATCTATGACACTCCTAAGTAGACTCTAGAATAGTGAAGGTTGTTTGTAAAACTTAATACTAATTTGCATAAAAGTTTCACATAAACCACGAATAACTTGGAAAACAAAGATTTAATGATTAAGAATGACTTAGATGGATTAAAGCGTATCATAGGGTATAGATTTAAATTACGATCCTGATGTATAATTTAACCTAAAATTCTAGATGGCACTCCAGTAAACCTAACCCTCCTCCCGAAGCGATTAGGTTTTTTATATACTAGACTTAGTCACCCTTCCAAGTCGACTAAACCTAAAGACTCCCAAAAGATCCTTAACCAATATCTACGCAATCATAGACAATTACGCTATGTGTTGTATGTCTATTAACAATTTTCTCCTCCCGGAGTGAAACTATTAAACATGTTAATTTAACTTAAATGATCAATTCAAATTAAATCATAAGAAGAAGACAAACGCATAGATAAACACACAAATTGGAGTCTAGAAGTAAATTGTAAAAATCAATATATCATTCTTCGTAATCTACTTTCTACCCCTAGAACACAAAAGTGTTTAGGTACTTATAATTGTATCCATATCACATAAACATCATAGACAAACGTCATGGAAAATTAAATACAAAATAAAGAACAAACTAAACTTGAATCTTTAATCGCCGATTTTCGTCGTGTCACGCTTTAATCTTCGATCCTTGCTTCCGAGTATTTCTGAGTATGTAATTCTATGAGATTCTGCCTCTAAACTCGAGCTTGGGGTCCTTTTTATAGATTGGGGATGAGTCCTTGTAAAGATAGGGCTAAAATCTTAATAAAATCAGGACTACTCTTCAAAAAGGGACTTATGTCGCGGTCGCGCACAAGATCTATTGCGGTAGTGACAAGTTTTTTCCAAAACAGCTTCAAACGACTATTTTTATCACGGTCGCATGTAAGCCCTACGCGGTCACGACGAGTGTCTAACTTTGATATCACTTTCTAGGCCTTTTTGTCGCGGCAGCTCACCATAGTGACGCGGTCGCGACGGTTTATTTCGGTTCAGCCTTTCTCCAGGTCGGTTCAAATCGGTTTTTCTCCTTCTTGACTTGTTCCTTCATTCAATAATTGTAAAGTACGACTTTTCAACCTAAAAACTCTTAAATAACCTTTAAAACAAGTCAAAACACGTTAAATGTCCCAATATGATAAATATAAACAAATCTCGACCAAATATGCACGTAAATGATATAAAATGTATTCCTAAATTGACTTAAATACATGCATGATTAACGTGTACCAAAATTTCCCAAACTTAAACTGTTGTTCGGAAAATAGAAAATAACCAAGGATACAAGTGATTAGGCATATGTTTAGGGCGATGAGATGACGAATCTAGTTTCAGACTGATTTTTCTAAAAAAACCAGGCAACATAGTAAAATTGAGCATTTGTGATAAAGTATAATCAACCACTTTCGAGACTTGAAACTTTCGAACAATTTGATCCTCATCGGGTAAGTGTTTCACTCATCTGTCACGTGTTTAAATAAGGATGTGTTTTCGCTCAAATCGGACTATATGAACCATCTACCATAAGCTTGTCAATCGTCTAAATTAGACCTCGTACTTGATATGTGTGACAAAGAATAAAAAAGGTCTTTGTTTTTTTGTTGTAATGTAGGCTTAAGATAAGGTGGGATAAATTTGTATAAAAGCGACTAATCTTGTACTAATCAAGTTACTACTAATCCGACTACCCCTCAATACAATCACTTGATCTCACTCTTCAAATTTCAACAAGTCGCCTCATTGAACGACTTGTTCACCCCACAAAAGTACTTACAACTAAGTATATCTAGGATCACTTAAGACAATGATGTATATGTATTATTTCATTCTAATTTGTGTTTTGTAAAGGATGCAAGAACTCACAAGGTGTTGCTGAAGGGTTACCCTGAAGAGGGCCTATATCAACTGGATCTCAGTCAACTTGGAGTAGCTTCTATTGTATCTTTTGTTGTTGGTGCTAATGGAAAAAATAATGCTACAACCGGGGTATTTTTGAATTCTGTAAAGCAAGATTTTCATTCTTATTTTTGTAGCAATAATGATGCAAGCTTATGTCATCTTAGGTATGTGAAGTTATTAGAAATGTAATGAAATATTTGAGTATTAAATCACAGAAGGGTGATAGGAATGCATATAACATCACTTACTATCATGTATCTGATAAAGCTGAAAAACCATTTGATATTAATACAATATGATGTTTGGGCTCTTCATCCACCGTGTCTTCTACTGGATGTAAATATTACATGATTTGCATGGATGAATTTAGTAGATTACCTAGATATATCCCATGATTACCAAATCAGAGACATACAATGTGTTTAAGCAGTTTTATAAGAGTGTGCATACTCAGTGCAAATACGGAATCAAATTTGTTCAATCTGACATGGGAATTGAATACAATCTTATTGCCAAGTTTCTTGCCTCAGAAGGTACTCATGTGAGATATTCATATCCATATGCTCATTAGCATAATGGAAAACCTAAGAGAAAGCACCAACATATAGTTGAAATGGGATTGGCTATGCTAGCGAATTTAGGTTTACTTATGAGTTTCTGGTGGGACTGATCTTTAATTGATATGTATGTGATTAACAGAATTCCCACTCCCATGTAAACTAACAACATTAGCCTATTTCAGAAATTGTTTAAGATGTTGCCTGACTATAACTTTCTGAAACCTTTTGGATGTAGTTGTTTTCCATACCTTAGACCCTATAACAATTGTAAGTTGCAATTCAGATCCAGTAAATGTATTTTTCTAGGGTACAACTCTTGTCACAAGGGGTATAAAGGCTTTCACCCATCATGTAAAGTATACATTGCTATAGCAATTTCTTCTATTGAAACATATATAGTTTGCTTTTATAGAGTTATTTCCTGCAGAGAATGGAAAATGTATGCCAAGTGATAACAGTACTGGTTTTAAACTACCTCATTTGATAACTAATGATCCACATGTTGCTGATGAAAGGTTTTGAAACATAAATGATAGTTCTTATCATGAATCTCAATCTTCTGCTAATGATTCAAGGGTAAATAGCTCCTCAACTCACTCCCTATTTCTAGTACTCACACACAACAACAGAGGGAAGCCAACACAACCAGTTATTTTCAGAACCCAATGTTGTACAGAATCCAACTATCTTAGAACCAACTAGTGTAGGTGAAGCTCTAAAGATTTATTAGTGGAAGAAAGCTATGGAGAATGAGTATCATGCTTTAATAACAAATAATACTTTGGAGTTAATTCCTTATACTGGTGACATGAAAATAATTGATCAGAAGTGGTTGTTCAAAGTAAAACAGAATGTGATGGCACTGTTGAAAGACTAAAATCTAGGTTAGTAGAAAAATGCCTTCAAAAAATGCCAGTCGTAGATTACTTTGAGACATTTAGCCCAGTTGTGAAAGTTATTTCCATTAGAATTATGTTATCCATGCTAGTGTCAAAAGGTTGGGCAATACATCATATAGATGTAAATAATACATTTTTTAATGGAGATTAAAAGAAGACGTATACATGACTTAGCCTGTAGGATTTGAAGACTCACAGATGCCTCATCATGTCTACAAATTGGTAACATCACTCTATGGTTTGAAGCAATCACCAAAATCATGGAATGACAAACTAAAAGCTGCCCTTATCTCTCTGAATTTTAAACCACCAGTGTTTAACAAATCTCTTTTCTTTCAACAGCAAAACAATAGCTTCCTAATGGCTCTAGTGTATGTAGGTGACATACTAATAACATGTGATAACACAAAAGCTATCCATCATTTGATAAATCCGCTCAACAGTCCCCTTTCCTCAAGCATCTTGGAGAAGTGCATTATTTCCTCGGTTTGGAAGTGACCAAGTCACCTTAGGGAATTATATAGAAGTAACCAAAATACATTGGGGATTTGTTGAAGAAGACCAATATGGTAGACTGCAAACCAACATAAAGTTCTTATTGCATCAGCACAAAATTAGCTTAGAATAACTTCGAGCCCTTTGACTTGCCCATTGTCTATAGGAGCACTGTAGGTGTTTTGCATTATCTTACAATGTCAAGACCTAATATAAGCTACATTGTGAATAAGCTCAGCCAATTTTTGTCCTCACCGAAAATAAAACAGTTGCAAGCTTGCAAGAGGGTATGAGATATGTGAAAGGAACTATGGATCAAAGGTTGTTCTTTGTACCTTCAACATCTGGGGAAAAATCATAATTCGTCCCATAACTATAGTGACTTCCACTAAATATCCCACAACTTTTCGCTTTTTCAATTTCGTCCTACATGTCTTGAGATTATCCAATTTTAGTCCCAAAATTCGAATTTTCGCCGGAAAAAATGCACGTGCCGACAAAAAATTAGGGCTTTTAGCCCACATGGCACTAGATTTTCGCGCTGGAAATTCATTTTTTTATTTCTCTTTTCTTTTTTTTTTATTTACAACTAGGCAAAACATTTTCCACCTCATTTTATTTTTTTAAAAAATTATTGTAAAATTAAAATAAGAAATTGCAAAATTGGGTTAATCTTCTTCCCAAACTATTCATCTTCTACAATCTATTCATCTTCCGCGATCGAAATTGTTTGATTCTTTCTGGATCTTTCTCGAGCAAATAATCATATTATTATAATCCAAAGAGATTCACCACCCATGTGCCCCGTTAATCCTACGCAATTAAAATTGATTAGAAAGTTAGTCCCACTAGGAATAATCAATAATGGGTGGTCTGAAAAAGTGCAGCTCCTTCGCCTTACCGACGTCGACATTCTCCTACTTATCCCCGACTGTCACCACTGCTCTGAAATGGAGCCGCTTCTCTCCCTTCACCACTTTCGTCAACTCGTTGTATGCAAGACTGTAGAGTTCCTCAAACGCCCTTGCAATTTTCTCCTCCGATTTCATTAGATCGTCGTCGAAGGACGACGACGGGATGAAATTTACAGATTCAGGAATTGGGCGCTGCAAATGTACTAAATTTACAGATTTGTAAATTGTTCCAGATCTGAAAATCTGTAACTTGCTACAGATTTTCAGAAGTAAGATCCGAAAATACAAAAATGTAAGATCCAAAATAAACACAGAATTGCGAAGGAGTAGTATACAGAAGTTGGGTACAGTTCCCAAAAAAATTATCGGCGTCGGCTTGATTCAATTTTGGAGGGGGGATTTGGTTAGGATTTTGGAGGAGAGAGATAATTTCAATTTTAGAAGTTGAACAGTTTGGGAAGAAGATGAACATAATTTTTCTATTTTTAGTTTTGATTTTACAATAATTTTAGAAAATAAAATGAGGTGAAAAAGGTTATGCTTAGTTGTAAATAAAAAAAGAAAGAAAAACAAAAAAATAATTTTCAGCGCAAAAAATCCGGTGCCACGTGGACAAAAGGCCCCAATTTTCGGCCGGCACGTGCATTTTCCGCCGAAAATTTAAATTTTGGGACTAAAATTGAATAATCTCAAGACATGTGAGACGAAATTGAAAAAACAGAAAGTTGTGGGATATTTGGTGGAAGTCACTATAGTCATGGAATGAATTATCATATTCTCCCCATGCTTATAGGTTGACTGCATACTCAGATGCTGACTAGGCAAGCTCAGCAGATGACAGAAAGTCAACATGAGGACATCGTGTATTCTTAGAAAAAAATCTCATAACTTGGAGTTTAAAGAAGCAAGATGCGGTTGCTAGAATTCTGTTGAATCAGAATTTAGGTCCCTTGCAAATGCATCAACTGAAGTTGTTTGGATTGATTCTCTATTCTCAGAATTAGGGATTCAACTAAAGCAACCAACAGTTATCTGGTGTGATAACAGTATTGCCATATCACTTGCATCTAATCATGTGCATCATCAAGGAACGAAACATATAGAAGTACATATCCACTACATTAGGGACCTAGTGAAGAAAAAACATAATGGATGTCAGGCATGTCACCTCAGTAGAAAAACGTACTTGCTGGCATCCTAACAAAACCACTATCAGTTACAAGGTTCAAGATGCTGAGCTCAAGGATAAATGTGTGCAGAAACTTAGAGGAGGAGAAGTGATCAAGAAGACAAGAACAAAATCCAGAGAGATTATTTCTCAGATTTTGAATTTTGTCTTATGTTTATCTAGTTGTTAGTGTCTTGTGTTTAGCTAAGTGTTTGACTCTGTAAGTATTACTACTTGTATAGGCTTTGAAGAATTGTGCTCAATTTAAAGGGAGCATGTTAAATGTATACTACATATATAACTGTATGTAAAATAGACGGCTAGGTTAGTTAAGCTATGGATTAAGTCTGTTGTAACTAGGACTGTCAAAATGGTTGGGTCAGGCCAGCATATAAAATCAGGTAGGATCGGTCATGCCAGATTTCTTTGAGCTAAAAAAATTCTCCCCAGCCCATCCTCGAGCCATTGGGTTATCAGATAAATTTTGGGTCAATTTTGGCCAATGCATTTTTCCCTAAAAAGTTTTGTTCAATACCAAAAATTCATAAATACAAACCAAACTGTTAAAAATATATCCAAACTTACAAAATACAATTCATGGAATTCAGTTAGACTTAAAAGTTAGACTTTGAGTATTAATTGACTAAAGTCAATTATAAGTTTACAATTTACAGAACACAAAAAATAAATAATAAAAGTAAGCAACAAGTGGAGGAAATGGGTTGCGGCACAGGGTGTAGAACATAGGTAAAAAAACTAAATTTTTCTCTTTTTGCGAGATGAATTGTTGCTAGATTTTAAAAACTAACTCATTTTATTTATTTTCAATATATTAAAACATCTGAAAATATGGATGTGCTTGTCTCTTTTAAAAGTAATTGAAGGAAAAAATATTCAGCCACCCCAAATAAATTACTTAATTAATAGATAGTGTTAGTATGAATGTTGAGTTTCCATTTAAAAAATAATAAAATTGAAAAATAAATTAGAAAAAAATAGTTCGGGCTAGCAACCTAGCCCAAGTTTTTCGGGGCTGAAACCATTCGATCCGTCAAACTGCTCGGGTCGGATCAAGTAGGTCTAGTTTTTTTTCAGGCCAGTAAAGACTCCGCCCAATTCAGTTTATTTTTTAGTTGGCCTTATTTTTACAGACCTAGTTGTACTAGATACCTCTCTCCCGTTTCTTTATAATGTACACAAAGTCGTGTTTGGGAATGAACGAAAATTAATGAGATCATGTTAACATTTACCACTAAAACGTTTCCAATTAGACCTGAAAAACATAAGTATGATTAATTATTCTCTCTTAAGATAATTAACTAATAAGAATATTCTTCAAGATTATAGAAAATGATGCAATTGGAATATTGTTGGGTAGTCACAACTCTCATAATGCATGTACCTGGGAAGAATCATGCTCCTGACCTTCTTGTATTCAACTCCAACTTCTCAATGCAAATCTATAATATGTATTTGTTGAATTCTTTTATACATATAGCCAATTTTGTAAGTTTATTAAATGCCCATTTTTATAAAATACAATATGCATCATTGTTAAGGTTTGGAGACTTAAAAATATAAGATACATATAATTATGCATCATTAATTTTATCATGTTTCCCTCACATGCAAGCCCTTGTCGCTGGAGCTGGTCCAATTTTTCGAAAGGCCCGGTACAAGAAAACATATTGGGCCCCTTACAATATTGATATTATTATTCTGAAAATAATTTTAATCAACTAAAACTAGGCCTCAAAATAATAGGTCCATCACACCATTTAATATGTAAACAAATAATTATTACTTGTGCTAAGAAGGAACCGATCCCACGCCCTCCCATCTCTCTAATCTCTTCACTTCAGTTGAACTATGTCAATTATGTTATAATTAGCATATGTTAAATATATGTAATAAATTATAAATTTATACAAAAAATAGAAAAAAGAAAGAAAAAAATTGGAGGCCCTTGAGGGCGAGGGCCCCGGATCGGTGGCACTGCCTTGCCGCTCATAGGTCGTCTCTGCTTGTCACTCTGAACGGTACCACCTTTGCTCCGTCACATTTACATCGCAAGTATGATACATGTCAAAATAGGTTATGTATATTGGCAAATTTCAGGTAAGATTATCTTACGGATCTTCTTCTATAAATGGGAGGTTTTTTTTTTTTTTTTTTATTAAAAATGTTACTTTTAAAAAAATTGTTATATAAATAACTTTCTTTTTTGTATGAAGATATAAATAATTTTATTGATATAATGAATTTTTATCTTACGAAATTTGGTCTTACACAACGGTACTCATGTTACTACATAATCATATAGGAGTACTTTGTAACAAATTTTCCTAAAAAAAAAATTCAAGAGGAAAAAGAGATTCCCTTAATTAAGTGCCCCCAAGTGATGATCCGACATAAGGTATCCAGTTTTATATATAATTCTATTTGTATTTTTATTTTATTAGAAACTCGTATTTACATGATTTTTAGAATTGATCTTTGAAATAAATTAAAGGAACGTCTGTAATTGTTTTTTTCCAAGTGTTCAATATCTAATTTCAATAATTTCTCAAAAGCAATCGAAAACACCTCCTAAATATAGCGTCCGTAAAATTCAATACACACTTTCACGTATACATGTCTAGCAATGTGTCTTTATTGTTGGGCTATTCTTTTATGACGATAACAAAGTCTTATGTGCACTAGTTGCATGATGCAATTTGAATTGGGTATTATTCCCTTCATCCCGAATGAACTTGCACACTTTCCGAATTTGACCATCCCAAGCAAACTTGCACACTTCCTAATAAGGAAAGTTATAACACAATCTCCACCCTCAAAATCTCCACCCTCAATCTCCACCCTCAATCCACATTTGAAAAGTCAACAAAATCTCCAAAAAATAATTTTTCTTAATTTCTGTGTCCGAGCCTCTGTGCAAGTTCATTCGGGACGGAGGAAGTACAATTTATGCTTAAAGGTATTAAGGGTCCGCTTGGTTGCAAATCATCAATGACAATGATAATGGGTGTGAATGAGGGGTCAATCATATTATGTGATGAATGGGGGAATTGTTAATAAAAATGGGTAATCATTAACTTATTTATTATGAACCAAGCACCATAAATAAGAATGAGTCCTCATTTATTCTCATTCCTTATCCCTAAATCCCCCAACCAAGCGGGCCCTAAATGTTTTGGGTAAAAGTATTACACCAGAATATGTAATATCATTAATCGTGATACTCTTTTACTGTGATACCTTTACCCATCACATGTAATACATTTAGACATAAATAGTAATATATTTTGATCCATACCCAAATTACACGGATCTAAAATTCGTGTAATTGATGCACAAGAGACCATTTCCATGACAAATTACCATATACACTAACTGCACGTAATTTAAATTCATGCGATCCGAGTTGAGTGCATTATTTAGTGAAAGATTTATCTTTTTGCACGGAAAGTTATCACTTTATATATTGTTAGGTATAAATGTTTATATTAAAATGTATTAGTGTTAGTGCAAAAATTTATTAGTTGATTTTGTGAAAGGCATCACATATTTTGATGAAATATGTTACTATCTTTCTCCCGGGCTAAACTTGTACTGGGAGGGTTGACACAAGTATTAAGAAAAATTATTTTTTAGGATTTTGTTGACTTTTCAAAGGCGAATTGAGGGTGAAGATTTTTTGAGGTGGAGATTGTGTTATTATAACTTTTCTTTTTAAGGGGTGTGCAAGTTCATCTAGGACGGATGAAAACAGAAAGTGTGCAAGATTAGACGGGACGGAGGTAATACTATTTATGCTGAAAAATTATTTGTATTTGATAAGTGTATTAGTGTTTATTGCTTATACTGAAAATAATAATATTTTTTTCTAGAATAAGTAACATTTTCCGCATAAAGACATATAGCACGCGAATTCGCCAACAATCCAAATTACATAAATTCAAGATATGTGATCTGACGGACAAAAGAACTATTGATCCTCCAGAATTAGGAAAGCTCACATTGTTACTAAATTTAGCCCTTTTTTTAGAATAGTCTATTTTTTTAGAAACCATTTTCCAGAAGAGGGTTGATGGATGAATTCTAGATTTTGGAGGATGAAAAGTAAATATGCATTAAATGTTTTGGCTAGAGGGTGCTTTAAATAGATGGATTTGGGAATGACTTGAACCCAAAGCATGTTGTCCCCAACCCCATTCTCCCATATTAAATTATTTCATTTCTTAATTTATTGTATTTCATAGACCATCAGCATATTACTTCTCTAATCTATATTTAAATATGTAATTTACATCAGCATGTCATTAATTATGTGTAAATAAATTGGAAGTGTTTGCCTTCTCTATAATCTTTTAGTGTAGCATCGGCATCCATAGCCATAGGGCTATGCGTGGGTAGTTTTCTTAAAAAAACAATGATCAGCTAATCCATATTTCCTTGTTACTAATTTTATTCTTTTTAATCCTTCGAATCAATCCTTCTAAATAAGAACAAAGAAAAAACCATCTCCTTCCCCAAACTAACTCAAATTCAGGACTAAAAGATCATCCTTTTAATTATGGTCTCAGCTTGTTAATAATTTTCCTATTTAATTGTGATTTTAGATATTTTCAAATATCTCTTAATTTTGAACTACCTATAAAAGAGGGAGGGGATAAAAAATATATACTACAATAATAAATTGTATGGTGTATCAAATGACAAAGTGTCATGTACATCAGTTGTACAGTGCAATTTAGGGTGTGTATTATAATTTAGGCTTAAAAGTATCACTTGTTTTGGTTAAATAAAAAAATAATATCTTTAAGCATAAACGCTAGTACATTTTCACCGTTGTATATTACTCAGAACATGTAATACCTTTAAATATAAACACTAGGACATTTTTTACATCCGAATTGTATAGATCTACAAATCCGTGAAATTAGTGCACGAAAGACCTCCTCATAACTTATACATCAATAAAAAGTGTACGAACTAAGAATTGAATGGATTGATAAATATAATGTCCCGATACATTAATAGAAAGTGAACGAATTAAGAATTAAATGGATCGACCAATATAACTGCTGACAATACCTAAAATTATGTCCTCGATATGCTTTTATGTTGCAGTATAGACATTTTATTCAAGGTACAACATGTGGACTTTTGGCGTGTTACAATATAAGCAAGCTTGAACACAACAATAACAATCACACACTTTGATTACCAAAGTGATGATTTCTTCTATCAAGTTCAAATTTATGAAAAACAAGAAAAACAATCTCACAACAAGAAATTACGTGGTTCGGCAGATTGCCTACATCCACGGGCCAGAAGAAATTGTTCACTATATCAGGAATGAGTTTACAAAAAAATGGAAGATAACACTCAAGAGATCAAGCTCATCTAAACTATGCCTTCTTCCATCTCTTGGTTCTCCTTCTCACTCTATCTCTAGAAAATAATGAATTGAATGAAGTTACAATAACAAACTAACTTTCCCTCAACTAAATAATCCAGCTGAAATCAGTTTGTAACCGCACACCAAACAAGAATCCAAAACTGCACACAAAAACTGCTTCTGAAAGTGATTGCAAACGACAACGGATGACAAGTAAAACGACAACGGTTTTGCAACGGTTTTGACAGTTAATTCTGTTACAAACCGTTGTCATTTTCCAATTTCCAGAAACTGATTTATTCAACCTGTTTCTCTTCCTTCTGTTTTTCCATCTTTCTTCAGCTTGATTTGTGATCAATGATGTTTAATTCTGTGCTCAATGTTTAGGCAAAACTTCTCAATTCAACATTCTCCACCTTGGCTAAACATTTAGTTAACCACAACAGCAACTCAAGCTTTCTATAGCACAACTCCACCTAACCTCTAACAGCTCTTATCCCAAGAGTTGTTCTTCTTATCCATCTGAGAAATTTGAACCAGCTGCAGACAATGCCTAAATTTGTTTGCAGCTAGTGTTTTTGTCAGCATATCTGAAGCATTGTCTTCAGTTCCAATCTTTTCCAAAACCACAGTACCTTTTTCTGCTATGTCCCTCACAAAATGAAGTCTAACATCTATATGTTTACTTCTTTCATGAAATACTTGATGCTTTGCCAGATGTAATGCACTCTGAGAATCACAAAAAACTTTTACAGATTTCTGAACAATTCCAAACTCACCCAAGATACCTCTTAACCAGATAGCTTCTTTCACTGCCTCTGCAACAACCATATATTCAGCTTCTGTGGTTGATAAAGCAACCACAGACTGTAACATTGATCTCCAACTAATTGCTGCTCCAAACAAAGTGAAAATATATCCTGATTGAGACTTTCTTGAGTCCAGATTTGCTGCATAATCTGAATCACAATAACCTTGCAGTGCATTACATCCTTCACCATCAACTGATTTCTTAAACAGAATACCAACACTGCTTGAACCTTTTAAGTATCTAAATACCCATTTTAATTCCTCCCAATGAGCTCTTCCTGGATCAGCCATATATCTGCTTGTTACACTTATTGCATGTGCAACATCAGGTCTAGTGCATATCATTGAGTACATTTTACTTCCTAATGCATTTGCATAAGGAATCTTCCTCATTTCAACTGCTTCCTGTCTTGTCTTTGGTTTCTGTAGTTCAGATAGCTTTAGATGCTGTCATAGTGGCACTGATACACTTCTGGCTTCATGCATATTGAATCTCTGCAATACTTTCTGAATGTAATCTTTCTGATGCAACCGTAAAACTCCACTGATTCTGTTCCTTTCTATGTTCATTCCCAGTATCCTCTTTGCATTTCCAAGCACCTTCATATCAAATACACTCTGTAGCTCCCCTTTGAGATATTTGATTTCATCCTTACTCTTGCTTGCAACCAGCATATCATCCACATACAATAACAGAAACACCAAAACACCTTTCTCAGCTAGTTTTAAATACATACAGCTGTCATATTTGGACCTGACATATCCAATCCTTCTCATATGTGTGTCAAATTTGATGTACCACTGTCTTGGACTTTGCTTAAGTCCATACAAAGATTTCTTCAGAAGACACACCTTGTTTTCACTCCCTGGCATGACAAAACCTTCTGGCTGAGCCATGTAAATCTTTTCCTCTAGGTCTCCATGCAAAAATGTTGTTTTTACATCCAACTGTTCCAACTCTAAATCATACTGAGTCACCAAGGCAAGAAGAATCCTGATTGGACAATGTTTTACAACTGGAGAGAAAATTTTATTGTAATCAATTCCCTCCCTCTGAGTAAACCCTCTTGCTACTAGTCTAGCTTTAAATCTGACAGACTCAGTATGAGTTATTTCTACCTTCTTTTTGAAAATCCATTTACAGCTAACCAGTTTTTGCTTGTGTGGTTTGTCAACCAGAATCCAAGTGTTGTTCTTCTCCAGTGAGTCAACTTCTTCTCTCATGGCTAATATCCACTTGCCCCTGTCACTACTCACCATGGCCTCTTTATAATCTCTTGGATCAGTACACTCAATATCCTCAGCTGCAACCAGAGCATATGCTGTAAGATAATCATCAGCATACCTAGTAGATTTCTTCACAGTTCTCTTTTCTCTGTCTCTTACCAGCTGATAGTTTCCTAATTCATCACTTGAACTTGCTTGTTGTTCTTCCTCTGATCCTTCAGACGATTCTTGTTCATCGTCAGACAATGGCTCCACCTGAGCTGGTAATTTGTCCCTTACTAACTCTGAAACCACTTTCTCCTTATGATTGTCCTTTAAAGGCATAACATCCTCTCTGAAGACTACATCCCTGCTAATCATGATCCTTCCAGCACCAGCTTCTGTACTCCATAGTCTATATCCTTTTACTCCAGAAGGATATCCAAGCATTACACACTTTACTGCTCTTGCTTCTAGCTTATCCTGTTTGACATGAACATAAGCTCTACATCCAAAAGTTCTGAGATGTGAGTAGGAGGGTGTCTTTCCTGTCCATCTCTCTTCAGGAGTTTGATGATCATTTGCTGCTGCTGGACATCTATTTATTAGATAAGCAGCTGTTGAAGCTGCTTCTCCCCAGAATCTTCTATCTAGTCCAGAACTAGACAGCATGCATCTTATTCTTTCAAGTATTGTCCTGTTCATTCTTTCCACTACCCCATTTTGTTGGGGATTTGCTGGTACAGTTATGTGTCTTTTGATTCCTTTTTGTCTGCAGAATTGACTGAATTCTTCTGATAGAAATTCCAATCCATTGTCAGTTCTCAGGCCTTTGACCTTGACACTCTTCTCATTTTCTACCTCATTGCACCAGCCTTTACATTTGTCAAAAGTTTCAGCTTTGGTCTTTAGCACATAAATCCAGAGTTTTCTTGAGAAATCATCAATAAGACTCAAGAAATATCTTCCTCCTCCAAGTGTTTGAACTCTTGAAGGACCCCATAAGTCAGCATGAATGTGTTCCAATACCATGGTTGAAGTGTGTTTTCCTACAGAGGCTATCACTACAAATTTAGTGTTAGATTACTTAAAAACATTCAACATTGGCAAAAATTCACAAAATACGTGTGCACAACCAATATCAATATATCAACTAATCCAACAACAATTTTGCCCCAAATCTTAACAACAAAGTTCATAATAACAAATAAAGATTGAGGGGAAGGATAGCCATACTTACCGGTCGAGTTTAATCGAAAAATTTGAAGTTTGATTTTTCGCGCCCTTTTCGACCCGACTCCGACTTTGCTCCAAATCCGAATTTTTTTGGATAGAAATGTTTATGATGATGTGGGTGAGGTGTGGTGTGAATTTGAGGGGAAGAAATTGAGTAACAATGGCGGATTTCGTGTGTGTGTGAGTGTGTTTTCGCCAATTTTCGCGAGGAGGAGGGTGAAATGCCCTACCTCGCCCGCGTCTGTCTTTTTATACCTGGGGGTCTGCCGCGGCCGAGGCGTAAAAACTGCCGCGGGCGTGGCGGAAGAGAAATCTCACCGCGGGCGTGGCAATGGACTGACGCGGCCGTGGCAATCCTTCCAGTGCAATTCAGGATTTTTGGGCATAAGTGACCTCGGGCGTGGTAAAGAAATAACACGGCCGAGGCGTTGCTTCAACGCGGGCGTGGCCTATAGCAACCGCGGCCGTGGCCTTTTGTCCAGAATGATTCAAATTCTTCACGAGCTTGACCTCGGGCGCGGCAACACTTGACCTCGGTCGCGGCCTTATTTGGCCACGGTCGTGGCTATTGAAAGGCCATGGCCGAGGTGAGTTGTCCAGAATGGCTTGAATTTTTCTTTGTTGGAGGCCACGGCCGAGGTGGATTGTGTGACACGGCCGTGGTGATTTTTTTCTGGGTAATTCCTCCATTTTGGGCTCCTTCACCCCCATTTCACACTATCTCTTTGAGTGGATTGTTGGGCACCTACACACATTTAAACAAAACAATTTAAAACACTAAAATATTAGTAAAGCAACTAAACTATGAATTTTAAAATACGAAAAGCAATAAACGTCGGGTTGCCTCCCGACAAGCGCCTTTGTTTAACGTCGTTGGCTCGACGGATGCTCTTTAAATAAACAAAACAAACAACTAGCTATGTAACTAAAACAAACACTTAACACATAAAACAAAATCGTTCTAAACCACTCCCCGGCAACGGCGCCAAAATTTGGTAGCGTCGTTTCCGACTACCAAATTAAATCGTGTATGAAGATACACTTAAACCTTACCGACTACTCTAACTAGTAGAGTGGCAAGCAAGGGTCGATCCCACGAGGAACGGTCGAACAAATTTTGCTTTTATGTGTTAAGCTATTATTATGAAGAAACATAAAGTAAATAAGCTAGAAAACAATAAAGAAGTGGGGGGTTAATGAAATAACAACTACACCTAAATAAACAAAGACAAATAAAGAGATTTTTATAGGTTTTTGGTTTTTAAATAACAAAACGATTCACCCTTGATCATGTTTCACCGAGGTTTTGGACGATTTATGTAACTATTGTCAATGCCCTATTCAATTGTGATTCTAGCCCTTATCTCAAGACTATTAACAAGCTCTAATAGCCTTGTTATCCCTTAATCTTAGTTAATCAAAACAAGCTCTTCGACTAACCCTATTCAGTTTAACCGAATCCTCGAAAAAGCTCTCTTAGATTCAATCACCAAATGCATTAAACACTAGGACAACGAGACAAATTCAACATAAAACTCGCAAGCTCGGTTTTAGAGGTTAAACTTTGTGTTATCACCAATAAATAATTATTGTTTGCTACTCGGGAATCGGAAATCCTACAATTACGGATAGTAATCTCCTATTCTAGCAACACATTCACAAATCCCTTAAAGGGTGATCAATCCAATAATAAATTCATAAATGTGAGTCAATAACAGCAAATAACACAAAACACTTGAATACACAATATTTTCGGTAACATTAACCGTAATAATCACATAAATGTCTTGGACTCAAGGTTCCACAATAATCAAGAGTGAACAAAAGGGTGCTAGCCACCCATTTTACCTAATACAAAGATAAACTAACAGAAAATTAAAGAACACATGAAAATAGGATAGAAAGAACCAAAGGTTAGGGGTTGAAGATCAAGATCTTCAACCCCCTTCCATTTCCTTGCTTCCAATGGAGAAAAGTGGCTGATTATGTGTGGGGGATGGGTTCTAGGTTGTTCTAAGTTAGGTTAAATTCGAATGGGATGATATATATATAAGGAGAGAAAGTGCTAGCTCCAATTTAGGCAAAAACGTGTTTAGGATTTTAAAACAGGGAACACCGCCGCGGTCGTGGCATAAAGACGGCCGCGGGCGTGGTGAAACAAGGGTTTGGGCCCAATTTAGGGCCGCGGTCGTGGTATATCTACTGCCTCGGCCGTGGTCTTTCTTGGACTGAATTCGCCTTTACTTCTGGAGGACTGGCCACGGTCGCGGATGATTCAGACCGCGGGCGTGGAACGTGTAGTGCCACGGCCGTGGCACTGGCTGCCTCGGTCGTGGCAATTGATGCTGAAATGTGGCCTCTTCTGGAGGAATGGCCACGGCCGTGGCGTTGGACTGCCTCGGCCGTGGCTTGAGCCACGGGCGTGGCCTCACCACCTCGGGCATGATCCCCTGTTTTTCCTTGTTTTCTTCATCCTTTGAGCTCGATTTGTCAATTTGAGATCTTCGAACCTGTTTTTCGGCCTTAATTCACCTGTCTTGACATGAAAATGAAACAAACACGTCAAATTTCCCAATGAGAAATAAACGCACAAAACACACGTGAAAATGCACACAAAAGTCCGTAAAAAGACACTTAAATTGACCTAAAAGTGTGTGCACTACCACGTGCACCATGTGTTTTCCTACAGAGTATGGTAGTTTCTTGTTTTTGCCCAGTATACAATCTTCACACATAACTGGTTTCCCACTATCTTCTCTGTAATCAATCAATTTTTGCCTTGCTAGCTGAGTTAATCCACTTGCACTGACATGTCCTAACCTTGTATGCCATAGTTTGTTATTATCCTTGATTACACTTTCAGATTCACTAATTATGGCATTTCCAACCAGATAATAGAGACTAGATCTTTTAATTCCTTTCATTACCACTTTGGACCCCTTTAATATGTTCAAATGACCATTTTCAGATTTGAAACTACACCCTCTCTTTTCTAGAGTCCCTAGACTAACAAGATTCCTCTTTAGTTTTGGAATATATCTGACATCCTTCAAGATTTTAACAGAACCATCATGCACTTTAATCATTATGTCTCCAATTCCTTTAACTGAGCATGATTGATCATTTCCTAGCATGACTATTCCTGATTCTTGTTCCTTAAAATCTTTAAACCATTCTAGATTTGGACTCATATGAAAACTACAACCAGAATCCAAAATCCAGTTTGTATCAATCTTGATTTCAGAAATATTTAGTACCTGATGATCTTCTTCTGCAGCTTCAACCACCTCTGCTGAGCTTGAGGGTTGGTTTCCTTTCTGAGCCTGTTTCTTCTTCCACTCAAAACAATCTTTCTTGAGATGACCTGGTCTTTTGCAGAAATGACACTTTCTTGTTTCCTTGTGACCAAACAGTTTATCTTTATTATTTTCTGATTTCTTGGATGGATCAGCTTTCTGGTTTTGTTTCCACTTTTGATTTTTTCCCTTCTTGATACTTAATCCTTCTCCAGCACTATCTGATTTACCATGACTGAGTTTTTGCATTTCCTTTGCCCTTAGAGTTGATTGAACTTCTGTCGATGTGATATTTGAGTCCCTTCCATACAACATTGCATCTCTTAGGTGGTCATATGATTGTGGCAAGGAATTTATCAAGAGAATGGCCTTGTCTTCATCACTCATCTGGACATCAGTCGCCTCCAAATCATCAAGTGTCTTGTTGAAGTCATCCAGTTGATCCTCCACAGATTTTTCTTCAGAAAATTTGTAAGAAAACAGTTTTTGTTTCAGGTATAACCTGTTTGCCATAGATTTGGCCATATACAGGTTATCCAACTTCTGTATCACCTCAGCAGCACTCCTTTCCTTTGATACCTCCCTTAATACTTTGTCAGATAAGAACAATATCAACAGACTGTGAGCTCTCTCAAGAATGTCCAGTTTTTTAGCCTCTTCCATCTTCTCTGGGAAAGCTTTTTCCCCCTTCAGAGCTGCACCAAGCCCTTGCTGAGTCAGCAGTGCCTTCACCTTTATTTTCCAGAGTCCATAGTCGTTTTTCCCATTGAACTTTTATGTCTTGATCTTTGACATAGACATTGTTGATGATCAAGAGCTTCTCTCCTCGTGGTAGTCTTCCCACAGACGGCGCCACTTGTTACAATATAAGCAAGCTTGAACACAACAATAACAATCACACACTTTGATTACCAAAGTGATGATTTCTTCTATCAAGTTCAAATTTATGAAAAACAAGAAAAACAATCTCACAACAAGAAATTACGTGGTTCGGCAGATTGCCTACATCCACGGGCCAGAAGAAATTGTTCACTATATCAGGAATGAGTTTACAAAAAAATGGAAGATAACACTCAAGAGATCAAGCTCATCTAAACTATGGCTTCTTCCCTCTCTTGATTCTCCTTCTCACTCTATCTCTAGAAAATAATGAATTGAATGAAGTTACAATAACAAACTAACTTTCCCTCAACTAAATAATCCAGCTGAAATCAGTTTGTAACCGCACACCAAACAAGAATCCAAAACTGCACACAAAAACTACTTCTGAAAGTGATTGCAAACGACAACGGATGACAAGTAAAACGAGAACGGTTTTGCAATGGTTTTGACAGTTAATTCTGTTACAAACCGTTGTCATTTTCCGATTTCCAGAAACTGATTTATTCAACCTGTTTTTCTTCCTTCTGTTTTTCCAGCTTTCTTCAGCTTGATTTGTGATCAATGATGTTTAATTCTATGCTCAATGTTTAGGCAAAACTTCTCAATTCAACATGGCGTACATATAGTAATTTGTATAACAAAGACATGCAGATGCAGAAGTTGAAATTGTACTTGGGGATAAAAATAGGATGTGTTTGTATTAAATTTTGGGCGTTAAAAATGAGGATATATTACTTGGTAAAAAGAATATTATAATATATTAATATATATATATATATATTAAATATATATTCAGTTCTCGCCAATGAATATACATGTATATTAATATTTTAAGATGTCCACATATCGTGTATTTTACATAACTTAATTAATTAGTAAAACATTTCCATTATAATGCTATTATCCCTTTCCATTTGTTTTACCAAAGTAGTTTAATGCACTATTACTTTATCTTCTATTCGTTTTTTCTTTTTTGTTGTTTTTTCGGTTCTGGGTCAAATTTGACTCGAAATATGATTTCTCGACATATTTGTTTCTACTATATTTTTATTTTCTAAAAGTGTTACTTCTAACTTAAAAGATATTTATAAAAAGAAAAAAAAAAATGTTACTCCCTTCGTCTCCAAACTTTTAATTATAGTATTTTCCTACTTCATTATCGCTTTAAATAATTTTAAAATATTTCTTAATTTTCAACTACAGTATAAAAAGAGGTGAGAATACGGTATCAAAAAGAAAGGAGAGAATAATTATGGATCTATAAAATGAAATACATTGAAAATAGATCATGCTCCATCCGAATGGAAACATGCAATCCAAATATCACTGAAAGAAAAGGATCGAGGGTATATTGTCAATCCATTTAATTCTTAGTACGTTGATTTTATTTTGAAAAATCAAGTACAAAAGCAGAGCAGCGACCAACTATTATATTTTGAAGTTACGAACAGGGATGACAACGTGCGGAAGAGTGAAAACAACATGCATCTTTGTCTGAATTCATTGAAAGTCAACCGTAAGGCAAATAAATATACATATATGTATACATCCATGGCACTTGTGTGTGTTAATATAAAATATAACGTTTTACTCTCTTCGTTTAAAAAAAAAGTCGTTTTAGAAAAGATAATTCTTTTAAAAAAAATTAGATATCCACTCGTGCATCGATATTATTTTATTATATTGTTACTAAAATTTAAACGTAAATACGTATCATAATAGAAAGCAAAATGTGTAATTAATAAGATATTATAAAGGACTTGTACGAAATATTGTACTCTAATGAGTAGAAATTTGATATTACGACACATGTCTAATTATCGTAAACTACACAAAATGCAAATTATTAATGAAAAAAGGTTAAAGATTAAAGTGTCATGTTGTTTCTCCAAATCGCATATGGGTAGAATTGTAACTTTTGAAAAAAAATAATTAATTATTCATGACAAAAAAAATTGATTTGCTAAAAAAGAGTCATACATTAGACTCTTTGACTGTTATTGATGGTTATAGCATATGATCTGATAGGGATGGCCCGATCACTTCGGGTCGGGTTAATACCTGAGCCCACTGACCGGCCCAGCACACGTAGGCCCAGTAGGTCCAGAAACACGCGTAGGCCCAGCAAGTCCAGAAACACGCGTAGGCCCAGCAGGTCCAGAAACACGCGTCGGCCCAACGAGTGGTTTGTTCCGCGAATCAAGGCCCACGATCCGTTCCCAACCGCCATGCAGCGGGAAATAGGCATGATAATAGGGAGTTAGTTAGGGTTTAGGAAGGTTGAGTATAAATATGAGAAAAGAACTCTGAATTAGGGTTCGCATTCTGTATTCTGAATTACTACGTGTAAACTCAAAGTTCGAGTAAAAGAGACACCTCGGCAAGTGTTATTTTATGTCCGTGGACGTAGATCTCCGGATCGAACCACGTAAATCTTGTGTGTTTTCATATTGCTTACGTAGGTTTTTGTTAAGTTTCTTGGATATCGGATTGCGCATTATCAATTGGCGCCGTCTGTGGGAAACGAACCCACGACCACGTGGTTAAAAGCCACGTGGTCGTGGGTTCGTTTCCCACAGACGGCGCCAATTGATAATGCACAATCCGATATCCAAGAGCCTCCATCAATCCGAAACTGTTATAAGCGCCTCCATCAATCCGAAACTGTTAGTTTCACAGATAGGGACCCTGTTCCGGAGATAACACCTCATACTGATGCCATTGTCATCGACATGACTGTGGCCAATATTACAATAAAGCGGGTCTTTGTGGACAATGGGGCCGCAGTAAGTGTTATATTCGCCGACTGTTTCCAAAAGATGGGAATTCCTCGGGAACAACTTCGGCCGGCCCCCGGGCCATTGCAGACTTTCACTCAGGGTGAAGTCCAACCAGAAGGTGTCATCACTCTCCCGGCGTCTCTGGGGACCTATCCGGCAATAAAAACCATTTTCGTGGATTTCTATGTGGTGAACTCCCCGTCTCCGTACAACATGATCTTGGGTCGGGACTGGCTTACTCCCGCCAAAGGCATATGCTCCACATACCACCTCGCTCTAAAATTCCCCACCTCGCATGGCGAGGTGGCTATCCGCTGTAGTCAGCGGGTTTCAAAGGAGTGTATGTACGTGGCACTCAAAAAGACTGCAAAAGTTCCTCCCAAACAGCAGCTTCAAGTAGCATCATCGGCTCTTGAACCTCGGGTATGTACCTCATTGGGGGATACCACCGTCCAGGTACTGCTTGATCCGTCCAAGCCAGAACAGACTGTAACTGTTGGTGCCGTGGATGTGCCATGGTTGCACCAGGCCATCATTCAGACCCTGCGAGAGCATTCCGATGTCTTTGCATGGTCTCCTTTGGATATGCCCGGGGTCTCTCCCGACATAATAACCCACAAGCTGAACATTGATTCCAGTGTAAAGCCTATACAACAAAAGCAAAGGAAGTTCGCTCCGGAGCGAAATGCAGCAATTAGAATCGAGGTGCAACAACTCTTGGATGCGGACATCTTGTTCGAAGTGTATTACCCCTCTTGGCTATCCAATCTGGTGATGGTGCTAAAGTCCAGCGGGGCATGGCGGATGTGTGTCGACTTCTCCGACCTCAATAAACATTGTCCGAAGGACTGTTATCCCCTACCTTCCATTGACCAAAAGGCCGAAGCCATTACTGGGTACGTGGCACTCTGTTTCTTAGATCTGTATAAGGGATACCACCAGATCTTTATGGATCCGCAGGATGCCCTCAAGACAGCATTCATCACTGCTTTCGGGTGTTTTGCTTTTAAGAAAATGCCCTTCGGGCTCAAGAACGCTGGAGCCACATATCAACGTCTCATGGACCGTGTTTTCCACGACCAGATTGGCCGCAACGTCGAGGTTTACGTTGATGATCTTGTTATAAAGAGTACCTCCCATTCTTCATGTGTGCAAGACATTGCCGAAACGTTGCGCACCCTGCGGCGTTACAATTTGCGACTTAATCCAGCAAAATGCACTTTCGGCGTTGGCTCCGGCAAGTTCCTTGGTTATATGGTTTCACAACACAGTCTTCAGGCTAATCCAGCCAAACTTCGGGATGTTTTGGATCTGCAGCCACCGAAGACGTTCAGAGACGTTCAGCGCCTCACGGGTGGTTTGGCGGCCTTAAATCGCTTTCTATCCAAAGCGGCAGAGCGCCAACTCCCATTCTTCAAAATCTTGCGACAATCGAAGTCCTTTGAATGGACTCCGGAGTGCACCGAGGCTTTCGAGGCTTTGAAACGTCATATACAGCAGCTGCCTACTTTATCAGTTCCTCTCTCCGGAGAGCCGCTTTACTTATATTTGGCTTCCGCCGAGGAAGCTATTAGTGCAGCCCTTGTACGAGAAGTCAATGGTGTTCAGCATCCCGTGTACTTTGCAAGCCGAGTACTCCACGGAGCGGAGACACGATATTCCATGCTGAAAAAAACCGTGTTGGCCCTTGTTATGGCGGCTCGGCGTCTGCGGCCATACTTCCAAGGACGTGAAGTACGAGTTCTGACCAATCATCCTATCCGTCAGATTCTTGTCAAACCGAGGTGTCTGGGCGCCTCGCCAAGTGGGCTGTCGAATTAGGTGAATACGATATTCAATTTCTTCCCCGCAGAGCTATCAAGGGCCAGACACTTGCCGATTTTTTGGCTGAAATCCCGGGAGACAATCATGAGTCTTCGGCAGACAGTGTTACCCATCATCCCGCTACCCTCGTCTCCTCACCTCGGAAGTGGCAACTATATGTGGATGGAGCATCCACGACTCGAGGAAGTGGTGCCGGGGTGCTTCTCATTGACCCCGAGGGGGTTGAAGTTAAATACGTCATCCGATTCAAATTTAAGGTGACTAATAATGAAGCAGAATACGAGGCAATCCTCGCTGGGCTCCGGCTCGCAAAATCCTTAGCCATTCGCCATCTTGAGCTCTTCACGGACTCCGAGGTCGTGTCCAAGCAAATCCAGGGGACTTATGTCGCCAAGGATGAAACAATGATCAGGTATCGTGCTTTAACACTTAAGCTTATGTCAACTCTAGATACAGTTGTTATCCAGAAAATACCACGTGCTCAGAATGCAAGAGCAGATGCGCTCAGCAAATTGGCCTCCGCGGTCCGAACTAATATATCTCCGGATATCATGGTCGAAGACTTATCTCATCCAGCAGTTCATGAGGCCACAGTTTCGGTACTGACCGATAGTGATCCGAATTGGATGACTCCTATCATTCAATATCTCCGGGATGGAATTTTGCCTACTGATAAGCTGCGAGCTCGGCAAGTTGTCCTCAAAGCCCCCAAGTACTCCTTTCATGATGGAGTCTTGTACCGACGGTCGTACCTACAACCGAGTCTCCGGTGCCTCGCTCCTGCCGAAGCTACTCAAGTTCTACGGGAGGTTCACGAAGGGGCCTGTGCCAGGCATATCGGCTCCCGGACATTGGCCAAGAAAGTTCTCCGCTGGGGATATTATTGGCCAACCTTGTTCAACGATGCCCACGACTTAGTGACCAAATGCAGCAAGTGTCAGCTGCACTCCCGTGTGAAGCATCTGCCGCAGACCGAGCTCACTGGAATCCAGAGTGCGTGGCCATTCATTCAATGGGGAATCGACATTGTCGGCCCATTCCCAGTTGCTCCGGGGGGATTGAAATTCCTGGTCGTTGCCGTAGATTACTTCACTAAGTGGGTCGAAGCCGAACCTCTTACGGCCATTACTGGTCAAAATATCTTGAAGTTTGTATGGCGCAATATCGTATGTCGCTTCGGCATCCCGAGCACTATTATCTCGGACAATGGTAAACAATTTGCCAACGATCCCTTTCGGTCATGGTGCGAAGAGCTTCACATCAAACAAATTTTCACCTCGGTTGCTCACCCTCAAGCCAACGGTCAGGTTGAAGTCACCAATCGTACACTGCTCACGGGTATAAAGAAACGCCTGGATAATGCCAAAGGTCTTTGGGCTGAAAACCTTCCGCAAGTCGTATGGGCTTATCGCACGACACCGCATACCTCTACCGGGGAGACTCCTTACAGCCTTACTTATGGTTCCGAAGCCGTTATTCCTGCGGAAATCAGTGTACCAAGCCCCCGCCTCATCACCTTGGTTCCAGAGGATAATGACGAAGCTCTCCGAGCGAATTTGGATGAGCTTGAAAATCGTCGTGATCAATCATTCATTCAACAGGCCAGGTGTAAACAACGTGTAGCCCAGTATCATCACCTCCGGGTCCGGGGCACTCAGTTCAATGTCGGGGACCTAGTGCTTCGGCTCAATTCAGCCAGCAAAGCTGCCCCCGAGGGGAAATTACATGCTTCTTGGGAGGGTCCCTACCGCGTCGTTGCCGCGCACGATTCTGGATCCTATCAGTTAGAGCATCTCAATGGGACCTCGATTCCCCGAAGCTGGCACGTTACCAACTTGAGGCGCTTCTATTTGTGAATGCTAAATCACAAGTACCATCTTATCTTTATGCTCATTGTACGTTTCTTTTATGATTGTTATCTCTCTTTGTATTCTTTAATTTGCTCCGGCACTTATCATTGAATAAGAATTCTTTGTTTATGCATCTTGCTGTGTTCTCTTTTACGTTACGGGGACGCCCTAACGCATTCATAAAATTATTATTCGTCTCCGGACAATTAACTCTCTCTCTCGATCCGTCCGAGGAGATTCACATTCCGTCCCCGGACTCATATCACTTTCTCGCCTGTTTAACCGGAGAAGTGGTTACTCCCGCCTGACCCGTCCGGGGAGATTTTACTCCCGCCCGATCCGTCCGGGGAGATTTGCATTGGATTTATCCATACTGTGTTCCCGAACACCCAATTAAAACAGTTATTACTGTTGGTTCATAACTTGTTGTTTTCCTTAACACATTTATGCACACCAAAACGATTTTATTATTTTCCGAATAATCCTACGACAAAAAGTTCTTTACATAAAACTAAAAGAAAAAAAAAAAAACACAAACGATCATCTACGGCCCCCGAGCCAGTATTCAGCGCTCCGGCGTTGAGGCCTACTCCTAGATCTACGTTGTGTCCTCCGGGATCTTGTAGATCCTCGACCTCGGGCTCCGACTCTTTTCCCTCCGCGGGCTCCCCGACGCCGTGGACTTGTCCTTGGCGCTTGTCGGGGAATTTCGTCCCTTGTATGAGCGCGGCTACTTGGCTGCGGAGCAGACCTCGGAGTTTGGGCCCACTGCACAGGGTCCCACTCCTCCGGAGCCATCACTTCAATTTCTCTGGCCAGCTCCTCGACTACTTCTTCGGCGACCACAGCGGGCTCTTCTTCAATCGTGGTCACTGGAGCTGGCTCTCGGATAACAATGCCTTTGCTCTTTCCAGCGGGTTTCTTTTTATCCTTCCGGGGAGCTTTTGGAGTACCTTGGCTCCGGCTTGAACTCGCAATGAATTCCTCGGCAGAAGGCCTCCACCTGCCTCGGCCCTTCAGTCCTTCGTACATGCTGAGAAGCAACTCCAAAACTTCTCGCTTTCTTACAAGCTCTGAGGACTCCGCTGGGTTATTTGCCACAAGCGCCGAGATTTCGCCCTGAATCTCTACGACCCGCTCCTCCACTTCCTCAAAGGTAAGAAGGCCGAACTCCGACAGTATCCGGTCGTATTCCCTTTGATGAATGAGGACACGACTCATTTCAGCAGCTTTAGCCCGGTACTTCAGTTCGAAATCTTTGGCTCTTTCTTCGGCTTCAACCGCTTTCCTCTCTGCCGAGGCCACCTGCTTTTCTAGCTTTGGCACTACGTGCATTTGCAGGTTGTTCTTTTCTTCGCGGAACCACTCAAGTGATCGCATGAGTTTCTTTATTGTTTCGTGCAATTCCGCGGTATTCTAAACAGAAAGAAGAGTCAACCAGATCGATCAATCTCAAGTATGTAAAGTTCGAAAACAAACATAAATTGATCATTCAAGCAAAAGGAAGACGAAGTGTCTGAGAAACAAAAATTATATTCAACAAAATGGAAGTACAATATCCAGGATTCAGTACAATGTTCGCATATACTCCTATTATCTACAATTTTAAATTTGCGGGGAACGACTGACCTCCCGCTCAGTCCCCTCAATATCCTCGGGCAACACCTCTCGCCGGCCCTCTGACACTTCGGCTTCTTCCTCCTCATTCGCTGCGACAGCTTCGTCCGCAGCTATGGCATCGACCTCCATCCGAGGGGGGGGGGGGTTCTTTGTTTCGGGGCTCGGAGACCAGCTCACCCCGGCGGAACGCCATGAACTCTTGGTCCTGGTCCACCTCACAGTTGGCGATCTCCGCGGCCATCAGAAGTTGTTTCTTCTCCCCTAGAGCCTTCAGCAGGGGCCACTCCGGCAGATTCGCTAGAGCTGCGTAGTAGGCCTTTTCCACCCCGGCCACTGCCTCAAAGTCGTACCCGAATTCTGGACGATATACATCCACATTCGGGTAGACCTCTTTAACCTGCTCCAGCAGCGCAGATCGCGTGGCTTGGTCCCCTATTGCCACAAAATCCGTCTGGAAGTCAAGGAACGTGCTGGTTTGGAACAGTTTGTCGGCGAATGCCTTCAGCATCGCTCCTTGCCCTTCGACTACGGCAGCTTCCCGAGCCTCCATCTCTGCCCGCAGCCGCAGTACTTCACCTCGGAGGACATTGGTCTCCGCCTCCACTCCGCGCAGACGCGCAACCTCATTTTCGACCAAGGCAGCCCTCTTGCATGCCTCGGTCAGATCTTGGGTTAATCGGTCGTTGCGCGCCCGAAGCTCCCTAGCCACTTCGGCCAGCTCCTCCTTGCCTTCCTTCTCGCTCTTACGACCGAGGTCCAGGATACCTCGCGCCAAGCGCAGAAGTTCTTCGGCGTCCGCGCCTTCTAACCCCAACAGACTTGAGGGCCCCTGCTCCTTCAACTGCCACCAATGATAGCACACAATGATCAGCACAGAAAAACATACAATGTAATTGCATTAACTGTAGCCGACAACACGTCTGGAACTTACCTCCATACCCCCCTCCGTGCGAAGTCTTTTCGCTGCTGTTGGAGGAGTCCCGGATGGCTCCGGCCTCTTCTTGGACATAGGGGTAGGCTTCGTTACCCCTACCTGCTCCTCAGACCCAGCACTGGGCCTCGTATCGGATGGCATCTTTCCCCGGGGAGATGCCTCAGCAGATTTGCCTTTCTTTTTGGCCGCCGCCGCCACCGCGGGGTTTCCAGCCGGCTCTTTCCCGAAGCGTCCCACTGCACACAGAAGGTAAAGTTAGTTATATACACAGTCATAGTTTGTAAAAAGCAGGACAGAAGAACTCCTACCCTCTTCGGCATCCGCATCGCCCGAATAATACGGGCTTAGTCCTGCCCCCTCCAGTTCTTCCTCAGTACAGAGGGTTTTGAAAGTCCCCACTGACCGGAATACATGTATGACTTCGGCCTCCGGGTTCTCAACCGGAGCGGTATCAAGTACCTCATCCCTCCTCCACTTCGGGAGAGCTACTTTGTTCTTTACAAATATAAACCTCTCCTTCCATCCCTCCACTTTACTTGGGTTTTGAACCTTGATCCCACCTCGGGCTCGGGGACTAAAGGAGTACCACCGCTTGGATTTCCCGAAGGCTTTTAATTGGTAGAAAAACCTAAAAAGCTCTACGGTCGGTTCTATCCCGGCGTTCTTGCACACTACGGTGAATCCTACTACTTGCCTCACCGCGTTCGGCGCTAGTTGGCTCAAGGCAATACCGTAGTATTTCAGCAACTGGATCACAATGTCCCACAGGGGCAGTCTCAAGCCCATTCTAAGGGGATCTATATACACACTAATAAACCCCTGCGGCGGGCAGCAGGCCCTATCATCGGGGTTCGGTATTATATACTCTAAGTTAAATGGAAAGTAAAATGAAGGGATTTCTCTCTCAATCTGCACTCACGTCATCCGTAACGCTACAGAGGCCACCTCAAAATCCTCCTCCGCGCATTCATAAAAAGCGACCATCATAACGTTGCTTTCCAGGCCGTCGGCCCTGTCTACGGTCCTAATCTCATTCCTTTCCGGAATGAGATATCGAGGGGGGGGGGGGGAGACATCTAACGGGGCACTCGTAGTCCCTACTTCTTGAATAGAGGCAGAAGATGAAGAAGAAGGCATACTTACTTGGGTAGAGTTTGAGAAGTTTGGATTTGAAATGAATCACAAGCACATAATTCCCCTATTTTTCCCGCTTTCTAAACTGGTAAATCGCAATGAAGAAGATGAAGAGTTACTGTGCAATTATTCCAAATATATACGCAAAAAACCAACGGCTCTGATACAGCCTATTCAAATTCAGTGATGGAGATTTGGACGTGCTCTTCACGCGCTTTACAGTTCCCAAGGCACGTGGGGAACAGGTTTATTGGAAATCGCAGAGCGTGTCACCTCACATCTCTCTCTCTCATGATGGCGCCGCCAATCACATCAACCTCACCCTTCGTCAGGAAGATTTAAACTGCACTCCGGTGCTCCCTTTACCTCGGCCATACTACCACACTCCGGCGCTCCCTTCATTGTGGCCAGACTACTACACTCCGGTGTACCCTTCACCTCGGCCAGATCATTATGTACTTCCGACACGTTTCTTGCTTTTGGGAGACTCGGTATCTCGCTATCTGTCCCGTGCACTTCGGCCTAGTTCGGTTCCGCTTCCGCAAACTGCGCCGCGGAGTCTCTGGGACGCGGATAGACTTAGTCATCCACAAACACTTCGGCGCGCCCGCGACCACGGCCCCTCTTGCTTATGGTTCCACCCCGGTGACAACCGAAGCTCCTTCCTCGTTTCGGCTGGGGGAGGGGGGGGCATCTGATAGGGATGGCCCGATCACTTCGGGTCGGGTTAATACCTGAGCCCACTGACCGGCCCAGCACACGTAGGCCCAGCAGGTCCAGAAACACGCGTAGGCCCAGCAGGTCCAGAAACACGCGTAGGCCCAGCACGCGTAGGCCCAGCAGGTCCAGAAACACGCGTCGGCCCAACGAGTGGTTTGTTCCGCGAATCAAGGCCCACGATCCGTTCCCAACCGCCATGCAGCGGGAAATAGGCATGATAATAGGGAGTTAGTTAGGGTTTAGGAAGGTTGAGTATAAATATGAGAAAAGAACTCTGAATTAGGGTTCGCATTCTGTATTCTGAATTACTACGTGTAAACTCAAAGTTCGAGTAAAAGAGACACCTCGGCAAGTGTTATTTTCTGCCCGTGGACGTAGATCTCCGGATCGAACCACGTAAATCTTGTGTGTTTTCATATTGCTTACGTAGGTTTTTGTTAAGTTTCTTGGATATCGGATTGCGCATTATCAAAATTGTAAGTGAAAATTGATAACGTTGAAATTTGAAAGACACTATCACCAGGAATGGAGTCAGATATAATCTTGGAATTAACTCATTTGTACCTACATTAGTTCTAATCATGATTTTCCCTTCAAATACATTTGTACCAAGTTTTGTTACTGTCACATAATTAAAGAGTAGGATCAATATTCATCAGTAATATCACCGGTGTATCAACCTTTATCATCAGCTCATGATTAGCAACATATAACACTTTATAGCATTAAAAAAAAATCATGTATTGACAAATTAGTCATTACCTCAACTGTTAGATCTATTTTGCTTGCACTATTAGAATTATACAGTGCTATTAGAATTATACAATGTATAATTCTCCTAGTGTTTCAGTAATATTAGAATGAGATCTCACAATTGTATTAGTTCATCGTCATGCTAAACTATATTATTATGGCGAATTTAAATAAAACAATCGACGCATTGTTTTTGTAGTTAACATAATTTTTCTTTTCACCGAAAAAGAAGAAGAAAAAACCTAATTAATTCAATCAACAAATTACTTTAAATAATATATCTAAACTATTTTATTGTAAATTGTAAACTCAACAACTATGCAATTTTTTCATCAAATTTCTTTAAAACAAAATGATTCAAAAAAAAAAAAATTATTAAATACAAAAAGGAAAAACTAAAATAAAAAATTAAGCTTCTAGAAAAAAGAAAATTTTATCCTTCCAAAAATATATTATTTTGAAATTATCTGATATTTTTAATTCTAAATACAAAAAAAAATGAAATATATGATAATAATTCTAAAACTAAGTAACTTACATCTAAAAAATAATATTATAATAAAATATATGTATAATGGATGTCAAATCGAAGATCGTGAAAAGAACATTAATTCGATATACTTTTCATAAAAAATCGATTTGAGACGAAAAAGTTATAAAACTTTTAAATATTAAGGGGAAAAACATAAAAAAGAAAAAGAAAGAGAAATGAAAAGAATTTTATTGGTTGACTCAATACAAATTTTCCTTATTTGTAGCAAGCAACAACCAATTCGGATTCTCTGTTACAGTAGGTGTTTCATCATTTGTTACCCTCAATTTACCATGTGACACATATTAACTTGTGACATCATACCATACACGTGTCGGTTAGTGAATATAGTGAAATACAAGATGTAACACTAAAATGTAACAGATGATTTCGTGGGAGCAACAACCGTTCATGTTAACAAATGATATTTTAAAGAAAATTAAAAAAACTCACAAAAAGACACATCACCAAGTTGAAAATTCAACGATTCTACTTTTATATTTAAGGTAGATATTATTTTAGTAAAAAAATATAATTTTTTCAATCTTAACCTAAACAACCAATTTAATTTAGTTCATCATTTTTCTTATTTCATAAAATATATCCAGATAAAATAAATTCTATATGAATATATTTATCTTTTTTACTCATATTTAATTTCTAAAAGAAATAAAAATAAAGCGACGCTTTTTTAAAACATAGCAAATATAACTGAAAAAGATGTAATATATAAACGATGAACTAATTTAAAAAGCTCTAAAAGTGTTTCCTGTCAAAAGCATACAATATTTTATGGGGTCAACTGTTGTAATTCCACCAAATTATCAACATTATTAAATTTTTTGGGGAGGAGATTGTGAGAGAAATTTTATTTTTAAAGATGTGCAAAGTTAAGTAGGACGGACGGAAAATGAAAGTATGTAAATTTAAGTGGAAGAGAGAAAGTATAATTTATATATATGGGTGCCGAAAAAATAAAACTAATTATTTATGTTTAGTGAGGTTGGTGTAATTACTAAGTTGTGCACATGTGATCAAAGACTGAACGTGCCTTAATTAAGTTCCAGTGCAATCTCTGTAATTGACACGTTGATTATATTAGTTGTTCTAACTCCGACTACAATCTCTTAACCAATTGTCTGGGACTACATCTAATCTTTTTGAAGTGGGGCCACTACAATCTTTATAATTTCCAAATAATCAAAATCTTTTAATTTTCATCTGAGTTTACTATCTCCGTTTCTTTAACTCAGTTGCTCTAACATATTTCTCTTTTTACCACTATCTTCACTTTTCTTCCACGATTATCCATATTACTAACCAAATCTCAAAACTTTCAACCATAACCAATTGAGACAGAAATTTAGCTTAATAAAAAAAATAAAAAGGGTTAAAGGAGAGAAAAATATTGATGGAGGGTGAATTTCAAGAAAAATGGTCATTTGAAACAACAAAAAATGATCTTAAATAATGAGCATTTATCACAACGTTATTATAATCATCTTAATACTCGTTGGAAAAAATATATTTCAGAAGACAAAAATTATCTCAAATATATTTTGCAATAATTACTTGTTTCTAAACGTAGTTTTAAAATTGTCTCAAATAATTTGACAAATGATCACAAATAACTTTGATATATATATATATATATCAAAATATCACTACGAAACGAAGCAAGCCGGGATGATTACATGACCCATATCCGTTCCGTCCCACCACAAGTCATAGCACGGAGCGACCTAAATATTCAAATTAGGACAAATCTGATCAAAATTAACATCCATACTAAATTTGTTTGAACATCAAATTTCAAACTTGGACTTTAATGATAAAATACCACCATTATTTTTGGTGCAAATGCAAAGTTGGGTAGAATTGAGGATAAGATATTAAACATTTCTATTTATAGTAAATTGAAATTGAAAAGTAAGGTTGATTTAGCCTTTAAAATCAAATAAATTAGTCTTCCCAAAAGCAAAAAAATATTCAAGTAAATTAGTGTGCTTTATGTTAGGGTGGTGACAAAGTGGTCACAAATTTGTTGCAACTTTATGAAACACATCAAAGGTAATGAAGAGGAGAACTTAATACGTGTCGTGCTATAGTGTGGTGGAGGTCACATTCAATTTTCAAGTAAATTGGTTGGTGATAGTACTATCAGCATCCACAAAAATATTAACCCCCACGTGTTATAAGAGGGATTTCACACTTGTAATTTTCTCTTTTCATTATGTGTATTAGTAATTGTGAAATGTCGTTAATGCAGACGAAAACTTAATATGTGTCCTTCATCACAACTATTCCGTGTCACATGTATTAATAATCGTGAAATGTCGGTAATGCAGACGAAAACTTAATACGTGTTGTAGTACAGTGTGATGGAGGACACATTCAATTTTCAAGTGAATTGGATTGTGATAGTACATACAGTACTATCATCGTCCATAAAACTATTAGCCTCCAAAGTACTATCATCGTCCATAAGTGTCGTAAGAGAGTTCTCACACCTAAGTAATTTATTAATTATATGTATTAATAATTGTGAAATGTCATATGGAATACCAACTAGAACATATATAGCTCGGAATAAGACTACTCATATATAGCATGGCTTTGAAATCAATATCATTGCTCTATTTTGACAACTACATGTAGATTCATGGTGGAACACTCAATCACTTACTCTCTATGAGTCCTGACTTTGGATGATATCATCTCAGAAAAAAACTAAAAAATAAAAACAAACAGCTTGCTAATCAATCTTTGAAATCATCACACAATTTATTTGCCAAAATAACTAAATCCATCATTTTTTTTTAGTTTAAATTATTCAAAAAGTATCACATTTTTCTTTTCTCCAGTTTTGTCCGTCTGTTTAATACTAAAAGTTGCATAACATATATATGGAGTTTACCCATTCACCCTAATTTTTTTCAGATTGGATCCTTTATTCCAATCCGTGTTCCATCTTGTATTTTAAAATAATCATTACACGTCATGTGTTAGTTAGTGATGTCATCATATACACGTAGCGTGTAGTGATTGTTTTGAAACATAAGATGAAACACAAATTGAAATAGAGGATCTCATCTGAATTTTTTTAGAGGAGTACTCTCAATGTCTTTTTAATGGGATGTTCAACTTATTTCCAAATTCATCTATCTTTACTATTCATTAAGCGCTTCTAGGCCAAACATTTATTACATCTTTACCTTTCACCCTCCAAATCTAGAATTCATCAATCAATTTCTAGAAAATGAGTTCTTTTAGAAAATGGCCTCTTCTTCAAAATTGGCTAAATATAATAACAGTGTCAGCTTTGAAGAGTAGCTTTTTTATACACCAACTGCATGGATATGAGATCCATATGATCGGGTTTTAGGCGAATCCGCGAGCAGTGTGCAATTTTCCATGAAAAACTATTAATATTTATACATAAATATGTTACTTCTTTTGAAGAAAGTTATTTGCGTTACAACATAAACAATAAAAACCAATATATTTTATCAATACCAATAATACCTTTCAACATAAATAGTAATACCGCTTATCAAAAGATGTTATCCCTTAAACATATCTTTCACAAAATCAATTAATAGATTTTTGCATAAGCACTAATACATGATTTAAATAAACTCTAAAACCTCATAACATATAAAGTGATAACTTTCGGTAAAAAATATTAATATATGTACCAAAGCACACAATACTTTTTAGAACAAACACTTATACTTTTTTCTAAACAATTATTGTATTTCAGTATAAATATTTATATGTTTTCATGAAAAACTCAAACTATTTGTGGAATCGCCCTCAACCCGAATTGTACAGATCTATCATCCATATTGCTAGTGTATATAAAGTAATGCATAGTGCTAGTCCGGTATATGTTCGCTACCCCCAAAATTACAAATGTCCATGCATGCATTTGTATAACTAGACAGACTATGCTCGCACGTTACATTTAATTTATTTCACAAGATCACTTCATAAAATCGTGTAATTAATTAAATATGAGTTTCTAATAATAAATTTAAATTTAAAATAATATAGAATTATATGTAAGGATGGACATTTGATGCCATAACTTGAGGGCATTTTATTAAGGGGGTTTTATTTTTCTTCTTGTTTTTCAGGAAATTTGGTTACAATGTAATCCTAAGTTTAGATACATGAGTAACACTTGTGTGAGCACGTCTTTTGTAAAATAAAAATTACTTTTAACATTTTTTTACCTTTGGTGTAAAAAAATATTATCACCATTACTTTTCGAAAAATGTTGGTTTTGTATAAATATTAACACTGAAAGTAACACTATTTATCGTAAAAGTAATCCCCAGCTTACATAAAGTAATTTGTAAGATAGTTATATTTAAATGTTTGGCTAGATACATAACCTAATTTAACATGTTATGATGCTGGCGTTGTCGATATGATGAGGCAAAGATGGGTGAAGGACTTATATGAGATGAACATGATAAAATTAATGAGATTTTTATCTCACATTAAAATATTGAAGGAACATAGTTACATTGAGATATTTAATTATAAAACTGGTAACCTGGTCCTCATATACTTATTCAGGTAGCTAATCTATACTTCACGTACTCGGTGTGGTTAATGTTTAGATCATACAGAGTTCCGAAAATTTTACTTTTATTTAAAAGATGGACATTTAGTAGACTTCCAAGGAAAAGGTTATACGCGAAAGAATTCAAGTAATACATATTTTAGATTTGCATTGACACTACAAGAAAAAAATAAATTAAATTGACATGATGACTTTGAAGCTGAATAAATAAAAGTCGACATTATTGTAATGGAGCTAGCATGATTCTTCCCATGTACATCCATTATCATAGTTGTGATTACCCAACAATATTCCAATTGCATCAATTCCATAATCTTCAAATATATTCTTATTATTTAATTAATCTTATATTTTGCAACTCATGTTATTAATTGGTATGTTTTAGTGCTAGTAGCTTTTATTCAATCCTTTAAAGAAAAAACTTCAAATAGATAAATTTGCAGTTTTATTTCACTAAATCTGTCATGCTCATGTTCAGAGGTGGTAAGTGCTCCGGCTCTATGCGACCGTCTAACCCTTTTGATATCTTAGTTACACGGATTGAACCATAAAAATTTAAGTTCGAAATACTATTATGTTTTACTCTATAAATCGTGGACCGGCCTAAGAATTCTAGTACAATTTTGGGGGTTGTGATAAACTGGACTGAGTTTATTTCAACCCCATAAAATTTTAGCCTAACCCAATTAGAGCGTTCACCTGACGGGTGAGACTGAAAGACCCGAATTACCACCTTCCCTCACCTTAAGTATCCCATAGTTTTTATCATAAGTATTTGTATTTTCTCAATTATAAGGGAATTAAATTAAATAGAGATATACTAGTGGAATCTGGAATGTTGTACCATGAGTTGGAGTACTACAAGTGCATGCACAACAAGAGCACGCGCATGGGACTCTATAATACCTGAAAGATATATGGACTATATTAGGATATATTTGAAATATGGATTTTGGTTAATTAATATTTAGGCTGTTATTTAGCTAAAGCAGATATAGATAATAGACCCATATATCTAGAATTATATGGAGTTGTATATATTTTTTACTGCAGAGAAATACTGATCTGGAAAAAAGAAATATAGAAGTATGTAGTATTCAATAAATGATTTCCTACCAATCTCTTATTGAACAGTATACCGGAAATTGTTCTTGCATCGAACTGCATACACATGGATACCATAATAGTAAATTTAATTACACGAATTGCTCCAGTTAATTATGCGACAAGTAAGTATTCTTTTTGTTCTTTAATTAATCTCTCAACGTTTAATTCAGTTATAAATTCTTGATTGCTTTTCGCTGCGTTCCATTAGATGAAATCAAGAAAACCTAATGGTGGTATCATAACAAGGTGCTCGATTTATAAATTTTTTTTAATCTAATTATTTGTGGTTGAATTTTATGAAATTACTTTTGTAATTGGGTAATTTTAAAGCCGGAATTTTTGTTTGTAATTTTATCACCGGAATTGAACATTGACTGCCCAAATTCTGATCTGGTGACGTAGGATAACTGCCCGGGGGAGCCTACATCGACATTGTGCAAGGCGCTCTCCGAGAGGCTCCCCGTCGCGAGGCTGTTGTAAGCAGAAAGGGGTGCGAGCCATCGGGGGTGATGTTGTTGCTGCGCCCGGCGTCGATCTGCTCGTTTGGTCGGCGACGATGGAAGAAAAGGCTAAGGACGATAGGATATCTGCAACCACATTATACTTTTCACCTGTTCCAAGGTGGAGACTATTTCTATACTATGAGTTGTTTGTTTACTTTAAATGATTTAAATGTTATGTTAATGTCTAAGCGCAACATTCCGAAGGCTGCAACAACTTATATGTTATGTTATGTTATGCTATGTTGTGTGAGTGTTATGCTAGTTAACATGCAAAAAGTTTTCTATGTTGGCCAACAACTATTTACGGTGTGTTTTATGCATTCGTTAATTATTGGATTTATTATATTTAGGATCGACAAACTTGTCCCCACTGAGCATGTAGCTTGCTTACCCTATGTTACATTTTAGTTTCTACAGGTAACTTAGTGCTTGGTGATGGTACGAGGTGGTGGATGCAAGTAAAGTCAAGCTATTCGATGTACTTATCGTTTTAGTAATTTATTTTCTTTCAAGAATTTTATTAACAAAATGAGAGTTTATAAATAATTGATTTTTTGGATATGTTATTAGTTCAATGAATTAAGAAGTCTAGTTTTATTTATTTATTTTTAAATTGAAATTTTTGTGTGGTGAATCAAGTTGACGTTTGGTCTTTTTTCTATCTATCCATCTATCAATTCCTTCATATTTTGAAAAAAAATTATATTATAACATTTATATACTAATTATTTATGTTTCTGCTTAGTTAGAAGGTAAATCATTTTGTATGAATTGTGATTTAAAATTTAAGTTCTTCTACAAAATAGTGTTTACATATATTTTAGAAAATTTCGTGTGTTACATAAGGACATAGCTAACAACATTATCCTTGCTGAGAAGATGGTTTAGGTTTTGAATGTGAAGTGTAAAAATGGGAAAATGATTATGAAAATAGACCTACAAAAAACACTTATGATACGATTGAATGGAAAGCCTTGTATAAGATTTGTCGACTGTTAGGATTTCCCAAGCTATTTTAAATCTAGTATAGGGCTTAGACAGAAGGATTCACTGTCTCCCAATTTATTTTCTCTTTTCTATGATGTGTTGTCTAATGGTTTATTCGAATTCTTTGACATTTATCATGATCTCAAATTTCATAAGAATAGCATGCTCATCCCATCTCTTTCCTTTATTGATGACACAATAGTGTTTTGCTCTACTAACTTGAAGACTTTTCAAAAATTGCTTGATTTTCTGACTTTGTTTGAATCTGCCTCGGGTCATAAAATTAAATTTTCTAAAAACTTTGTTATCTTTAGTAAGAAAACTTCTGGTTATAGGATGAGAAGGATATTGAGCTTGTCTAATTTTATTGAGGAAACCTTTCCATTTAAATATTTGGAGGTTCCTTTATTTAAAGACAGGGTTAAAAATGTTCTTTTCCAAGAATTTTCTAAGAAAATTAAGAGTAGATTAACTGGATGGAATAAGCTATTTCTCAGCATGGGAGGTAAACTGGAATTGATTATAAGTGTGTTGGCTTCCAAATCCATTTACACCTTGAGTCAATAGCCCCACCAAGTCTATTGTGTCTAGATTTCATAAACTCTTTAATAACTTTCTTTGGGGGTTTAAAACATAGAAAAATCCACTGGTCCTATTGAGAAAATTTATGTTATCCAAGAAAGAAGGGGGCTTAGGCGTGAGGAGTTTTAATTGATAATAATAATGCTTTTGATGTTCATGCATGGTGGAAATTTAGAACCTCTAACGCCTTTTGGTGCAAATTATTGAGACAAAAGTACATGAAAAATACTCACCTCGACAATGCTGATTTGGGCAGAAACTAGTCTCATTTCTAGGAAAGATTATTTAAAGCTCAACCTTTGCCTATTCCAACATTTATTAGAGTTGGTAAAGGTGACTGTCTTTTTGGTTTGATAATTGGTGCAATGCCACCGTGCTCTGTCGCTTTGTTGGTATTTCTAATTGCTACGATACTGTTAGTACATATTTGGCTAATAATAGCTGGAATATTTTTACGTGCTTCGCTACCTGATTCCGTTATTGTTGATATGTCTTGTTATTGTAAATTCTAAGATTGATGATTCACTTGTGTGAAAACTTTCTTCTAATGGCCTCTTCACTTTCTTTTTGCCTTGGAATGCCCTAAGATTATCCAAGCCCTCAACGGCTTCACAATTTATGATGTGGCCAAATCCGTCTCAAATAGACAGTCCATATTTGTTTGCAGATTAATCAGAAATTTTGTTCCACTTGATGATAATCTTAGAAAAAGGGATTGCGATCGTGTCTAAATGTGTGCTTTGTTGTAATGTTTGTGAAGGTCAATCACACATTTATAAATTGTTCCTTTTCCATAAGCATATGGAAACACTTTGCTTCTTCCTTCCAGATCACCATCCCTGTAACTGTTCCATTTCTCAAATGATCTCTCTTTGGTTTGGCCAAAAAAGAACTTATGTGCATATCTGAATAACTCTAGATTTCCTTATCTTTTGGCACATTTGGTATACTCAGAATGTTGCCAAGTTTCAGAATCAAAAGCTGCCAACCTCCCATGTAACGACCCACTTCTTGTACCCACAAACCAACACAAGTCTTCTTCAGTGCGCTTTGTCCTCATGCACATGCACCATGGGAAACATTTTCAATGGGTCACCCACCCTGAAATTGCTTCAGGCAACCACGTTTAACCTTAGAGTTTTTTCTCAAAATGATCACCAGAAAAGAAGAAGCACCTTGTTGGTATGAGTAGCACTAAAATTCTTTTAAGTACTCCTCCACTGTACCGTCCTATAAATGTATATTCTTAGAATGCCCCTCAAAGCTCGACTATACGGTCCCATACCCGCATAGTCTCAGGATACCCTCTTTTTTTTTTTTTGTTGTGGGATCAATATATTCATATCTCCTTTCACCTAGAAGCCTGCCAGGAGCGACCTATTATCCGTAGTAGTCATAGTAGTAGTAGTAGCCAGTAGTAGTAGTCGTAGTAGTGGTAGTGGTAGTGGTAGTGGTAGTAGTAGTAGTAGCAGTAGTTATAGTAGTGATAGTAGTGGTAGTGGCAGTAGTAGTAGTAGGCGTAGTAGTGGTAGTAGTGGTAGTAGTGGTAGTGGCAGTAGTGGTAGTAGTCGTAGTAGTGGTAGTAGTGGTAGTGGCAGTAGTAGTAGTCATAGTAGTGTTAGTGGCAGTACTAGTAGTAGCAGCAGTAGTAGTAGTAGTGGTAGTAGGAGCAGTAGTAGTAGTAGTAGCAGCAACAACAACAGCGTAGATTAGCGTCTAGTAGTGGTAGTAGTGATAGTGGCAGTAGTAGTAGTAGTAGTCGTAGTAGCGGTAGTAGTTGTAGTAGTGGTAGTGGCAGTAGTAGTAGTAGTGGCAGTAGTAGTAGTAGTCGTAGTAGTGGTAGTGGCAGTAGTAGTAGTAGCAGTAGCAGTAGTAGTGGTAGTGGCAGTAGTAGTAGTAGTCGCAGTAGTGGTAGTAGTGGTAGTGGCAGTAGTAGCAGCAACAACATCAGTAGGAGCAGGAGTAGTAGTAGGAGCAGTAGTTGTAGCAGCAACAACAACAACAGCGTAGATTAGCGTCTATGGCCAATTTACTGGCCATTACATTTTAGAGAAGAAATTGGTTTTTGGCTGCAACTTGGCAAATTCTATTGTTAGTTAAAAAAGTTAAAAATAAGATTAAAAAAAAAAAAAAAAAAAACCTTTTTAGGTTCGATGATTACCCCAAATTATGGTTTTTATAAAGTTAATACTAATCGGGCGTCTAAAGGAAACTTAGGTTTAGCTGGGGCTAGTGGGCTGATAAGAAATTCGAATGGTGATTTTGTGGCTACCTTCTAGAATTTTTTTAAAGCCTCTGATACTATCTCTATTGAACTCTGTGCAATCATCGAAAGCTTGAAAATGTGTCTTGAAATGGGATTCTCGAGTATTTGGCTCAAAGTAGATGTATTGTCTATTTTGTGGCTGCTTAAAAGTAAAGTTGCAGGTTCTTGGGAGCACCAATTTATGTACCCATATATTGCGAAGCTCACAAATGCTATTGAATTGAGAGTTCTGCAAATCCACAGGAATGACATCATGCAGCTGATCACTTCACAAATTTGGAGACCAAGCACAACAACTTTGAATTTGATAGTTTGGATCTTTGTAAAAGCTTAAATGGCTTCATTTGTTTAGATGTCTTAGCCTTGCCAAATTGTAGATTTCCTTAGGCTAATTGATAACTAGGTTTCCCATTTTCTTTATTTCACATTTTAGCACTCATTTCATATCTTTCAAATTCAAGCTAGAGCAGAAGCAGCATGAGATGGACCCCAGGTGAAAATAAGGCATTAGAGAATGTACTAAAAACTGAAGCCGGTGACGCTTAAGTTTTCTTCAGTATGAGCCAAACACAGAATCAAGCGTTTTCTGGCTCCGCATATATTCATCCTTCTTAGAAGGGCTTCACTGTAAAAAAAGACGACATGAATCCTTCTCATCAAGAGTGAATATTAAGCAATTTTTCATTATTATATATATCCTCCATTGATAAACCTTGAAAAAAATTAGGATTTATGGAGTTCTGACAAAGATACACGCCTACTTAAAGATCATACAGGTGAAATCATTTTTTTGTTTTTCTTCCTTTTCCGAATAATATATATATATATATGTATATATACATATATATATATATATATATTAGTTTTAATTGATTATATTAATTTTTCATTAAGGGCGTTGTGATCTTTTACTAATATAATTTAAATTTATTAAATTAATGGGTAGTATATATTGATAATTTTTTTGGACCGTATATAGTCATCGTCGAATTTGATTTACTCATAATTGATCACATGCTCATGTAAGAACGTATTTAAATACAGATAAACGAAATAGTATGCTCAAGATTTATGGGGCTATCACATGAAATACAATAAACTAACAAATTCAATGATATAGTATGGGAATGGACAACATTAGGTTAGCAATCTCTGACACGACTCGAAAACTCGACATGACCCAATAAGAAATTGAGGGTTAGGATTGACACAAACCTATTATTGGTTAAAAACAGGCCGAACGCGAATGACACAAAAGAAAAATGGGTCGGGTAAGGTCAACCGTAGGTCAACTTGCAACCCATTTCCTTAAAATACAAAAATATAAAAATTAGGGATTATTTAATATTTTTCTCTTTTTGCAGGACATTTAAAGATTGTGTTTGAATTGTGTAATGTGGGAGCTATAATTTTTGCTTGGTGGTTGTAATTTATAAAAATATTTGTAGTACTTTTTGTGAATTATTTTTATTAACTTGTTTGTAGACATGATTGTAATCATTATATTGTGTTATTGACTTTTAGTTGTTAGTGTTCACTTAGTTTATTTTAATCGAAGCCTGGATATCGATATATATATTTGCAATACAATAAATGCAATTTGAATTTTTAAAATTATATATTTTGTGATGTTTTCATGTTTCAAAGTTACAACAATTGTTTTAGGTTTATATGGAACAATAAATTTTTTAAAAAAATTAATGGTTTTTTTTTTTCTAATTTTTTGAGTTGGAAACGGATTACAGGGTCAACCCGTAACCCCGACAGGTTGGGTTAGGGTTGGGGATCTCAATCCGTTTGGGTTGAATTTTTTTTGTAATAATCAGGTTTCAACCCTACCCGTGAACCCACAAGCCAACCTATTTGACACCCCTGGACAACATGTTGGTAGAAATGTGGATTTTTTTGTTTTTGTAGTGTGAATTCTGGATTAATTACATCAATGGTGGTCATACTTTGTACAAATAATATTGCTGATCAAGGAACCGGTTTAAGAAGTTTAGAAGCCAGCTTGAAGAGTCAAAAACATATTGGAACCGAAGTCATAACCGTCGGTTCAGGACAGTTATGAAACCGCCTTCAACTAGCAAACAGACAACGGTTTTAAAACCGTTGTGAAGCTGTTTAGCTTGTATCTCACGCATCTGGAAGACTTGAGCTCGTTTTTTTTATACAGAGTTGTGTAACTTGATGTATTATATTCAATTTTACAGTTTTCCCTCTGATTCAGTTGTCAAAGAGAGAGAATTAGGTGCTAGGGTTTGCGGTTTTCAGTTTAGGGTTCTAAATTGAGGGGTTTATGCAATCCAAGTGTAATTCTTGTAATCTTGAGGAATTGATAGTGAATTGAGGTGGGATAATCCTCCATGGATGTAGAACTATTGTTCGAACCACGTAAAACGTCTTGTGTGAGTGTTTTGATCTTTGTTTGATGTGCGAATCGTGTTCGGTTTGTTTCCAGTTTCTGTTCGTCTGAATTGCTTCGTACTGTTCGGCTGTTGTTCTTGGTTTCTGGCCGAACGTATGCTTTGTGATTTTATGTGAAGCACCATAACAAATTGGCGCCGTCTGTGGGAAACGAAAACCTGCTGAGATTGATCCATGGCTGCTATGAAGATGGAAGTGGATAGATTTACTGGGAAAAATGATTTCGCACTATGGAAGATAAAAATGGCGTTGAAGGCTCAAGAGGATTGGCCACTTGCTGAGAGACCAAAATTTCAAGAAACTGATCAGAAAGCTCTCAGTTCTATCATTATCTGTCTGGGAGATAAGCCGCCCATAGAAATCTCAAGATGTAAAACAACTCTGGAGGCCTGGTCGAAGTTGGAGGAGTTGTATCAATAAAAAACGGTAACCAACAAACTTTTTCTTAAACAGAAATTACTTTCGTTTAAGATGACTGAGGATAACGTTTTGATTGATCAACTGGATGATTTTAATTGCCTAATTGATGATCTTGAAGATCTTGGTGTGAATCTGAAGGAAGATGATAAATCCCTAATGCTACTAAATTCTTTACCTAAGTCACTTGGAAATTTTAGGGATACTTTAATGTTTGGTAGACAGGAGAAATTAAGTTATGACGTGATAGTCACCTCTCTGAGAACAAAGGAATTACAACTCCAAGGTGATCAGAAATTCAATCCTGCTGCTGAAGGTTTGAATGTTAAATTCAAGAAGCAATATCAAAAGAAAAAGCATCAGAGTCAAGGTCAAAAGGACCATAAAACTGGTGGAGATTACTTCAAGAAGCCATCAGATTGGGTGGAAAGAAGGAGATGTTACTCCTACAAACAGACTGGACACCTGAAAAAGAATTGTCCATTAACGAAGAAGAAATCTGATCAAAAGGGAGCAGATGCTGCAGTAGTTGAGCAAGCAGATGACACAGCTGAAGTATTAAATGTATCTGAGGGAAAGATAACCAAGGAATGGGTGTTAGATACAGGGTGTTCATTCCATATGTGTCCCCATGAGCACCTGTTTCAAAACCTAAATAAGTCAGATGGAGGGATTGTCCTATTGGGCAATGATCAATCATGTAAAGTAAAAGGTATCGGTTCTGTGAAAATTCAGATGTATGATGGAATTCCAAGAATCATCTCAAATGTGAGGTATGTACCATCACTCAAAAGAAATTTGATATCCCTTGGTTCCTTGAATGAAACTGGTTGTGAGTTTAGTACTGTGAATGGATATATACACATCACTAAGAATAATAAGACAGTAATGAAAGGCCAAAAACATAATGGTTTGTTCATTCTACTTGGAGAATCAGTTATGGGGTCTGTGGATGTTACTCTGGGCAGATCTGAAACCATGATATGGCACAAAAGCATAGGACATATGGGTATAAAAGGAATGATGGAGTTGTCAAAAAAGGGAGTGATTGGAAATATAGGATCAAACAGTTTGGAATTCTGTGATCAATGTGCAATGGGCAAATCCAAGAAACTGGCTTATGGCAAAGCAGCACACACAACCAAGGAGATCCTGGATTATGCACACTCTGATGTGTGGGGGCCTGCAAGAACAGAAACTCTAAGTGGAGGAAAGTACTTCATGACAATAATAGATGATTTCAGCAGGAAGGTGTGGGTATACATCTTCAAACAGAAAAAATGAGGCATTCATGAGGTTCAAAGACTGGTTTGTTCAGGTGGAAAATCAAAGGGGAAGGAAAGTCAAGTACTTAAGAACAGATAATGGACTTGAGTACTTATCAAATGAATTCACTGATTTCTGCAAAGAGAAAGGAATAGTCAGGCACAGAACAGTACCACTAAATCCACAACAGAATGGCATAGCTGAGAGATTAAACAGAATTATTCTGGAAAAGGTTAGATGCATGATGATAGATGCAAAACTTCCTAAAGTTTTCTGGGGAGAAACAGTGAACACAGCCTGCTATTTGATTAACAAAACCCCTTCATCAACCTTAGATTTTAAGACACCTGATGAGATCTGGTATGGAAAGATCTCAAATTACTCAGAGCTCAAGGTATTTGGATGCTTGGCATTCACTCATGTAAGACAGGATAAACTGGACCCTAGGCCACTAAGATGTGTTTTTCTTGGTTATCCAGAGGGAACAAAAGGTTACAGATTACGGTGTGTTGAAAAGGGACACCAGAAGCTTATTATAAGCAGAGATGTGAAATTTAATGAAAATGTTATAGGATATATCTCAACTGGAGATAAGTCTGAGTTTGAGGGTGTTATTCAAACAAGAGATTCATCAATTGAGGTGGAGGTCTCAGGATTAGATACTCAAAATATGGCAGAACCAATGAACCATGAAGAATCCAGCAGTTCTTCAGATAGTGAAGAAGATCAACCTGATCAAAATAACCTAAGAAACTACAGTTTGACCAGAGATAGAGCTAGAAGGAAATTCACCCACCAAAGAGATATGGCCAAGCTGATATGATGTACTATGCATTGAATGTGGCAGAATCTCTGGAACACACAGAACCTCAGTCTTATTCAGAAGCTATAAGTGGAACTGAGAAGAAACAGTGGATGAATGCAATGGTGGAAGAAATGAATTCTCTGGAAAGAAATCACACTTGGGATCTGGTGAAGAAACCAAATGGTCATAAACTTGTGAGCTCAAAGTGGATTTTCAAGAAGAAACTGGAAGTTGTAAATGGTGAGAAGCTAAGATACAAAGCAAGGTTGGTAGCAAGAGGATTTACTCAGAGGGAAGGTATTGATTTCCATGAAGTGTTTTCACCAATAGTTAAACACACTTCTATCCGAATTCTATTGGCAAAAGTTACACAGGAAGATCTTGAACTTCAACAACTAGATGTTAAAACTGCTTTCTTACATGGAGAGTTAGTGGAAGATATCTACATGAAACAGCCTGAGGGTTTTGAGAAGACTGGTGATGAGGATAAAGTATGTCACTTGAAGAAATCACTGTATGGTTTGAAGCAAAGTCCAAGGCAATGGAACATGAAGTTCAATGAGTTCATGATCAATGTTGGTTTTACTAGAAGTCTTTATGACAACTATGTATATTTTGAGAAGAATGCAAAATCAGATCAAATATATCTGTTATTGTATGTTGATGATATGCTAATAGCTAGCAAAAGTAAGCAAAAGATTCAACAGTTGAAGGAAAAGTCCAAAGACACCTGTTGAGGAAAGACATATGCAAAATATACCTTATGCAAGTGGAGTAGGGAGTCTAATGTATGGTATGATTTGTAGCAGACCAGATTTGGCTTTTGCAGTATCTTTGGTGAATAGATTTATGTCAGATCCAGGAAAAGAACATTGGGAGGCTCTGAAGTATATCCTGAGATATCTGAAAGGAACAGTTAGTTTAGGTCTGAAGTATGAAAAGATAAGCTCAGAAACTGATCCTTTGATGGGGTTTGTAGATGCAGATTTTGCTGGAAATATAGACACCAGGAAATCTATTTCAAGCTATGTGTTTACTTTGTATGGAACAACAGTATCTTGGAGGTCAGTGCATCAATCTGTGGTAGCATTATCCACTACAGAAGCAGAGTATATTGCTGTAACAGATGCTTGCAAAGAAGCTATATGGTTAAAAGGGATCTTAAAGGATTTTGGTGTGATACAGAAGTGTGTAATAGTGCTGTGTGATAATCAGAGTACTCTACATCTTGTTAAACATCATGTTTTTCATGAAAGATAAAAAACATATAGATGTAAAGTTGCATTTTGTTAGGGACATCATTGAAGCTAGTTCAGTAGTTATGAAGAAAGTGCACACCGAGGAAAATGCTGCAGATTTTCTTACTAAATCAGTTCCAGGGGCTAAGTTTACTCATTGCTCAAGCTTAATTAAGCTTGTGCCTTGTTTCTGAAGTGGATAAGTGTTGAAATTTGAGGATATGATTCACACCTTGATTTGTTAAGGTGGAGATTTGTGAATTCTAGATCAATTACATCAAGGGTGGTCATACTTTGTACAAATAATATTGCTGATCAAGGAACCGGTTTAAGAAGTTTAGAAACCGACTTGAAGAGTCAAAAAAAGATTGGAACCGAAGTCAATAACCGCCGATTTAGGACAGTTATGAAACCGCCTGCAACTAGCAAACAGACAACGGTTTTAAAACCGTTGTGAAGTTGTTTAGCTTGTATCTCACGCATCTGGAAGACTTGAGCTCGTTCTTTTATACAGAGTTGTGTAACTTGATGTATTACATTCAATTTTACAGTTTTCCCTCTGATTCAGTTGTCAAAGAGAGAGAATTAGGTGCTAGGGTTTGCGATTTTCAGTTTAGGGTTCTAAATTGAGGGGTTTATGCAATTCAAGTGTAATTCTTGTAATATTGAGGAAGTGATAGTGAATTGAGGTGGGATAATCCTCCGTGGATGTAGAACTATTGTTCGAACCACGTAAAACGTCTTGTGTGAGTGTTTTGATCTTTGTTTGATGTGCGAATCATGTTCGGTTTGTTTCCAGTTTCTGTTCGTCTGAATTGCTTCGTACTGTTTGGCTGTTGTTCTTGGTTTCTGGCCGAACATATGCTTTGTGATTTTATGTGAAACTAAACTAAACTAAGTTAAACTAAACTAAACCAATGACTCATTTTATGGTGTAAAGTAATTTTTCTAAAACGACCGTAATATATGGCCTCCCTACTTTTGGAAAATATTAAAATGGGATAGGAGATGAAACCTGATTTGGTGATTCCGTTTGTGTTGAAAATAAATAGGAAAATATTTTGTAAAAGCAACTAGCTACATTAGCCAACATAGTAATTAAGAATACAACATAGCCCACCGCCAAAATGGAATCCACAAATGCACGCTTAATATGGTTTTAAGCCATCAAAGCCTAAGCAAAGCAGGAAACGGAAAACAAAGCGCATAAAAGCCTTTCAAATTACTCAAACACGACTGTGGAAGAAGATTGTCATCGCCACAATTAGGAATGCCGGAAGTTGAGGCTTGAGCCAATATCCATTATTATGCATGGTGGTGGATGATGATGCGCCGGGGGTGGCCACAGGTGTGGTGGTCGTTGTGGAGGTTGCGTTGGTGTTGGTGAAGATGGCGGCGTCCGGGGAGTTTGGGGGCAAGTGCAGCAGCTCTGCCCATAGCAACAAATTCAAAAGTTAAAAGGGAACATTTGTTTAGTAAATAACATGATTTTTTTGTTTATCAACTAAACAATTATAATCTCCCTTGTGCAACTTTTATTATTTGTTGATTTGATTTATTCATTTATACTCTACATATTTGCACAATTGAAAATTTGAACTCTTTTTACTTTGATTAAGAAAACCACATTGACTATTGACACACACACATTATATATAGATAGAAAGAATACTTTGGTAACAAAACTCAGAATTCTCACCAACTTGAGAGGATCGGATGCTATAAACTTCATCATCTCATTTTATTTGAATATTTCAACAACATATGTTTTAGGATAAATATTAACTCCAATATAGAAGCTCACACAGCAATTTTAATAAGTTTCGCCAAACACCATTCTGACTTTAATCACACCTACGTTGTACCCAAACTAATCTCCCAACATCTACAAAGCCTAACCAAATGCCTAACGACCTTCTTAACTGGAAAATCCATAAAGCACCTCTTTGTATTCTTCCCGACTCAAACACGGCCAGAAACAACACAAACGAAGGTAGAATGCTCCGCTGCTAAACACTCTACAACTAAATACACTTCCAACAAAAAATCTATTGCATTTTTATACAGGAATTTGAAATGCATGGATTTAGAATCAATGGATGTGAAATCCACTCAAATTCTTCAAAAATAACTCAAAATGAAATCATGGATTTCCAAATTCATAGTAATCCGAACAACACAAATGGATTTAAGGCTACCAATTCTAAATTATCCTCAAATCCTTCCATCTAAATACAACCTAAAGGAAATAAAAACCGTTCTGAACCAAATGGAATATTTTAAAAAGTACGTGGATTTGTAAAAAGGGCAGTGCTAAAATTATGAGATAACTTCATTAGCCTTGAAGGATTTGGCTCCAAAATTCTCCATATTAGATATACATGTTGCAGCTCCCCATAATATTTAGGGCTTGCTTGGTTGCAAATCATAAATGATAATGAGTATGAATAAGGGGTCAATCATACTATGGAATGAAATTGGAGAAATTGTTAAGAAAATAGAGTAATGATTAACTTATTTATAATGTATCAAGCATCATAAATGAGAATGAGTCTTCATTCATTCTCATTCCTTACCCCTAAACCCCCAATCAAGCGGGCCCTTAGTTGTTTGGTTTTATTTCTTCTGCAACTTCCAAGACAAAGCCCCAAAGGTCCTTATCTTAATTTGTCAACTATCTCGTTGATGAAATTATACAACCCATGACTTTTTAGTCAAATCAATTTTTTTTTTCTATTTAACAGTTTACATGTATATATTACATAAATACCTTTTGTTTGTTTAGTATTCATTAAGGGCCAATTTGGACGAAAGAATTTGACAATTGGATTTGGAAATCCATCATCAAATCCACTCAATTTGTTTAGCAAAAAAGATCAAATCAAGATATTTTAAAGGCTTAATGCAAAATAAAACACGAACTTTTACCAGATTGCAAATTTAACATAACATTTCATATTTTGTAAAATAAATCACGAACTTAGCAAACTTTTACAATTTTAATCATCAACAAATTTCTAGTGATAAATTCTAATTATGTTGATAGGGTGTTATGTTGGTAAAAATAAAAATAATAAGAATCCGTATCAAGTGGTACATAATTGAACAAGTCGTAATAGACTTTTCTTCTCAACTCGAATTATTTTTTCTCTTCACTAATGCAATGAGCATTATCCAATTATATGAACTAAAAATTGTTTTGTGTGTCATAAAATTAATTTTCATTTTATCACAAACATGGCATAAATTTTTTATTTGTGATTCTTTTCTCTAAGATAAGTGATTTTTTGTATCAAATAATCAATAAGGTATGAGAAATTAGGTATATCAGGTTGAGATACAAGTTCGTCCGATTTTCGGTCTAATAAAAAACAACTTGATCCGTAATTTCATTAAATTTTTTTATGGCTTTATTTTGTAGCTCAGCATTACATGGCTTAAATAGCTATACACATTGACAATTTATCTTTGAAAAATGGGTGATGATTGAAATTGCAAAATTATGTTTAAGTTCGTGGTTTATTTTGCAAAATTTGAAAAGTTGTGTTAAATTTGCAATTTAATGAAGTTCGTATTTGTTTTCGCAATTAAGCCTATTTCAAAACCCTCCTAAATTTCTAGGCTCCATTTGGATGGAGGGATTTGATTTGTCAGGGGATTTAAAATGAATAGATTTCAAAATCCTTAGATTTGAAATCCATGGACTTGAAATCCCTTGTTTGGATTTATGGTGGATTTGTGAAAGGATTTTGAAATCCAAAATTTTCAAATCCATTATTTGGCAAAACACTGATACAATATTTGTAAAATTCAATTTTTTTTCTTTAAAGTTTAAACTAACAAGTTATATTTTTTTATTAAATAAAATAATATTTATCTAAATCAAAATTAACCGAATAATTTTTTTTCTAATTATATATATACACACATATATACATATTATGTATTTTATATCCCAAAATTTATTGGGAGCATTTAATTGGAGATAAAAGAAAAAAAAAAGAATTAAAAAAAATATTATGAGCATTTTATTAGAGAACGAGAGGAAGAGATAACGATAGGGAGAAGAGAAGAAGAGAGAGCGGGGAGGAGAGAGATAGAGAGAAAGAGGAGAGAGGAGAGAGAGAGAGAGAGAGAGGACGAGAGAGAGAGAGGGGGGGGAGGAGAGAGAAGTGTGAGTCGGGAGGGATTTGTAAATGACTACCTTTGTCAAAGGATTTGAAATCCACCCAAATATAGTGTAAAATGAAGAATTTCAAATCCTGGATTTCTAAATGGGTGGATTTAAAAATCTGGATTTGAAAATCCACTGATTTAATATTTTATCCAAACACATGGAGTGGATTTGACAATGAATTTATAAATCCATAGCACAAATCCCTCCATCCAAATGGAGCCCTAGTTTATTTTGAATGAATTCAACTTCATCCTACAACCTAGTCATTTACAAATTCATCCTACCTCTCATATATGTATAGACACATTATCAAACGCATTTCACACACTCCACAAAACAACATTACACATTACACATACCACACTTTACACACTTCACACACTTCACACACACTACACGCATTTCACATACTACACACACTTCACACACACACTATACACATTAGACACACATATTACACGCACATACTAAACACATTTTCATTATCATCATCCTTTAAAAAATGTTAAAGAAAAATTTGAAAAACGAAAAATTTAAACAATTCAAATTCACTCATTTGAATTTAAAACATTCAAATAAGGGATTTAAAATAGATTTGAAATGAGTGGATTTCCAAATACAAAGAATTGAAAATTAAATCATTTACTTTCCAAATTCTTCCATCCAAACACAACCTAAGAAAAGTTAGATCTCGATATGAGACTAATACAAATAGAGTTTGTTAAAAGATTAAGTCAAATATATACAGATCTATATGGGTGTGTTTACTTATGACTTGCTCCAGCTATTGAGGATTGGACCAACTGAGCCGTATTTTCTTTGGGGTTGCTAACAATATATTTAAACACATCACGACACTTTTTTTTTATCACCTTTAAGTTTACACTAAAAACAAACCCAAACTCAATCCACAACCAACAAAACCAAATACACATTTATTTAACCTAACATTCTCTTTCCACTTTATTTCTTCCAATCTATAGTACTCCAACCTCCTCCATTTATAAGTAAATGCGATTTGTTATAATTTGAGATTATATTCCTAATTTTTAAATTTATATAACTTGTTGTTGAAGTAATATTAAGTGAACATAAGATAATAATCTTAGTATCTTCATATTGGGATGAAAGTGTAATACATACGAAAATTGTATCAAAAAAGTAATTTTATAAATTTATTTTCAGAGTTTTAAAAGAATTGAAATCGTCTACGGTCTCAAAAAAAAAGTATGGAACTTGTACTACAGTAAAACCTCCATAAATTAATATGTAATATATTAACAAGTTCTCCAAGTTAATAATTTTCTGCTGTCCCGACTTGGACCCCTTTAGTGAATTAATAATTTCGATAAATTAATATAATAATATTTTTTTGATGACACATATATAAATATATGATTTGATCAACATTATAAATTAATAATCTTCAATAATTACAAGGATAACTAAGATAATTTAGTAAAACATGAATCTATTGTTGTTTGTTTTTATTGAAATTTAAGTTAAAACTAATTTCATCTCTAACTTTCCTCACGACATTAAGAAAAGCTCTAGTGAGACATTCTCGAATTTCAACAAAAGCTTATGAAGGGTTGCTGATGCTATTATTGCTTCTTTTCATCTAATCGGTTCTAGTGTTATTGTATCATCCTCGGCTTCACCCTCTTCCAAGTTTCCAATTATGATATCGACAATTTTTCTAAGTTTTTGGACCTCTAAACATGCTTCATTTTCACCCGGGTAATCCAATAGGTAGTTGTCATCAAACAACTAAATTCAAGTGTATATATATATTTATTAATATTTGTTCAAAATAATATTTAATATTCATGTATTTTCTCTGTAATTAACTTTGAGTTCGTTGAATATAAATATCTCTATTAATTAATAAATTATTAATTTATCGATCAATTATTAATGAAATATCACGGTCCCGATAGTATTAACTTAGAGAGAACTTACTGTATAATACTTACAAAAATTGAATAAAATTTTTAATTTAAAAAAAAAATAGTTTTTGAAGATTTTAAAAGAATTGCATTTTTCGAGATATCAAAAAAATTGGATGAAACTTTGTAGTGTACCATATAGCAAAATTAAAAATAAATAAATAGCATTTTTTTTCATTACAATTTCAAAAGAGTTTAATTTTTTGTAGTCTTCAACAAAAAATATATGAAAGTTGTATCATAATACATGTATGAATACAATTTTTCAATTCAACAAAACCATTCTTTTAAGATTTTAAAAGAATTATATTTATTAGTCTTCAATTAAAAGTTGGGATGAAACTTGAAGTGTAATACATACTAAAATTGAATCAAGAAATTAATTTTTAAAACTTATTTTGACTAATTATTTTCTTCTTATTATTGTACAGTCTCTATTTTTCGCAATTATGTACTATATAAAAAAAGAAAAAAAAAAACGATTTCTACTAATTATGTTTTGTTTCAGTTTTGTACTGTCTTCATTTCTCGTAATTACGATTTATTTTATACTGTTTCTCCGGAGTCCTACTAATTGTTCTCCGTTTCTCCGATTTCTTGTAATAAGTACTATTTTAACATTATTTCTCCCGATTGCTACGACTAGTTCTTCGTTTCATTATAGTACGTCCTGATGAAAGCATTTAAGTAGACAAAGTTGGATAATTCAAGTGGCGAGAACATTAACTATATAGGCATTTGATCCTATATTCGAGTCACCTTAGGAAAGAAGGGAAAGTTTTATTTTTGTTTCTTAGATTGGAGAATTTTTTTACAGCACATCCTGATGTCTCGTAATTATATACTAGTTCACACTATTTCTCCTGATTCTCACTAATCATTTTTTTGTTTTATATTGTACGTCCTAATTTCTCGTAGTTGATGCTATTTAATCTATTTTTCTCAATTCCTTCTAGTTATTCTTCGTTTCACTACTGTGCGTCCCCAATTTCCCATAATTGCATAGTATTTTATACTCCCTCCGTCCAGGTCCAATTTGTCTACCTTGGTCGGGCACGGAGGTTAAGAAAAAACAGATTTTATGGAATTTTTGACTTTTTCAAAGGTGGAGATTGAATATGGAGATTGTGAGAGAAATTTGTCATTTATGGGTTGGCAAATTAGATTGGGACAAACCAAAAGGAAAAGTAGGCAAATTAGAACGAGACAGAGGGAGTACTATTTTTCTGATTCCTACTAATTATTCTTCGTTTTATTACTACAAATCCGGAATTCTCGAAATGGCTACATTATTTCTCCCGATTGTAACTTATAGTTCTTCATTTCACTACTATACATGATGATTCTCATAATTATGCACTATTTTATACTATTTCTCCCGATTCCTACTAATCATTTTTCATTTTATTATTGTACGTCCTAATTTCTGGTAATTGCTACTATTTTAAACTAGTTCTCTCAATTCCTCCTAGTTGTTCTTCATTCCATTACTGTGCGTACCTAAATTCTCGTAATGGTGTAATATTTTACATTAGTTTTCCTGATTCCTACTAATTGTTTTATTACTATACATCCCGATTTCTCAAAATGACTACGTTGTTTCTCCCAATTGTAACTTGTAGTTCTTCGTTTCACTATGATACATGCCGGTTTCTCGTGTTTCTACTAATTATTCTTTATTTCATTATTGTAATTACGTATAAGTTACAATGTTTTCTCGCTTCCTACTAATTGGTCTTCCTTTCATTGTCATAAGCCCCCATTTCTCGTAATTACATGCTATTTTACACTATTTCTCCCGTTCCTTCTAGTTGGCCTTTGTTTCACTAAGATATGTCTCAATTTCTATGTAAGTATTATTTTACACTATTGTACCCCCATCCATACTTAACTGTTCTTCGTTTGATATGATAAATCTCAACTTCTTGTAATCATGTAATATTTTGCACTATTTCTGTCAATTTGTAATAATTGGTCCTTGTCTCCCTATATGTGATACGTCCCCATTTTTTATAATTATGTGAATTTTAAAAATTATTTTTAAAAAGTAAATTTCTTATTCTATTTTCATATGCATTATGCTACAAGTTTCATCCCCATTTTTGAAGACTACAAGAAAAAAAAAGTATTTGCCGCTAGTCTTTTGCAACTACAATAGTGGTTACTAAAAATAACCCATTTTATAACTATTAGTAGTTACATAAAATATTTCATCCAATTTCAACCAAATTTGCTACAATATGGCAAGCTCTTTTGCAACTACTTGTAGTTACAAATACATTAGTAACTACAAAGTAGTTGCAAAAAAACTTTTTGCATCTTATTATAACTGATTACCCTATAGTAACTACTTTTAGATATGTAGTTACTAAAAATATTTTTGTGACTGCTCTCCCATTTTTTTAACTACATTTTGTAGTGACAAAAAACCTTGTTTTTAGTAGTGACAATTTAATTCTTTTAAAATCCTAAAAATGAGTTTTTAAAAATTAAATGTTTGATTCAATTTCCATATTTACTATAATACAAGTTCTATACTATTTTATCAGACTAAATTTGTTAAACATGTGGAACATTGGGGTATATTTGCAGGTTTGGTGACAAAAGTTAAAGAAGATAGATGTCCCACATCGCTTTCAGAGAACAGGTTGAGGATCTCTTATGATTACTTAAGAGATATATGTCCCACATCGGATTGAAAACAATTTTGTTGGAGTTTCTTAGGCCTATTTAAAAAACCCGTTAGTTTTGTTTTCAGTTGCACCAATAAAATGAATTTTAATCTTTATATTTGATTCTTCTTATATTTTCTCTTGTATTCCCCGGTATGAAGCGTGGGGAGAACGGTGAAAATCATAAAGATTTGTAATAGTGTGGTAGGATTGGGTCGTCGGATTGAGGAGTATGTGTCAGGAGTATGTGTGATTGTAAAATTACACATGATAGTATTTTCTCTTGTGGACCGTGGTTTTCTCCGATTTTGGAGTTTTCCATGTTAAATTCTTATGTTGTGGGTTGTGTTTATTTTTCGTCATATTTCTCGATTATTTCATACTTTTCCATATGGATGTATGTAGGTCTATAGGTCCCAACAGGTGGTATTAGAGCCTAGGTTTGGGTAACCTAGGACGGGTTCATAGTCTCTGAATCTGAGTATGCTCTGGTTGCAAGGTAGGCGGAGCCTCCACATCTAGAAAAGTTTTAGAGATGGTTGTTCATAGATTAGAGGTGTATAAAATAGGTATATCAAAGAGAGTTTAACATGGAGAAATTTGATGTAATGATCAACGTTGGCTTGTGGAATGTGCAAGTTAAAGATGTTGATACAATCCAGGTTACATAAGTGGCTGGAAGTATGTCAGGTTCGAGTAGCGCTGGATGTGCGGAGAATCTGAGAATTGGGTTCGGGTGGTGCTGAAAGTGCGAAGAATCTGGACATACTTCTTAGTCTGTGAAGATCAAGGTGTAGCTGGTTAGGCATATAGCTCTGTTGTATCATGATTGAAGAAGATTTTCTCTTGGGAAGGATGTGCATTCTTATAGCATGGTAGAGTTGTCATCAAAAAGGATGTGATGGTATTATCTGCTCCACATAAATTGAGCGAGTTGTCATCAAAAAGGATGTGATGGTATTAGCTACTCCACATAAATTGAGCACACAACATCTGCTTGACATGGATGGAGGGTGTGTAGTGGATGTTATGTGAATGGCTGAAGACTTCATGGAAACCAAGAGATAGGAGTAACACCATAAATTTCAGCAAGATTTTTCGACATGTGCTTTTAAAATTCTTAGAGTGAGAGATTCTAAGTGAGCTGCTCATATGGTGGAGTAGGACGCTATCTAATTTGAGAGTGATAATTGTCAGTGAAGACAATGAATCTTCAGTTTGAGAGTGATGATTATCGGTGAAGACGATGAATCTTTTTTTTATCTTTGTCAAGGTGGAGTTTGTTGGGTTTGATGAGAAAAGTTAAAGAAGATGGAGGTTGAGGATCTCTTATGGCTACCCAAGAGATGTTTGTTCCATATCGAATAAAAAACAAAGGGGTTGAGGTTCTTAGACCTGTTTAAGAACTCATTAGTTTTGTTTTCAATTGCACCTATCAAATGCACTTTAATCCTTCTATTTGATTTTTCTTAAATTCCTTTCTTGTATTATCTGGTATGGAAAGCAACGGAGAAGTGTGTGAGTCATAAAAATTTATAATAGTGTGGTAGGATTGAGGCTAGGAAAAGAGGGAGTATGTGCAATAACAAAATTTCACATGATAAAATTTTCTCATGTGGGTCATAGTTTTTCTCCGATTTTAGAGTTTTCCTCATTAAATTCTCGTGTTGTGAATTTTGTTTATTTTTTGTCTTATTTCGCGATTATTTCATACTTGTCCCTATGAATAAATGTGTGTGTAGGGATCCCAACATGTATATTGCATAGTGATTTTTGAGCTAGCATTGCCACCGTGAACTTCCGTCTGCTAGGTAGACTAATTTAGACTGGGTGGGAGATTAGAATTTCTTAATATTTTGATAGATTGTGATTTATAAGCAGTTATTGTAATTTTATGTTAGATTTTTAGAAAATATAAAACATTAAAATATATTTGTATATTTTGCTAATAAAATAACACCACAAGAATAGATACTCAAATGTAACAAAAATAACTAATTAATAAATGATCTCATTTTTCAAATATAAAATCACAATCTATATATATATATATGTGTGCGCGTGCGAGCGCACGCATGTGTGTGGGTGCATGTGTGTTCGTAATATATTTGTCAAATTAAACATTGTGTAAAGATAATTAATTAATATATATATTAGACGTCAAAATGGAGCTAAATGTGTAAAAGAAAAAAATTATTTTCCCGTCCAATTGTAAATCGAACATTTTCAAGGATGTTATTTTTAATATCTATTTTAATTTTTACTTAAACTAATAAGACGAGACATTGATTTTTATAACAGGGCTCTTACTTTGAGACAATAAAAAATTTCAACCATAACTCTTTTTATGAGATGGAATTAGAATAAACACCATTACGATACTTATAACCTAAAACTATATATAGTATTCCGTGTGTGATACCGGATAACTTATACTCCCTCCGTCCCACCTTAATTTGCATTTTCCTTTTCGATCCGTTCCACACTAATTTACACAATTTTAAAAAAGAAATTTCTTTTACAATCTCTACTCTTAAAAATCCCCACTCCCAATCTCTACCTTTGAAAAAAATCAATTAAAGAAAAAAACAATTTTTTTTTTAAATATCCAGTTGAAGCAAGTGTGTAAATTAGATCGGGACAGAGTAGTTTACATCATACTTCTCTATGTAAAATCTCCATAAGCCATTAACATTGAGACTTACCAAAAAGTTTATTGGTTAAAAATTTAAAACACATATCAATGACTAATAAACTAATAATATTAATCTAGAGTAAATTTCAACTCTCACTTGTTCAATGAAATTGGGTTTCTTAATAATATACATCATTATGTAAAATGTATTTTACATTATAATTTATAACATCATACTTTTATAAATTATATCATATATAAATAGTATGTAGGATAGATCTATAATATTAGTTTGCATTTGAACAATAATTCAAATCGTGGAAGTTATAATTTAAACCACTATTTTGAAAATCTAAAACAATCATAAATTTAGAGAGAGAAAATTGTCCAAATTCGAATTCAAAATTAAATTTCAAATAAAATGACATTATAGACATTTCTTGAACACTAAAACTCATTAATTACAAGATCACCAGAATCTGCTTCCAGAATTTTGCTAACCAGAATCTTTGGACATATACCATTATCCTTGTAAAAATATTCAAACGGAACATTTTAAACCTCGTGAACAAAATGGTGAGATAATTAATTTTGTGGTTCTGCATTTTTTAAAAAAATTGAGGGATTGAAAGTTGGCAAAAACTTGTATGCACCTGATGCACAATAGTATTTTTGTACATCTAGGGTTTGTAGGGGTTTTAAGATTTTAGAGTTTTTAAGGATTTAGGGTTTTAGGATTTTTAGAATTTTGTAGGAGGGTGTACAATACATCTTATTGTGCATCTTATCCACCCAAGTTTCATTCTTGAAAATTTTCCAAGTGGCATCCTGACAATTTCTCTCCGCTAATAGCCCATCAAAGTTGCAATATCTAGTTGTAGTCCTTTATTCCAGTAACATCGTGACATGTATTAAAAGTAAGGAAATATTGCCTTCGCTTTTTAGATGTGTTCATAGATTTGAATAAGAAAATTAACAGGTAGAAAGAATGGACAAATAAGTTACCAACTATAGTATATAGATATGATAAGTTAGATAATTATAAATTTTTTTAGGAATAATTATACCGATAGTATTTGAACAAAATATAAAACGAAAAGCTAAAAATACAACTACTTATAAATAAATTATAAAAAATAAAATAATATCTAAACTAAAACATGGCCCATTCAAAATATAATTAGAGCATCTCCAATGCTATAACACCAAATTGTTGTTAATTCACACAATTAACAAAAGTTAATTACAAAAAATTGGTGTCAACAAAAATACATCTCCAACCATTCAGCACCAAATTGCTGCACAAAAAGGAATATTCTAAAAATATTTTTTTTATTACATATTCTATATTTTGTTGGTATTCATATTGTAGTTAATTGAAATATATCCTACGCACTAGAATTTATTGAAGATTCAAATAAACGAACTGAAGTTTTAATTAATAAAGCAAACATAAAACAACAACAAGCTACGGAGGAAATTGCAACCAAAAGAGAAGACAAAATTATGATGATAGATTTGGAGACGATTATCGACCCCATCGACGCGAGTATTTTCGTAGCGAACAATTTAAGATTTTCTGGACTCAACATGAAGGATCTACAAGCCACCATAATATGTATGGTAGTTATTTTTCTGATATTGGAGGGTTTGGAAGTGATCTTCCACCTTTTTAGAATTCAGAAGTTTATTTATGTTATATTTGTATTTGCTTTACTTTTAATTGTATTTGTGATGTTTGTATGCTCTTTTTATTGTGCTTGTGTAATTTTATTTTGTTAGTCGTATTTCAATACAACGTGTTATGTATTATTTAAAGTTGTACTTTGTAATATAAAAAGGTGTTTTTTTATTCTAATTTTATTCTATTTGATTAATTGGGTGTAAAAGATTATATATACTAATAGAAAAACAAATTTATTATAAAAAACTATACTTAGGTAATTATTTATCAAAAGAACCTTTAGAAATTAATTAATACATCTTTATTTCAAGTATAATAATATAATTATAATAATAAAATAATTTGAAAATAAACAAAATAGAAAAAAAAAATTGTTGTTTTGTGAACAGTAAAGTAACAACTTTGCTACTCCACTGTTCACAATTACCAAATTGTTGCGTGATTAAAGCTCCCTTTGGGGAGGGGGCAGCACTTCAACACCAAATTGATGCCCCTGGGAGAAGCTCTTATAAGACTAGTTACATTAATTGATTACCAAGCACCATAATTACATGCTATCACAATTTGAATTTGGCAACAGCTGGCACCTGCATAAAGGAAGGTTGATGGGATACTACGCCCACCCGAACCGACCACGATCCGGTGCTTTCAAAAGCCAAGACGACCTTCTTATTTTGTGTTTTCTTTTATGCAAACACAATCAGTAAATCCTTTAACTATTATCAAATATTTGTACAGATTTTATGATTATGAAAATGTTTATTCAAATTTTAAAAATTATTTCTTTCAGACCCTTGCACTACGGGAGGTAAACGGAAATCGTCGAATCTTTGTATTTTACCGTTTAGTCCAAACCCTTATAAATATGGTAATAAATCCGATCGCTCCAATTTTCTTTAATCACATACTATTACTTAAACACAACAATTTTTTATAATTGAAGAACCTATATAAATATCACTTATTTCATTTATGTATTTCAACCAAACATACCATTTTAGTTGTGTTTTATTTACACACGATGTGTATTAAATAACATGTGTAATGTTATTTTATATCATTAAATAATATGTGTAATTTATTACAGATTGTGTAAGAAAAGGTGCAACGATCAGTGTAGCAGAGAATGTGAATGGGTGTGATTTATATGCATGAGTGAGATGAGACTGAAAAGCTTACTTGGACACTCGGTGACGCTAGCATTGGCAAGCTTACAGGCAGACGGCAACTGTAGCAACCGAGCTTCCTGCACCCCCATGCTCTTAACGGCGGCGTTGCTGCCGTTATGGATCTGCTGGATTATGTAGCAAAGACAGGCCGGATTCGTGTCCTTCAACTCTGTCACCGACTCGCAGCAGTCCTTGCTCGGCGCCGCCGCCTTTGCTGTCGCGAACGGCAGGCACTGTGTCACCTTCTGGAACTCCGACGCACATTTTGCGGCGATCGACTCGTCGCCACCGACCAATGTTCCCACCACCGACAGGCAAACCAGAATACCTAAAATCCTTTTCTGCATTATTGGATATTGGAGTAAAATGAAATCTGGGATTGATGGATGGATGGATAAATTTGAAGGGGGTTGGGGTATTGATGGGGGTAGTTGGGAAGAGGAGTAAAAGACATTTAAGAGAGTATGAAAGTGAGATATAGTTGTGCGTCCGCCATTAATGAGTTTCACTGAGCTAGCTGTTGGATTTTCGTCAGTTTTGACCACGCGGCAAGCTTCTCTGCACGTGGACCCTCTATTTTTCGAGTCACGACAACTGTGAATTCCAATCTCCAATTTATTTTGTTCACACTTTTTTCCTCCTCCTTCGCAAAGCCTGTGAGATTAACCTATACGGTTTCGTGTTACATTTTGTATTTCATCACATTCATTAATTAACGCGTATATGATATGATGTCATAAATTAATATGCATTACTTAATAAATTGGACGTAACAAATGATGAAACACCAATTATAACAGAGGATCCGAATTATTTTTAGGGGTGGCCAAATCGTTTTAAAAATTGGGATCGGGCTGATTTAGTTAACGGTATAAAAGCTATTAACCATGTTTCTGTTTGAAACTTGAACCAAAAGCCAGTATTTTTAGGGTTAATTATAGAAAAATTGTAATAGTTGGTCCAACTTTCGATTGCAATCTCACTTGTAAAACTTATTAATTTTGATCATCGGTTATAATTTTTTCAATTACATTACAACATAAATGGACTTATGTTACACCTAAAAAGTGTTACATTTGTTAGTACTATCTAAAGTCTAAAGTAACACTTTGGATGATCTTTAATAACACTTTTCATAAGTGTTACATTAAATTTTAATTGTAACATTTTGGATGATCTTTAATAACACTTTTCGTAAGTGTTACATTAAATTTTAATTGTAACACTTCATTGTAACACTAAAAAATGTTACATATAAACCCTTTATGTAACACTTTTTAAAAAATAAAAAATGTTGAATATTTTTTTATTGCTAAGATTCGAACCCAAGTTGCAAGCCAGCAAGATCTTTAACTGTAAATGCTAAACCACTAGGCTACAATAATTCTACTGTTTTATTTTATACGAAAAACTATATGTACACAATGTTTTTGCTGTAACATGAATAAAATATTCTCATGAGTATATTCTTACCAAACTACAACCTAACTTAATTTTATATAGCATGTTTTAGTATCTAATTTGAAATAAAAATTTCTTTAATTAATTTGTTTTTTCAATTTCGTCCACTCCCTCACTCACACACACACATTTATAACTTATTCAATATCATGCTAATTTGTTACATCTTTTATATAAATATTAAGACATTATCATTAATTTCAATTGCAATAAGTAGATAATTTTAAGACCCCTTGAAAAATTAAATAAAAAATAAACTTACGAACATTAAAGACATGACAAAATATTTCAAGTGCAATGTTTTATACTTAAACAATGTATTCAAACTATTAAACTATAAAACTCCTTTCTCGTTGTTTGTAAAATATTATGTGTGTATATCTATATGCACACACTCGCACAGACACACAAAATTACTAATAAAATTTATGTTATATAACTAATAAATAAATCCTAGAGTGTTATAATAAATTGTTATTTTAGCCGTTTGTTTTCATTATCTCATGTTACGAATGTTCTATTGTGATAGTTAAGATGTAACACGTCTAATAAATGTTCTATCGTGTGCAATGTTCTATTGTTTTCATTATCCTTTATAAGATATAAGTGATTGAAAGATTTTAATTTTTCAAAAGTCACATGAGAAAAATAAATCCAAAGATATTTTATTAGTTTAGAATAAAAGATATATATAATTTTATCAATTGAAGGTGATACCTAGAAAGTATTACATGAAAGTGTTACTTATTAAAAAGTGTTACTTATGTAAAAGTGTTACTTAAAAGTGTTATAGAACTGTTACATCCAAGGTGTTACATAATACAAAAGTGTTACATGGAAATGTTACATATTCACACATTGTACAAAAGTGTTACATAGTCATAAGTGTTACCAAAGTGTTACATAAAAGTTAAAGATTTAAAAACTGTTACAAACAAAGTGTTACTTAAAGCTATTTATGTCGCAGTGTTACAATAGCGACTAAATTTTTTGACATCAGATTGTGTCGCCATCACTACCATTAAATGCACCTGAACAAGACCTTCATTTACACTCGACCAATTTCATAATCTGTCATTTTTATTGTCGTTAATCGGTGATTTAAGCTATTGTGTCACTTCTTCAACTCCTATTTAACGACAGTGAAAATAACGGATTGTGAAATTGATGGAGGGTAAATGAAGGTCTAGTTTAGACGCCTTTAGCGGAGGTTATGACGGCACAATCAGATGCAAATAATAAAGTCGGTGTTGTAATTGAATAAAAATCACTACAAGAAATATTATCCTTAGTGACTGATTTTAGTGACGGACAATTTCCGTCACAAACTAATTATAGATTAGTGACGGAATACCCACGGATAGGGAATACAAGAGTGTTTTAGTATTAGCAATGACTAGTGATGGAATTATGACAGAATTTAGAGACGAAAATAAATACGTCATTAAATCGTAGTAACAAAGGACGCTAAGAATGTGGGAACAAAATATTTTAAGGCTGTGACGGAAATATTACGTCATTAATCTTATATTGACGGATTAGTGACGAAATTTTAGTCGTTGCTATGTAGTGACGGAAAATATTCCGTCATTAATCTTGTATTGACGAATTAGTGACGGAATTTTAGCCGTTGCTATGTAGTGACGGAAAATATTCCGTCATTAATCTTGTCTTGACTGATAAATGACGGAATTTAGAGTTAGACATCGGATAATATATTTAGAATTTAGTCATTGACTAATTAAAGTTACGATTAAGTTAATTAAAAAAAATAAGTGATTAAAGAAAATTGAATTAATGTATTTAACCCAATTGATGAGGCAAATTTTTTTCCTTTTTTTCTCGAATAAAATTCGAATCGCGAATTATAAGTGATGCCAAATAATATCATTATACCCGAAAAATCATTGTTCTCACTTAAAAAAATACTAATGTAATGAGCAAGAAGAAGAATTGAACCCTTAACCTAGTGGAATTGAAACAAGTTGCCTACCACCAAGCTACTTGTTATTATATTGAAAATCTTTTTTTTTTTTTTTAAATTTATTTAGTTGTTTGACTTTCGAATTTTCTACTTATTGGGTTATCAAAATTAACTTCAGAGTAAATTTTCATCCTACACACTTTTCATCTTCCTCTCACCCTAATTCCGATTGCCAAGTTGTGGCCGATGTATACCGCCTCCACCACCTCCACAGCCGCAACATTCATTTTTGCTGCCTTTTTGATGTAGTCTCGCTCGAAATCTTCGCCGACAACTGACAAAATAGGTATTGATTTTTTGTTGTTTTCGTGTTTGGTTAACTTGAAATGGAGTTATTTTTGATTGATTTTGGTAAATGTGCACTCAATTTAATCTTTGCTCGGGAGCAAGGACGAAAATATCGGTGATTACGGAGATATCGGTAATTCAATTTAGAGAGATTTCGGTGAAATCTCGATTAATATCGAAATATCGGTGCAATTTTTTAAAAAATTGCCGGAAAATGTATTAAAACAGATAATTTATCACGATATTTTATAGATTGTTATAAACCTACTTAATTTAAATATTTAATCTAAATATTGAGTGAAATTCACATATTTACAACTAATTGACAAATAATAAATAATAGAAACATTATCAGGCCACACAAGATAATTCTAATTTATTAAATCTTTGGGCTTTAGTGGATTGCGAATAATTTAGAAATTTTACAACTAAGGATCATGAAATTTCACCGATATTAACCAAATTTTTACAACTAAGCCTGCATTAAGAAAATTTTACCGAAATTCACCGAAATTTCACCGATATTAATCGAAATCTCACCGAAATTAATCGAATTTTACCGAAATTCACCGATATTAACAAAAATTTCACCGATATTAATCGAAATCTCACCGAAATTAATCGAATTTTACCGAAATTCACCGATATTAATCGAAATTTCACCGATATTAATCGAAATCTCATCGAGATTTAATCGAATTTTATCGAAATTCACCAAAATTTTGGTAAAATTTCCACGAAATTACAACAAATTATACCTAGAGATAGCATAAATCGAAATTTTCGGAGATTTTGGAGATATTTCGGAGATTTCGGAGATATATCGGAGATATTCTGACATAAATTTATTACATCCGAATTTCGTTTCGGTATCGCCAAAAAAGAGAGATATCGGAGAGATATCGGTGAATGTCGGAGATATTTTAATCCTTGCTCGGGAGTGATGTATTTGGAAAAATTGGGGGAGCTAAATATCTCGATTGAGCTGAAATGGGTCTGAGTATGCTGCGTGTGAAATGCATATTCGAACTGAGAATTTAGAGTATTACAATAATCTAAATAAGTAGAAGGAAAGAATCTCAATATGCATACTTGTGGTAGTGAATGCGTGTAGGAATGTAGTGAAATTGATTCGACAAAAGTTTGGTCGAGTTCATTTAATACTACGTATTTAGATAAACAAATGAAATTAAAGCTTGATAATATTTTATTCTAGGTTGAGAACTAGTTCACCAATACTCATGAACCAGTTTGTAAAAGTTAAGTGATAACTTGTTATTTAATTAATTTATGTAGTTTTACTTATCAGCAACACAAACTTATCTAATGATCTAATTTCAGCAGATATATTTTACATTTATGATTTTCTACTTCAAAAAATGTTTTGATAAATTGATGATAGAATAATGTAATTTATAATTTATATTACTAGACTTTCTCCTGCAACTGAATATCCCGATGTTCAAATTTGGTAAACCGAGTATTGTAGCTGTATGTATCTCGGCCTACAACAAACACGCATACATAGAGAGAAGCATCGGTTTACGTTCACCCTAGATGCAATTGGTGCATGGTTCAACGTTTCAATAATTTCTATCTCACAAAGGACTTTGAGAGAAAATATAATTTCTAAATATGTAGAAGGAAAGAATCTCAATATGCATACATGGAGGTTGTTGTCATTGTTGCTTCCGACCTTTTAGTTTGTATCTGTTGTAGCATGCTTTACAAATATCTTTTGTTGTTATTATTACTTTTATATATTTATTTTGGCCGTTTATTTTCAGGAACCTATTTAATTCATTTGATACAAGCAAACAACGCAGGATAACTCTTGATATCAACCAATTTATCTACTGCAGTAACAACAACTTTTTGTCTCACCTTCGTTAAGTAAAATACGCAGCGACCATTCTTCTCCTGCTATAACCTTCCCCACCTCTGTCTTGGATTGAAGAGCCGAACATTATTCCACGTTTATGAGCTTGCAATGAAAACCTCTCCCTTACTTCACCATCAAAATGCAACCTTTGTCAAAAGTCTTAGGTTATAAGAAACTGCGCCAAATATATTCTAGGACAATTAACTAACCAGTCATTTTCTTTGCTTTTAGCAATTTATAAGAGTTTCTTTTAGTTTTCAAGGTGAAGGGCAACAACTGAAGTATAAGGAGTTAGCCTCCAACTACACGTCTAAAAGGAAAAACCGTCTACTTTAGTTGCACGTAGGGTTCTTCTTCTTATTGGTGATACTTTATCCTGTGGAAAATGATATGTATTTTGGTGTTGCACGTTACTTATTTTTTATGTGCAACTAAAGCCTTCATTTGAGCTGTCGGAAAGCTTGCTGCAAAAACTAATTGAGTCGGAGGTAATATGGGATTGCCTTTTCCTATAAAGCAAATATCCATTACTTGAACTGCGTAGAAGTGTTTGTATCAGCCTCCACAAACTTTTTCATGTTGCTTTGGTTGGACTACATTGTCTTGTTTATTTCTAGCCTTCATGTCTAAGAATGTTGTGTTGCAACTCTTGTTTCATATTTTTTTAATGTAATTGCCTCTTTTTTCATTTTTCCTTTTCTTAGTTTTCATGTTTTGTGTTGGGAAAACACTTATTTCGGGTTATATACTTTCACCTTGTTTTTAAATTCTTTTTAATGTAATTGGGGAATGGGAATTTGAACCTAGACACCTTTGTTACCCACCAATGCAGTAAGCTGCAAATTCTTTGTTTGCTTCTAAGGAAATGTTTTTACTTTGTTTCATATTTTTATGTATAGTGATAGGATCAAATTTCCACTTCTTATTCTCCTTAAAAGATGATGATCTTTGTTGTGCTCGAGTGATTAGGACACACAATTAATGATCATATTTCCACTTCTTCATTATTGAATCAAATAAAACTCATAACTTTGATTGGCTTTTGAACAAGCTAATGAATCATAAGTAATCTAAAATGCATATGTAATGCAAGGAACTAGAAAAATCACACACACCGTGACACTCGTAACATGGTTCGATTTCAAATATATTTTCATTAAAACTTATGTATCAAGCAGTATTACACTTGGACAAATATTAGTTGCTCTTTCTTGTCCTTTATGGTATTTTCTTACCTACATCAGATGTAATACACTTCTTATGTAGGTATACTACACCACATATCTTACACATACCAACACATGTACGTTATGAATTATGTGTAAATGTTCGATGGATAACTTAGCAAGTGTGTTCCACCTAGTGTAGGATCTACCAAGCCGTCATTTATTCGATATAATTCTCTTTCTTAAATATTAATAATGCCTTTTATATCGTTTCTGGTGCTTTACTGGAATGAAACATGAAGAGGAGGGCCCAAGTTTTATTTTTGCCTAGCCTTGATCATAGATTCACATAGAAAAACATTTGTTACAGATTGAACACGAGTGTTTAGTCTTTTTGTTCATGTTTAGAGTGGCTTTGTTGTTTAAGCATGCAAATATAGCAAGGAACTTTTAATAATGAAATGTCAATAAATGAGAGGATGTGTATTGCTCTAGATGCATTGCTCCAGATTGGAAGCAATGGGAAGATACAATACATATTGTCAAATGCACATCATAGGATAAAGGCTTAGTTTGTATTTCTTCTTAGGCATTTTGCATGATTGAGGCATTAACTTATCTAAGTTGGAAGAGCTTTTGTAATATTAATCCTGTCTTGGTTTCATGCTGGATGCAGGCTCAAACCCCTGGCAATGAAGCGTTAGCCGGTCCAGCAATTGTCCAACTAGAGATCGGATTAGTTGATGATTTTCTTGGTCTCTGCCGCCTCGAGTGGCAAGCAAGTTACCAGTAGTTGGCCATTGCTTTATTTCAGGCAGAGATTGAATACAGTTTATTTTCTCCTTTGGTTCAATCTGAACAAAGTAAGCAAAGACTGTTTGAGCACTTCTGGAGTAGTAATGGTGCCAGAATCAGAGAAGACGAAGCCCTTAGTTGGTTAATGTGGCTAGAGAAGGAGGAAGAGCAAAGACAAAGACTTATTAGCGAGGAGGCGTCAAGTGCAGTTGATGAAGGTGGCTGGACAGGTATCATCTCAAACTGAGGAAACTGAAATGCTTGAGATAGATGTGGCCATTGAGGATGAATCTGATAAAAATGACGCTGACGAGAATGACGATATTGAATGTTTGCTTAAATCACTTAGTATTGATGCTGCGGAAGAACTTGATATCAAGATCAAAGATGCAGAATCATGGACTAATTGGTCAAAGGCAGAAATGACCCGAGATTTAGATAATTGGATGCCTTTTCGAGTAAATTTAAGTTCGCTTTCATTCATATCCTCATTTTGTATAAGGTCTATAAATCCTATTTTCTCCATTTTATCTTTCGTACATGAGGATTGAGAAAAATATGCTAGTTAGCTATTCTCCTGTAGTAAATTTCACGGACTTTCGAGTGTAGTTGCCTCTAGTAACTTGTGTACCATCCGTAGTCTCATCATCTCTGCATCCATTGAGAGATCTTATACTCGCAAGTCGTAGCAGTAGAGTCTTGCATTAATTTCAACACAGATACTCGCAATGTGAATAAGTATGATGGTTTTCACATTTACAACAATTATTTTATTTCTAGTTACAACAATTATTTTATTTCTGGTTACAGTACAGAATTTCATTTCATCTCTATTTTCTGGAAAAAAATTACTATTAATTGGAAAAACAGGTCGGGTTTCTCACGATGATGCCATGGATGATGCAGAGGATGACGAACAACTTTTGAGCATAATATTGTATGAAGATGTGAGAGATTACCTATTCTCACTCAATTCCAAGGAAGCACGATTGCCTCTAGCATCCCAATTTATAGATTTCTTCGAAGGAAGGGTAGCTCAATGGTAGGTTTAATGGCGTTCCGAGTTCTATTTATGTGTCACATAAACCAAAAATGAAAAAAAAAAACGTTGCACTATTAATATCTTGTTTAGAGGAGGACGATGCTTACTTACATGATGATTAAACTATGTTTTATACTTAAACTATATGTTTTGATGCTTATTAGACATTTAACGATAAAACTATATTTTATGCCGAACGTTTTACAACTTTGGTAGATTGACATGTACGTTTATCGTATTATATAATGTTTGCTATGAATTTTAAAGTTTATTAAGTGTAAATTAATTGTCACAACAGTTTCTACGTTAAAATATAGATAAATATAGAAATAAAATCAGATAGCATAGTGACGGAATAGAGACGGATTTTTTTTTTTTTTGTAACGGAATAATTTCGTTACTAATATAGGCTAGACAGTGACGGTAAATTTCGTCGTTAATTTGTGACGAAAATATTTCGTTATTAATCATGTATTGACGAACTAGTGACGGAATTTTAGCCGTTGCTATATAGTGACGGAAATATTCCGTCATAATTCTTTTTAGAATTATGACAGAATTTCCATCACTAAACTAGTGACGGAATGAAAAGTCTGTCATTACAAAGGTTTTTGTAATAGAACATTTCCGTCATTCATCCATCACTACTCCTTCATTCTGACGGAATTTTTCAGTTTAGTGACGGAAATTTCCATCGCAGTTAGTGATGTTTTTTTTAGTGAGTTATAGTTGATGATCAACACTGATAAGCTTTAAAAGTCATGTTAAAATTGAACCAAATGTCGTAATTTTTCCTGTAATTGACCCTATATTTTTTGTTTGGTTTCAGTTCTACTTGTTCAAATGTAAACCGTTTGCTCTTAACTAGTGACTTAACCATCAGTTTATAGTTTTATTTTCTTAAATGTGGTCAAGATTAATTGGTTGTTTGAAACCAATAGTCGAAATTATTATGATTCATTAGCAGTAATTTCGGCAGTTGGTTTCAAGCGTCCACTCAATGTCGATCTTACATACATTCAAATAAAAAAAAAAAGAATAAAATATTTGAACCATAAATTAATGGTTAATAAAAGACGATTTGCGATTTGGGAGAGGAGAACTAAAATCGAACCGAAAAAAATAAGATTTTATTTCTGATTCCGAAGTGAAATAAAGTTCACAGTTTTTGTACGTGTTTATTGCATATTATCCGTTCATGGTTTAGAAATTTTGCAAGAAATCCTTGTACTTTAAAAGTGCGCGTAATCTCTTTGTGGTTAAATAAATGATGCACGAGATCCCCTCACGCGCCTTTAGTGCAAAAGAGTTGTTTTCTTTTTCTTTTTCTGAAAGTGCCCTTTCATATCTCAGAATGTTAGATGCTATAAACAATAATCTAGCAAACATCTTGAAATACAAGTAAAATTTACTAATAGTCCTTCTAATGAATATAGACCATTACAACCATATTAGACTCATCATGCTTCCGTACATTAGAAATTCTTAAAACATAAACCAAGTTTTATACCTTTTCAACCGAAAAGCAGTTGGGTCGTATCCACCTGATTTTACCGACTGCCACACTATCTAACCACTCAATCACAAACAACAAATCCAGATGTAGATTCTTTCAACAACGACTAACATATCCTCGTTTTGTTTCCTATCTCGAGGCGTGGAGTATTTACTTGGTTATGATAAGAAATATATAATTAGGGAAGATGATGAAGTAAAATCCAAACTTTATCTAAAATCGTAACCTTATTTATTACAATATTAGTACATCGCCTTTAGGGGGAGACTATTTGTTTAGCTACCTATTATAGCAACACTCTTGACTCTCATACAGAAACTAAAACTTACAACTTGAATATAAACTCTGGGTACACTATTATTTTTGTCAGAAAAATAGAGGGGAATGGTCGATATCTTATGCTTTCTTCTACCCTGAACTTATAGAGATTTGATATCCTCTATCCTCGCATTATTGCTTCCAATTCTCCTTCCTTCATTGTTTTTATAGATTCCTGCATGATTGCCTTATCTTGATATCATGGTTTGTGGACCTTCCTCTTATCTTATGTTCACATGGTATGAAATGCAGACGCTCCATCCATGCTTTACCTTCTATCCACCATCTTCTGTTTTCTTCAGTGGATAATGCTCTTGAGACTCATTCCATCAAGACTTACTAGGAAATTGTTTAATATTTTTTTCTTAGTGGTCCTCTTAGCTGCTTTCTTGATAGGTCCATCTTTTCTTTTCCCTTGTCTCTTATGGCAAAAATCCTGAGCCAAATAATGCTTCGACTGTTCGAGGCACTTTGGGCAAATTCGTTATCTCCACCTTCCAACATGTGCCATGTTGTAGTATTTTTGGGTGATCTCCGCACTTGCTGGCAGCTCGTTTTCATAGCAACTCTCACTTTTGTTCAAAGATGGATTCTGGGTAGGAAGAATTCCTTGATGTAATGGTATCGATCAATGTTGATCCGTTCGATGTCTTTTAAAAGACTTTGAATTTTTTCTTGATCTTTCTCATCTCGATGAAGCAAACCCATAGGACCCAAGCTCTCCTTGAAGTGATGTAATCTTCGGTAAAGGTTGATACAAGGAGAGTCTTATGTTCTGGGGTAGAAATACTTTTGTTTGTCGTTCTATTATCGGGCATCTGTAGCTTTAGGAAATGGACCCATCCTTGTTTTGTTCTGAGGCTGCTGAAATGAACTTTATATAGGTCCAAAATATCTCCGTGTTCGAGGTGGTTGTTGTTTCTCCATGTCTCTTCATAGCATCGCCAATCCCCATCTTGGAAGTTTTGAAATTTCTAGGGAACCTGGTGATTCAGTAATATGAAGCTAAGGCTCCATAATCATACCATTATTTTATGTCTCGTGGATTAGCTCCTAGGAATATCCAAAATCCTTGGTATTTACCATATTGATCTATCTGGTATCTTGCTGGATTAACACTAACTTCTACAATATCTTTTCCCAAGAAATTTGATAAATCCAAAAAAGAGAAACTTTAAGCTTAATAGATTTGAGGCAGTAAGGAGTATTGTTCGTTTGCTAGGTTGGCTTAAGGCAGTAGAAGGAGTATTGTTTGCTCAATTTTTTTCTTCAGCTAGATCTGTATAGGGTCCAACCAAGAATTCATGCTCATACTTGAATCTCTGGAGATCGGGTTAGGGACCCATTCCCGAAACTCAAACTTTTTCTCCAATAAAGAAGCTTCTCGTCAGATATGGATGCTCAGGCTACCCCAGAGACATGAACTAGCATATCTGAAGGCCTTTTGAATTGTGAATAATGTTTTCTCATTAATATGTCATCTTGCTGCTTCATTTTCTGGAGACCATTGCAGTATCAACATAGTAGCTCTCCATTTTGTGTAGTTTTAGTTAACACCGTTACCCACTAATGATCAATGGCATCTGCAAAAGAACCAATTCATCCTCGTCATTGGGTATCTCTAGCTTTGGAAGTTCCTACAAATTTCTGTAAGCTGCAACACCAATTCTCTGTGCTCATTTTTCCATTTGAAATGTAAATCGTTCTTGAGTAATGGGTTGAACACCTTTTTGTATATTGTTAGATTCTTTTTTAACATTCCTACAAAATTAACAACTCCAGGAAAACACTAAAGCTACTTGTTGTCCTTAAGGGCTTTTGAAAATCCTTGTACCTTATCTATAATATGTTTTTGAAGGAAGATTCTGGAATCATCGATATCGATCGCAATGAACTTAAAATGTCTTGTAGCAATAATTATTTTTTCCTCCGATAGCACTAATCCTTCTTTGTGACAAACTTCAGAAAATATCTAGATGTTTGATATGCTCCTTCATATTCGAGACAATGCGTATATTATCGAAATAGCCAAACGAGAATTCAAAATAATCTTAAAATAAAAATATCCATCTTTCTCTGATATATCTGGGGTGCATTTGTTAATCCCATCGACATCACGTTCCATATCCAATATCCTTATGGTGTATAAAATATTGTAAACTTCTTGCTGACATCTTCCATCTTGATCTGATAAAATCCACATGTACAATCGAATTTAGAGAATTCCTTTGCATCCTTGATGCAGTTCACCAGGTGTGCTCTACTTGGAATGTTGATTCCTTAGTAGTTGATCACCAATCTTGGTTTTCCCCTTTCATTTCATCATGAATTCTCACCAAAAATCCTAGGTTGTTGTGTGGAGAAACTAGTATTGATATTATCTCAAGGTCCATATGTTCCTTAAGTATCATCTTCATATCCTCAAGATCTTCTTGATTCATAAGGGTTGCCTTGTATTGGACAAACTCATTTTCTCTTCTGGGTTTCACCATAAAAGATACTTTAAGTTCATTCTTGTCCCACCAAGGGAAGACCCACATTGAGATTCCTTTGTATCTTCTCTTTTTACTTCTTCCAAAATGATCTGTTCTTCAATGGTGACATCATGTTGTGGGCATACATCCATAGAAACCTTGAGCAATTGGATTGTCCCATTGGACATTCTTTTATATACCTTTTCTCATAGGTTTTTAGCTCGATATTGGAGGAGTGCATCTCCGTATCTACAATGATCTTTCATCTCTGGGTGACTCAGTTTTTCTTCATCACCACTCTTATTGCAAAATCTAATGGGCATCTTTCTGTGATCTATGAAAAATGATCTTATGATCACGTAGTGTACGCCTAGATTTTTCATCCATTATTTTATTTAATTTTATGTGTCGTATTAACATTTTGCTAAGCATAATTATTATATGTTATATTTTGTGTACCCAAGTTTTGGTTGTTTATATTATCAGGCCCAAAATAATATTAGTTATTATGAATTTATTTGGGCCCAACTTCATTAATTTAATTCTATGAACACTGTTCATTAGTTTGCCCAATTCCTAATTTGATTTCGAGCTGCATATATGACAGGGCTCTAATCCTAACCCTTAATTACCGCAAGTATACAGGTGTAGGTGTATATGGTGGAAGTCAAGGTCGATCCACAAAGAATAAGGTTAGGTAGTTCAATACCCTAATTATCTAGGATTATCCTAACTAGACACTGGAATTGGAAAGGGTTGTTTATTACTAAACTATATTGCATATAATCTATTAAATGAATTAATTAAAAAGAATTGATTTCCAATCAAAGAGAATGTATTCTAGGGCGTTGATTTCAGGTATTACTTTGATGAATGATTAACCTAAAAACTATAGACTTTTAAACTAATTTTATGTTTATTTGATGACACTAATTTAACCTAATCCTTCTCTTGAAGTGACTAGATCATGGATCTATTCAGACTAATTACTCTCCCGAGTCAATTAATCTGAAAGACTCCGAACAGCCCCTAAACCTATGCCCACACGATCATAGACAATCGTGCTATGCGTTACTGTCTATTAACAATTCCCTTCTCTCGAAGAGGAATTGTTAAACGAGTAAATTAAACCTAATTGGCTAGATTAAATGCAATCATAAGGATAAGAACAAATGCATAAAAAAATATATTAAACTGAAGTCTATAATTTAAAAGTAAGATCAAAACATCATCGTAAAATCCTACTTTCTATCCCTAGAACACAACGGTATTTAGCTACTTATGTTTATAATCGAAAGAAATAATAATTCATAGACAAACATTATTCAACGATAAAATATAAAAAGAAAGAATAAACCCCAAATCTTGAGTCGCTGATCTTCGTCGCGTCTTGCTCGTCGATCCTCACTCCTAAGCCTCGTACTTGAGAGATATCGGGCTAAAATCCTCTTTAGATTAGGATTTGGACATAAAAATCGATAAGGAAACACGGCCGCGCGCATGCACAATGCGGTTGCGTTGAACCTAACCTAAAAAATGATTAAAACGAGTGATTTTGGTGCGACCGTGCAGGGTTTGATGCGACCATGCGCCGGATGCCCAGGTGAGTTTTCAAGTCTGACTTCCAAGCCATTTTTTAGGGTCTTCCGATCATTTTTCGATTTTTCTCTCTTTTTGATAAAGTTGTATCCCTTTGAATCAACTTTCCATTGCCACTAATTGTACCTCAATCGAAGTTGTAGATCTCAAGATATAGCCAAAATACTAGAGGTGTATCAAGCTAACAGAAAACTTCAATTTTGGGAAGCTTTTTGACGCGACCGCGCGCCATATTGACGCAACTGTGTTGGTTAGGTAGTGTGTTTTCCATGTTCTAGGCCACTTTTTATGCGGTTGCATCCACGGACACGATCGTGGTTGACCTTTTTGCTCTTTTAATTCCCTTTTCGTCTGTTTTTTACCCTATTTAACTTGTTTCTCTCCGAACTTTGTCCAAATGGAAGAAAATCACCTAATTAACTCCAAAACAAGTCAAAATACATCAAATGGCCAAATATAACAAATATAAACAATTCTTGACCTAATATGCATGTAAATATCATAAAATACTTACCTAAATCGACCTAAATACATGCATAATTAACGTGTATCAAACTCCCCCAAACTTAAAATGGTGTACGTCTCGAACAACAAAAATAGCAAATAGACAAAGATGCAAGTGATTAGGCGTGTTATTAGGGCGATTAAACGGCGAATCTAGTTTCAGATAGATTTATTTTTCAAAGACTAGGCAACACTGTAAACTTGAGCATTTATGATTAAGCATAATCAACTACTTTCGAGACTTAACACTTTCGAACTATTTTGATCCTGACCAAGTAAGTGTTTCTCTCATCTTTCAAGTGTTTAGATTTTTGGACAATTTACGCTCAAATTGGAATACACACATTGCCTAACATATGCTTGACAATCATCTAAGCTAGACTCGTACTCGATATGTGTGACAAAGAATAAAAAAGGTCTTATTTTTTTGTTATAATGTAGGCTTAAGGTAAGGTGGGATATATTTGGATAAAAGTGACTAACATTAGACTAACCAAGTTAAGTTTAACCCGACTACCTCTCAATACAATCACTCAGTCTCGCTCTTCAAATCTCAGCAAATAATTCCAAAATAAATGACTTCTTCACCACTAAAAAAACACTAACAACCAAGTGCTTTTTCGAGTACAAAAAAATTGGGACTACTCGACTTTTCTAACCAATTCATACTTCATAAGCACTTTTCCAAGTCCTAACCTTTCCTCAACAAAAACAATAAAAAAAATGTATATACAATGAACTCTTTCTTTCTTTTCTTTTTTCTTTTCTTTTTTTAATTAATATACGCAAAAACTTTTGATAACGTATGCAAAAATGGTTTTTTTTTTTTTTTCCTTTTCATAACTAGAAAATAATAACTAAAAACTAGGAGAGGGTTTTCTTGACTTCTCACCTATCACTTCTTATTCCTTTCATACTCTTCAAATATCCACTAATTTTACCACTTAATTCCCAAGATTTTCCCAAATTTACCTTCCAATCCTCCTCTCTCTTACTCACTTAGTCCAAATAAGGCCAAAGGTTTAAATCGGACGATATTTGGCTTGTAATGTAGGGATATGAAAGAATAAGGTTATAAAGCTCAAGTGGGCTAACTAGGGACAAACTTTCAACATTTTTTTTTTCTTTTTTTTTTTTTTGGGTCAAAGGGGATAACTTTTAAGGCACAAAAATAGGCTAAATTAAAAAATTGCCTAAGATCATTTCCTAGGTCACAACATATACTTGACATATTCTTAATAGAGAATCAAGGCAAGTTCTAGAAACCCATGCATGTATCCAATCAATTCACACCGAAAGAATAAATATATTACTCCAAAAATGGGAGTACAAGTTAGTCTCAAAATTCTCACACAATATATGTTGATCAAATGTTCTAAGTGCAAGCTCAATTTTATCTCAAAATACCTATCATGCTCGACTATGTGCCAATTTTATAAATTTTTTAACACGTCACCATCTATCTTTCCCCCTTTTTGTTCTTTTTCCAAATCACTTTTTTACGAACCAAAATCTCAGGTTTTTTTTTCCTAAACTCCTAGACTCCAATAAACTTAAAACATAAAGCAATAAAAGTACCTATAACCAACACAAACACAAATTTAACTAGCAATGGGTTCACAAGCTCGACTCAAGATCAACTTCACACACGTGGGCTTACAGACCTAAAATAAACATATCACATAAAACAGAAGAAATCAAGTAAGAAAATAACAGAAATAGATATAAATAGCGGTCAAGACGTACCACTATACACCCCCTCCCCCAAACTTGGTTAAAGACCAATGTTTGTGGGAAAAGCGTGGTACCCCTTGGTGCTAGCTTACAGACTATGGCTCAAGTGGTGGTTGGAAGCTATGTTTGCTCCAATGTTTGGCCTATCGCGCCCCACCGGATGTCTTGCTATTGTCTTTGTTTCTCACTATAGCGACCATGTGTCATAGCTTCATTAATTTTGTGTTATGTCAATTCCTAAAACACAAAAATAACTAAAAACAAACGTAAAATCATAAATAGAAAAATTAACACAAAAATAATAAATATCGGGTTGCCTCTCGAGTCCCGACAAGCGCTAAGATTTTCGTCTTCAGCCAGAAGACCCCTCGGTTTCTTTACTAACCAAAGCCCAACCAACTACGTTAACTTGCTCTCTAGTTAAGACTCTATTTAGCAACTCTGAACTCTTCACAATAGTATAAACGACAACATGTGTCCTTTTCTTTTAGTCTTGCCCTATTATAAATGGGGAATGTGGCTACTTCGTTTTGAATACAAAAAATCAATTTTCCTTTAGGCATGTCTATCACAGCTTGACTTGTTTCCAAGAATGATCGAGCTAAAATGAAAGGGAAATCCATATTCCCTTGCATGTCAACAACTGGAAAATCACTAGCGAATTTAAAAATTTCAACTCGATCAAGCACATCCTCGACTACCCCCAATGGCTTTGGTAATGATCCATCCGCCAATTGGATAGTAGTAGAGGATTACTTTAGTATCCCTAATCCTAATTGTGCATACTTTTTTAGAGACATTAGATTGAAACTTGATCCTAAGTTACACAACACATTTTTGAACAATTGACTACCAATAGAACAAGATATGGAAAAAGTCCCTGGATCTTTCATTTTGGTTGCCCTTTTTGTGTGAGTGTTTGTGGGCTTTGGGGGCCTCGTGACTTCCTTCTTCGTTGCCTCTTTCTCGGTGTGCATCGTCTTTGAATCCTTTAGCACATAATCAGCTTCTATAACACTTCTATTCGGAGACTCTTTCATGGCCCCCTTATTCTCAATTTCCTCTTTGGATTTGTCCAATCTTGGTTTTGTTTAACATTGGCGAAATTGAGGATTTTTTTTTTTTTTTCAAAAAATTTCTTCAAAAAGGAGATATTAGGTTAATAAGGTATTGGAAGTGTTGTCAATGATGATGCATAAATGTTTTTTTGATTGAAAATGTGATATATGCACACACTTATTTTGGAACAAAGGGACAAATCATAATATATAAGCCGGTGAGCTTTTGAGCCAAAATGAGGAACTCCTATTTTCGGAGGTCAATATTTTCCTTGACTTGTGTGATGTTGATCATATGCATAGCACCTCTAGAACTTGCCTTGAGTCTACTTCAAATCATGTGATATATTTATGAGCATTGAAAATGATTTAGGCAACCTTTGATTTTAACCTATTTTTTAGCCTTAAAATTCGTCTTCTTACCCCTTTATACGAATTATCCCTAGTTAGCCAAGTTGAACTTGTAGCCTTTCTTGATAGCTCAAGTTACAAGCCATCTCCATCTTTTAAGCCTTTTTCACATGCTTGGATCGAATGAGTCTGAGAGAGGAGTTCGGAAGGTAGATATAAGTGAGAGCTACGAAAATCTTGAGAGTGAGATGATGAATATAGAGCAGGGAAGAGAAGAAGAAAACAAAATAAAAATCGAGCATCGGCTGCAAAAAATAAATTAATAAATAAATTTCGATTGAATGTTTATAGTTCAGGATCAAAGAAAAGAGTCAAACGATCCAATGATAGAACTTACTTTGATTGAGTTAGAAGTCAAAGATTTTCTAACTCACATTTTATGGAAAATAGTTGGTTGTGGTGATTTGGAGAAGGTGAAAGAAACATAGAAGTGTCGAAAAGGTGAAAAAGGAGTGGGAGTAAAATTTATATGAGGGCTAGTTGAGTGCAACTCAATCGATCCAAGTTATGTCTCTACATCCAAACATATCTCACCTTGTCCAAAAAGCCTACATTACAACTAAAACAAAATACCTTTCCGATTCTCTACTCGTATTTATCAAGGTGATAGAGAGATGAGACAATAGGCAAGCATATGGTGGGGCATGCATATGTATACAACTCGAGCGATACACCATCCTGTTATATACACTTGAGTGCTTGAGTGATACACTTATCTGTGAGGATATTGTGAGGATTTCAAAAGTTCCTTAACTTGTGATATCACATAGATAGAATGTGTTCCTGGTCTGAGCCATACACTTCTAAGTAAAATCAGTAATACCTATATCTTTTCCTCCAATTGAGAAAGAAAATCCTCATTGTTTTATTTTATTTGCTCGAGGACGAGCAAGGTTCTAGTTTGAGGGGGTTAACAAATGGGGCTTTTAGGGAGAGAAACATGCTTAGAATAAGCGTTTTATTGGCATATCTGTAGATTCTAAGCACCCATTTATTACATTCTTCATATATTCATTCTCTTGTCGAAAAACATCTCTTTCAAGCATTTTTGTAGGTAAAACAGGTGTAAAAGAGACGACGAGTGGAAGAGAGCCGAAGAAACAAGCAAAAAAAACTAAAGGCTGAAAAAAGGGGGGCAAAGAAAATAGTTTCTAGGCCGTGCACGGTCCGTGCAAGCAGAAGGCGAGAAAAATGCCCATAGCTCGGCGCACGGTAACGACCGTGCAGCCCTGAATGGGCCGCGCAAGAGATAAAAAAGATGGGAGATTTCAGGGTATCGCACGGTCACAACCGTGCAAACTTGCACGGACTGTGCACAACTTCCGGAAAAGTGGACTTTTAGCCCCAAAAGTCCCTTTTTTGGCCCATTTAGCTTAAAAAGCCCCAAATGCGTATTGAAACCCTACCTTTTTCAGATTTTTTACTAGCACACTTTCATATTACATACTTCTAGAGAGAGATTTTCTTGGAGAGCAAGTTTGGGGTAAAAAGCTCTTTGTTCAAGAACAAGTAAAAATTAATTAAGTTTTATCTTTCCTTTTTCATTAAATATTTGTATAAACATGATTATGTCGATATATTTGTGTTTATCCTTTATTATGATTATGGTTGGCTAAATTTACTTAATCTGGGTTTAGAAAGTAGATTATGAGCGATTAGTGATTATTAGCCGATTAATTCAATTCAGTGTTATGCTATTAATTGATTAATTGTTTTAAATGTTTGTTGAATGATTTGATCACTTGTTTAACATTTTATTGAGGATAAAATTGGAACCGAGAGGGTATTTTTAGTCTAAGAGCACATTAATCAACATGATTAGCAATAGAATCGAGAGATTTGAGTTAATTATGGGAACCTTGATCTTAGGAACAATTGGGAGTTGTATTTGATTAATCGATCGAAGACGACGATTAATCTCATATAATCAACACGTAATTCGCTCCGAGAGGAGGTCTTGCATAAAATTGTGATCATTTCTTAATACATAGCATTCAGTTTAAAAGTTTGATTAATTGGATTAATAGTGATTAGATGCCGATAATTGAAATCTAAGCCTAGATTACCTTTAATAGATCATTTTACCCCTATAGTATGTCCGTCTAGAAATCTTGCTAGTTTAATTCCTAATTTAATATACTTTTAGTTTAAAAATTACCAAAAACCATTTACTCGATCGTCTAGTTAGCCACTTGATGTTTATTGCAATTTACTTACTGATATCAATACCAATCCTCGTGGAATCGACCTTGTGCGTACCTAGTGCTATAGCAACACCGTACACTTGTGGTTGTCGCATTAGTATCTAATCTAGTAATATGTTTGGGAGAATATAAGAGTTTCTTATGGCTTTTTCTCTGGAGGATGCTGTTGTTTTTTAGCAATGGTTGAATCTGTGAGATTACTTTCCTAACATGTTGTTAGAAGTTATTACTTCTCTTTCCAGAAAGAATGCTTGGGTTGCTTCCTAACTTACAATAACTAGATTTTTTAATTTTGGATAGTAAGTTGAGGAATAAACAGAGTATAAAACTGGTTGAAGTCCACATTCTTCTTATAAACCAAATATTAAATCAATAAAAATATTTTCTTAAAATGGCATCATTTGGTGTAGATACAACATATGTTGATGTTATTGGATATTGGGATTGTGTTTTCCAGGTCCAAGTGGTATACAATGCAATGAGACTAGATGATGTAGGCCTAAGTGTATTTAGGAGTACATAAAGACAACTAGGATAAAATTCATTTAGTTGGTATTGCCATTTTGTGCTTTAGTTGATTCTAATGTTGGTTATATGATGAGTCATTAGAATTGTTCTCGTAAATATAATATCTTACCAAATGTGGATTTATAATTTATTATAAGTTTGATTTTGGTTGTTTGTTAAAAAATGAGGTTTTTCAATCCCCATTACAAAATAAAGTCCTTCCATCCACTCTCTTTAGCTGCAATACTTGCGGGTGGTTCAGAAGCAGCACCAACTTCTCGTGAACATTGCTATTATGTAACGCTGCAGAAATGGAGGTACCGAATTATGAGTTAATTTCATTCGTGATGAGTTAGTTTTTGAGCTATTGAAGAAGAACCTCAAGATGTACTTAGTTAAATATCTATTATTGCATATTTTATTGAACATGTTGTTACTTCTTGTAGGCGTTTCCTATACTTTTACATATATGTTCAATCAATATGTTAAAATTATACTATCAGTGACTTTTCATTAGCATTTGGAGAGATATACATTTATCTTAATTTTCTACCAGACTTCTCTTTTTATTATCTGTGTTTGATTTTAGTATAGTGATTCATTCTTTTGTGAATCATATTGTCAATTTCTAACATTTTTTAATAAAGAATGACCAGTTACAATAGTTTATCCATGTAATATCGTTTCGTAATCTGTAAAAAAATTATAAACGAGGTTATAAAGCTCGAGTTAGCACAAGAATTCCAACTGTGATGGGCCCATCATTTGCTTATATCATATTAGTGTTGGCTATCATTAACAATCTATCTAATACCAACTTCTCAAATGAGCATGATGTAAGTAAATTTGGTTATTATAAGTATTAGGATGTTTGTATTTATTTTGTATTTCATCTTGTATCTTACTATCCCACATCTAGTGTTTATAGTTGTTTCTCATATGTTGTACATGTATATCTATTCTTCTCCAGTGTGTAGAAAATATTTTTTCCCTTAATCTTCTCACTCTCTATATGGTATCAAAGCCACAGGCTAACGCCCCTTTCTTTTCTCTCTTTTTTTATCCTAAAGATCTATCACCATCTTTTCCTTATTTCCTACCATAACAAAATCATACCCACCCCCATCATCTCTTCTTCTCCCTCTCTGCACTCACTGCATCTCTTACATCTCTCCCACGGCAGCACAAACTCCCACCATTGCAGCTCCCACTGCTTCATCCCTCATTACCTTCAACACAGGCACTCAACTCCCTATCAAACTCACCCACACCAACAACACGGCGTAGCGGTTTCAAGTTCAAACCTTTCTCGCGGGTTATGATCTACTTGGTTTTGTCGATGGTTCGCACCCCTGTCCACCCTCCATCGTCCAAATTAATGAGATCATCTCTCCGAATTCGGCTCACGCCCTATGGATTCGTCAGGATCAACTGATCCTCTCCGCCATTATCGGTGCCATCACACCCTCACTCATACCATTTATTGCTTCGGCCAAAACATCGAGTGATGCATGGACGATCTTGGCAGACATGTATGGTAAACCGTCCCATGGTCGCATCCTTTCTCTGAAAAATCGTCTTCATAATCCCATCAAAGGTACCAAATCTATCACTGAATTTTTACAAGAAATCATAGGCACGATGGACGAATTATCTCTGTTAGGAGTTGCGACAAATTCTGAGGATTTGGTTCTCAAAATTCTTTATGGCCTTGACGACCAATACAAAGAACTCGCCCACGCCGTTCAAGCTCGAGATCAGCCTATTATTTTTAACGAACTCCATGACAAACTTTTGAGCACCGAGGCTCAACTTCAGTCCCGTAATCTCTTCTCCCACAACCCGCCAGCCACTGCCCTTGTTGCTGGTCCCGGTTCAGCGGCATCTTCTGGCCAAGACAAGCAACAACGACCCCCTGTCAACTTCCAGCGAGTCTCACACCAGCCTTCCATGCCAAGGACATAACAACAGCCTATTCTCTCGGCTGCACCTTCAGGCCCTCATCCGTATCTTGGCAAGTGTCAACTGTGTGGTACGCATGGTCATTCGGCCAAGCGATATACTGTCTTCACATATACTCCGGTAGCTACACCTCAGCATCATCGTTTCAGCTCTCCCTCCACTCATACAACCGTCTTCTCTGGCCAACCTGATTGGATTATCGACTCCGGTGCTTCTCACCATATCACCTATGACCTTGCCAATTTATCAATCCATGTGCCTTATCAAGGGGGTGATAGTGTTGAAATTGGGGATGGTAAAAATCATCATATTGCACATATGGGGACTATCCGCTTTCCTTTTGTTCCCTCGTTGCAATTCAAAAATAGTTTGCATGTTCCGACCATGTCAAAAAATTTAATTTCCATATCTCAGTTGTGTGATGACAATGAAGTTCTAATTACCTTTTCAAAATCTGAATTTCAGGTGAAGGATCAATCTTTGAAATGCAATAAAATACATTCTTTGCATTTTAAAATATTTTTACCAATTTTAATTTAGTTTAAATTGCAAAGTTATTTGACTTTTATGATTTTATTTCGGAAAATAAGTGTGACCGCGGTGTACCAGGTCGACTGCACTTCTAGCACCGAAAGGATGGAAGTTAAAAATATATGATGTTGAAATCTAAAATAACATCGGGCTTAAGAAATAAGAAACATATTTAATTTATAACATAATATATATTATATACATATAATACATGTACACGTGTGTATATATATATATACACACTCACATAACTAAATAAAATACATATTAAGTAATAAGAATATGTAATAATAAAATAATATTATACTTAACATCTTTTTTTAAAAAAGAATTATAACATACATATATATATATATATATATGCATAACCTAATAATATAATAATAATACGGTATGATATACTATATATATGGTATGTTATATTTAGTATCAAACTTTCAGCGTATCACAATTAGTTTCTAAGTATCTTGGAAGTTAAGTACAGATTCCCACATCAAAGAAAAATAAAGATAATTTGCAGATTGAGACTATATATATAAGATGCCCTTCTTTCTTAAACATATATAAGTAAGCCCTTCTTTCTTAAACATATATAAGTAATAAAAGGAATTCTTTTAACTAGGAGGTCCTTATAAGTTTATTTTCGACAACGCTCGGACCGGTGATTTGGGAAGTTGTCGTATAGTGTTAAAATCTTTTGAGGTATGTCTTCTTTAATAATTTTCTTTCTTATTGTTTTTATAGTTTATATAGATTTAAGAATTTAATTATTTTCTTGATTTAAGTAGATTAATAAGTTTAGTTATTTCTTTTAGGTTATGTTAGGTAGTTATTATTTAAGATGTATGTTTGTTAGTTTAAAATATTGATTAATGTAGTTAATAATTTAAATTTAATAGATAATTAGGCCTTTTAGGCCTTTTAATTTAGAACTATAATTTATAACAACTTGGCTTATGTGTTAGAGATTGTAAAAAATAGTTATAATTCAAGGATAATTCCACACTTAATTATTTTTAATAATAAGCCCGATAAGTAATAATAATTCATTAAACAACGTGTGCTAGGTGTAGTGCGGCCAGGCCTTGAGATGTACGCGGCTTACCTACTAAAAAAAAAGTATAAAAGGTGGGTAACTGGGCTATATGTAAGTACATTATGCTACTGAACTTGTACTTTGATAAATATGTTTGCCTTCAGGCTTATTGATGTGATACCTCTTAAGTCGTAACATTGACTTTTGAGAAAGGCTCTTAAGTTGTAACATTGGCTTTTGAGTAGGCCTTGGGAGTCGTAAGATATACCCTAAGTATAGCAATATGGCTTTTGAGTCGTAAGATGGGCTCCTAAGTCAAGGATATATTTATTATTGTGCATATTCATTTAGTATAACTGCTTACAAAGTTCCCACTGAGTTTATACTCATGCCCATAATTACAAATCTTCAGGTTAGTTGAGCGAGGTGGCGGGGCTGTTGCGGCAAAGGTCACCGGGTTCCTTTTTCTACCCGCAACTTTAAGACGTTTTTGCCTTTTCTATGTATATAAATAAGTTTATGTGTCATAAAATCCAGACGTTTTTATTTTCTTAGAAACTGTGAACCAGTTGTGTAAATATGTTTTGGCAGTGTTTTATTGTCAAAAAAAATTTCTGCTTTTATCCAATAAATATTATATGTCACACTTCGCACTTTATCTGATTTATTACTTAATTAAAAGAAACGAAAAATTTAGTAGCACTTCAATCCCGAATTCACGAGATTGGGGCACTACAGAGTGGTATCAGAGCGGGTCTACTTTTCTGTATACTTGTTTTATAAAATAAAATCGAGGGGAACCATGACTTTTCCAATAGACCGACCCTCGCTCCAAGGTATGTATATTTTACTATTACTTTGTATGATTTGGAAATGTTTTACTTCGAATTTACATTTCATAAAATCACATGATATTTGTGAGATGTCCTTGAAATTTTACCACCAATTAGGAAACCAAATTAGAGATTTTGATCCATATTTCTTCTTTATGATAGGATGGTTCGTAGGAGGCAAATGGCTAGAAAACAAGTAATATATAGACGCAGAGTACTTGCCGATGGAAATATGTCATCACCTGCAATATCTATTTATCAGGGGTCTAGGCAGGGAGCACGTCAGAATATAGAAGAATATATTGTCATGTTATAGGGATGCCGCAATAATGCTATACGCGAGGGACACTATATTAACGAGCATGAGGCAGCAGTGCACCTAAGAGAAACTGTCCTGCCATCCCTTAGAGCAATCGCCCATCGGATTTTATGATAACATAATTACGGTAGACTATATTATTGGACCAGTTATTGATTATAAATGTTTTGGACTTCGTCTGGCAGTAGCTGTCAAGAACCGATAAAGGTGTCTCACTACTGCAGATCAAATGGAGAGAGAGGCTGAAAACTAGAAGTAAAAGGCAGACCGGTATAATGAAGTTGCAGCTAGCAAGCGTTTAGATGATGTTGCTAACGAATATCTTGTTGGGCGTGCTAGAGAATTAGAAGAGTTCCATCGGGAATATGCAAGATTGCAGCGTGAGGAAGCAGGCATAATAGAAGAAGATGAGGAGGAAGAGGATCCTTCAGAAGAAAGTTAACTTAATAGGTCTATAGGGTCAAATCCTGGTGAGAGCATACCAACTAGGGGTCGTCGTGTGCGTACCCCACCAGCAGAGAACCAGGCAGGCCCCAGTATTTGGTTCTGATATAATTAGAAACCTAGAGGATTTACATATAGTAATAGTTGATAGCTTTTGGATAGTGACGCTTAGTACATGACTAGACCGTAAGTACCTTTTGCTGGTAGAAATGTATATAAGTCATCCTTTTAATCATGCTTATATTTTTGCTCGTATAAGCATGATAAACCAATCGACGTTTTGTATGTACTCAATGCCCTAACCTTCTATTTGTAAGGGTTAGAGTACTAAAACCATTGTACTCATTGTATATATTAATAGACTTGTAAACATAATATCTTCTATGTATATGACTTGCTTATAAATTATTCGGTGTGTTAAACAAAGGGTATATACGCATATAACTAAGTATCATTACTTTTTTTCCCAAAAGTATGGCAGCACGAGGAAGACCACGTAAACATGCACAAAATGAAAATGAGCCATTTGTCGGGCCAGCTGGTGAGAGGCAACCGCCACCTGCTGTTGAAGTACAAGGAGCGGATTTTGCACGGGAGTTCCTGAACTCTCTTCAGGGACTCATACAACAAATACCAGCTAACCAAAATGTACCAAATCCACAGAACAGGGTGTCAATACTAATGCCATTATAGAGCAATTTCGTCTTTTTTTGCCACCAAGATTCAGAGGTAGCAAAGGACCTTTGGTAGCTGAGGAGTGGATTCTTGAGCTTGAAAGAATATTTGACCATATGGAATCAGCTGAAAATAAAAAAGTTTCATGCGCAATATTTCAACTCGTAGAAGATGCTGGACACTGGTGGAAAACACACGAGCGAACAATGACGAATGAGCAAAAGCAAAATGTGACCTGGAATTATTTTAAGAACATGATAATGGACCGTTACTTTCCACATCTATCCGTGACCAAAAGGAAATTGAGTTTGTCAATCTAAAGCAGGGAACCCTTCTAGTAATGGAGTATGAATGACGTTTTAATCAATTATCAAAATATGCTCCACACTTGGTTGATAAAGATGAGAGAAAAGCAAGACGTTTTGAGAGGGGTTTGCGTCCATAGATCGGAGGTATCGTGTCGGGTTTGAAACTGTCTGCATACCATGAAACGTTTGAACGAGCGCATACTGTATCCCTTAGCCAGAATTTAGAATACAACCAGAAACCTGTAGAGCAACCCGGGAAAAGAAAATGGGATTTTAGAGATAGGAATAAGACTAACCACATTGTGAAGAGGGCAAATCCAAGGGGAAGACCAGGACCAAATGCAATTCCGATATGTCCTAATTGAAATAAGCACCACTATTGAGAATGTTTGGTGGGAAAGAATGTTTACTATAAGTGTCATCGACCAGGACATAGGTATTGGGAGTGCACTACCGTGCAGATCAAAGCGCCACAAAATGTTTATGCACCAGACAAGAAATTAGGGAAGGCACGTGTTTTTGCTCTAGCACAAGAAGAGTTAACGGAGGAGAATGAAAACATGGCAGGTATGCTACTTGTATTCGATCTTCCGGCATATATTTTGTTTGATACTGGTGCATCACATTCTTTTATATCCGAAGATTTTAAGAAGAAATTAGGCCTGAATTGTATTACAAATGGAGAGGAGTTGATAGTGAGTATTCCCTCGGGAAAGACTATTAGGTCTAAGGATATCGTGACTAGTGTGAAGCTTTTGATAGGTAACCAAGAACTGGAAGCCGATCTATACGTATTAGAGATGAAATATTTTGATGTTATTTTATGTATAGATTGGTTGACAAAGAATAAAGTAACAATCCGATGTTTTGAGCGTGAAATAGATTTTGAAAGAACAATAGGATCCAAATTCACCTTCTACGGAGCCAAAACTAATACCAAACCGCGTATTGTGTCAGCAATGAAAGCTGTAAGAATGTTACGGAAAAGAGGAAATGAAGGTTACCTAGTAAATGTAATGGAAAGTAATATTGTTGAGGTTACACCTACTAATATACCAACGGTGAGAGATTACGTGGACGTATTTCCAAACGAGTTGCCTGGAATACCTCTTGATCGACAGGTTGAATTCACAATAGATTTGGTGCCTCGACTTGCACCTATATTTAAAGCACCTTATCGAATTGCGCCTAAAGAATTACAAGAACTCAAAATACAGCTTCAAGAGCTACTGGACAAGAAGTTCATCAGGCCAAGTGTCTCTCCCGGGGGAGCCCCTGTGTTGTTCGTGAAGAAAAAAGATGGATCACTTAGAATGTGCAATGATTATCCGGAACTCACCGCCTAACAATCAAGAATAAGTATCCCTTGCCAAGAATAGAAGATCTTTTTGACCAACTAAAGGGAGCTAGCGTGTTCTCAAAGATCGATCTCAGATCGGGCTACCACCAACTCAAGGTCAAAGAATGTGATATTTCTAAGACAACCTTTAGAACACGATATGGACATTATGAGTTCATAGTAATGCCTTTTGGATTGACAAATGCACCCGCAGTATTCATGGATTTGATGAATAGGGTATTCCATCCTTCTCTGGACCAGTCTGTCATAGTTTTCATCGATGATATTCTAGTATACTCAAGAGATAAAGAACAACACGAGAAGCATCTTAGAACTATAATAGGTACCTTACAACAGGAGAAGCTTTATGCTAAATTTAGCAAATGTGAATTTTGGCTAGATCGAGTTGTTTTTCTAGGCCATATTATCACGGCTAGTGAAATCAAAGTGGATCCTGCCAAAGTTGAAGCAGTAATGAATTGGAAAGCTCGGAAGAATGTGAATGAGATCCGAAGTTTTCTGGGTCTAGCTGGTTACTATAGAAGATTCATCCAAGATTTCTCAAAGATCGCTAGGCCTTTGACTCAATTGATAAAGAAGAGCCACCAATTCCACTGGACTGTCGAATACGAAAACAAACTTCCAAGAGCTTAAGCAGAGACTCAAAACTACGCCAGTTCTAACTATCCCTGACGGATCAGAAGGATTTGTCATTTACACCGATGCCTCAAAGTTAGGCTAGGATGCGTATTGATGCAACATGGAAAATTCGTCGCTTATGCCTCGAGACAATTGAAACCCCATGAGTTAAACTACCCTATACATGACCTAGAACTAGCTGTTGTTGTTCACGCATTAAAGATATAGCGTCATTATCTCTATGGTGGGAAATGTGAAATCAACATAGGCCATAAGAGTCTAAAGTACTTTTTCACACAAAAGGAACTCAACATGCGCCAAAGAAGATGGTTGGAGCTAGTAAAGGATTATGATTGCACCATCCACTATCATCCGAGCAAGGCAAACATCGCAGCTGATGCACTTAGTAGGAAAAATGAAAGTCATATGGCCACTCTCCCAACATAGCAAGAGCTATTATTAATAGAATTTGCTAAATTGAATCTAGAATTTGTGAATTTAGGCCATACTACTACTATGATCACAGCATTAAGCATACAACCTACCTTGAGAGATCGAATAAAGGTAGCACAAAACACTGACAAATTCCTCCTCAAGATGAAACCCCGGGCAATTGCAGGAACCATCAAGGGGTTCTTTGTAACACCAGATGGGACTTTAACATACAAAGGAAGATTATGTGTACCTAAGGATGATGACGTAAGGAAGGAAATTCTTGAAGAAGCTCACAATACCCCGTACACAGCTCATCAAGGAGGGACAAAAATGTTCAAGGACCTAAAAGAGATCTATTGGTAGAGAAATATGAAACGATCAATAGGGCAATTTGTTGAAAGATGTTTAACATGCCAACAAGTTAAAGCAGAACACCAGCGACCTTCAGGACTCTTACACCCTTTAGAGATTCCCGAATGGAAATGGGAGCACATAACAATGGACTTTGTTACCAGACTACCACGAACAACAAAAAGGAATGAAGCCATTTGGGTGATCATTGACAGACTTACAAAGACAGCACACTTTATTCCAGTAAGAATGACGCTTAACATGGATCAACTTGCTCAACGTTACATAGACGAGATTGTTAGATTACACGGAGTACCAGTGACCATAGTGTCGGACAGAGATACACGTTTCACCTCAAAATTCTGGAGAAGTCTACAAACGGCCATTGGGACAAAGCTCAACTTCAACATATCATATCATCCACAAACTAATGGATAGTCAGAAAGAACAATACAGACACTCGAGGATATGCTTAGAGCTTGTGTACTAGACTTTGGAGGAAGCTAGGAAACATATTTGCCACTAGGAGAATTTTCTTATAATAACAGTTACCAAGCTACTATAATAATGGCACCATATGAAGCACTCTACGGGAGAAGATGTAGATCGCCGATTTACTGGGATGAATTTGGAGAACGAAAGGTCTTAGGCCCGAAAATCATCGAAAAGACCATTGGAGTAGTAACTAAAATTCGAGAAAGAATTAAGGCTGCCCAGGATCGACATAAAACATACGCTGACACGCGAAGGAAGGATCAAAAATTCAATATTGACGATTCGGTTTTTCTCAAAATGGCACCAATGAAGGGAGTAATACGGTTCGGGAAGAAAGGGAAGTTGAAACCTAATATTGGCCCATTTGAGATTCTAAATAGAATTGGAGATGTCGCCTGTAAGTTAGCTCTACCGCCAAAACTTACCAATATCCATAATGTCTTCCATGTATCAGTACTTAGGAAGTATGTTCCAGATTCAAGTCACATTATTCATCATGAGAATCTGGAGGTCGATAAAAACCTCACTTAAGAAGAGAACCCCATTGCTATCCGAGGAAGAAAAATCCACACTTTGAGGAATAGAGAGATTCCCTTAGTACTAGTGCAATGGAGTAGACATGGGAAGGAAGAAGCTACTTGGGAACGAGAATATGAGATCTTAGCAAAATATCCGAATATCCTAAACCAGGTACAATTTCGAGGAAAAAAAAAAGGGAGACTGTGAAATCCCGAATCTTTGAAATGCAATAAAATACATTCTTTGCATTTTAAAATATTTTTACCAATTTTATTTTAGTTTAAATTGCAAAGTTATTTGACTTTTATGATTTTATTTTGAAAAATAAGTGTGACCGCGGTGTACCAGGTCGACTGCACTCCTAGGATGGAAAGGATGGAAATTAAAAATATATGATGTAGAAATCTAAAATAACATCGGGCATAAGAAATAAGAAACATATTTAATTTATAACATACTATATATTATATACATATAATACATATTAAGTAATAAGAATATGTAATAATAAAATAATAATATACTTAACATCTATTTAAAAAAAATTATAACATACATATATATATATATATGTATATATATATATGCATAACCTAATAATAATATAATAATAATAACAAGGTATGATATACTATATATATGGTATGCTATATTTAGTATCAAACTTTCAGCATATCCCAATTAGTTTCTTAGTATCTTGAAAGTTAAGTACAGATTCCCCAATCGAAGAAAAATAAAAATAATTTGCAGATTGAGACTATATATATAGGATGCCCTTCTTTCTTAAATACATATAAGTAAGTCCTTCTTTCTTAAACATATATAAGTAATAAAAGGAATTCCTTTAAGTAGGAGGTCCTTATAAGTTTATTTTCGACAAAGCTCGGATCGGTGTTTTGGGAAGTTGTCGTATAGTGTTAAAATCTTTTGAGGTATGTCTTCTTTAATAATTTTCTTTCTTATTGTTTTTATAGTTTATATAGATTTAGGAATTTAATTATTTTCTTAATTTAAGTAGATTAATAAGTTTAGTTATTTCTTTTAGGTTGTGTTAAGTAGTTGTTGTTTAATATGTATGTTAGTTAGTTTAAAATATTTTGTAATGTAGTTAATAATTTAAATTTAATAGATAATTAGGCCTTTTAATTTAGAACTACAATTTATAACAACTTGGCTTATGTGTTAGAGATTGTAAAAAATAGATATAATTCAAGGATAGTGTATCACACTTAATTATTTTTAATAATAAGCCCGATAATTAATAATTATTCATTAAACAACGTGTGCTAGGTGTAGTGCGGGTCAAGCCTTGGGGCGTACGCGGCTTACCTACTAAAAGGCAAGCATAAAAGGTGGGTAACTGGGCTATTTGTAAGTACATTATGCTACTGAACTTGTACTTTGATAAATATGTTTGTCTTCGGACTTATTGATATGATACCTCTTAAGTCGTAAGATTGGCTTTTGAGAAAAGCTCTTAAGTCGTAAGATTGACTTTTGAGTAGGGCTTGGGAGTCGTAAGATTGGCCCCTAAGTCTAGCAATATGGCTTTTGAGTCGTAAGATGGGCTCCTAAGTCAAGGATGTATTTATTATTGTGCATATTCATTTAGTATATCTGCTTACAAAGTTCCCTTCTGAATTTATACTCATGCCCATAATTACAAATCTTCAGGTTAGTTGAGCGAGGTGGCGGGGCTATTGCGGCAAAGGTCACCGGGTTCCTTTTCCTACCTGCAACTTTAAGACCTTTTTGCCTCTTCTATGTATATAAATAAGTTTATGTGTCACAAAATCCGGGTGTTTTCATTTTCTTAGAAACTTTGGAACCACTAGTGTAAATATGTTTTGGTAGTGTTTTATTGTCAATAAAAATTTCTGCTTTTATCCGATAAATATTTTATGTCACACTTTCGCACTTTATCTGATTTATTACTTAATTAAAAGAAAAGAAAAAAATATTAGCATTTCAATCCCGAATTAACGAGATTGGGCCGTTACACCAGAAGTAGCCTTGGGGAAAGTCTCGTGGATTCTTATATGTGGTACCACCAAAGATCAACCCAGGGCTGCCAGTTGCACTCCCGTCCGTGTTTATCTTGACCAACCTAAAGGAGAAGGGGCATCTGACATAGATCGAACAAGAAGGAGGAGCAGGGGCCGTTGTAAGGCCAAGACGACGCAAACGAATGAGATCCTGGATAGAGGTCTGCATGCTACCAATGGCCAAGGAATCTACCTTAGGGACATAAGTCCAGAGTCGGGTAGAGCTCTGCTAGTAGATGAAGAAACATCATGGAAATAGCCTGATTACGAGAGAACTAAATAATTCATTTAAGTGAAACAAAAGCAACCCCCCATAAGGGGTGAAGCCGAGGATTGAAAAGAATGTTCATAACCTGTAAAAGAAGTATGTGAAAACCTCCATCAAAGTCCAAATGCACATCGAAAGCCCTACAGAAAGACTTAAATAAATGCAAAGTAAATGAGCAAAAAGAGAAAATATGACCAAGAGACTCCCCTAAAGATTGACAAAAGGGGGCAGATGGTGGGCCCATAGAATAAAAGAAGGAGCATGGGAGGATGACCGAATATGCTGATAGGCTAGTCGCGCGGTGACATCTCCTATAAGAGAGCATGTCTAAACTCAATAATCCACCGTCGAAGGAAAGAAGGCATAAGAGACAATATCTTATGCAATGTCTGGAAAGGCCAAGACGAAGTCTTCCGTAAGAAGCCAAGTTCCATCGACTAAGAAATCTGATATAGAATGAAAGAATGGACACTAAAGAGCTGCCAGAATGTGAATACGGTCTACACTAATGTAGCCAAGCCAGTTATCCAACCAGAAACGAACAGTCAAGTGGGAGCCAAAAATCCATTAGCCCTCCTAGTGTAACTTCCCCAGAAAGCACCGAATACCACCAAATATGGAAGAAGAAAAATAATAAGAACGTAGAGTCCTGTTTGGCTAGAGCCAACAAGTATGTAAGAAAACCATATCCAGAGAAGAGGAAAAGAGAACATCCCAAGTGAACCAGAGCAGAAAGGCATCATTAGCATGGTGTATCAAACGAAGCCCAGACCTCATTCCATCTTTGGAGAGAAAAACTTCTTCCGAGAAATGTTACAGTGCCTTCGCTTATTAATATCTCCAGTCTAGACGAAGTTGCTCATAGAGCACTCTAACTTCTTAAGCAAGGTGGGTGGCCACCTATTTATCATCATGATATAAACCAAAGAGTTGGTAATGACAGGATCAACCATACAATCCCTGCCAGCAAGAGAAAGAGAACCACCCAACCATCTAGCAAACTTGGCCGAAATCTCATCCGAGGCCTCCTGAAAGTACTCCACCTTGGGAGCACCAATGAAAAAGGGGCACCGAGATAAGTAGTGGGAAGATTTCCCACTGTGACGCTAAGCTCATGGCGAACCAGATATTTCGGCCACCTCTTCACATATTTACCCAAGAAGACCTTCGACTTGGCCGGAATAAAATGTTGAATTGAAAGAGAGCCATAGAGATGGTTTTAATTACAAGAAGTCACCGAGCAAAAGAGCATAATATCATCTGCATTAGAACAGATAAGAGAGACAACGAAGCCCATGCATAGCCACGGTAGGAGTCAAGAGACTGAGGGTAGCAACATGATCCAGTAAACGACCAAGAACATCCTCATCAATGAAGAAAAGAATGGGCGAAAGGGGATCACCTTGACAAACACCCCAAGAACAACCAAAATATCCTTTCGGCTCATGATTAACTAAGATATACAACTGAGCCAAATAAATTATAGTACGAATAAGGAGATGAAATGATCATGTAAACCCATAAGCTGAAGGACAACCAACAACTCCCAACGGACAATATCAAAAGCCTTACGAATGTTGATCTTCAGAGCTATGTTGCACATGAAGGGCGCCTTGCCGAAGTAGTTCATGCTCTCAGAAGAAAGAGCAATATAATCATGAATCCGACGACCAGGAATGAACCCATATTAGAAAGGTGAAATATATTGATGGATAATCTTATCCAAACGAGTGGCAAGGACCTTAGTGTAAATCTTGAAGAGGTAGTTGCCCAACACAATGGGGCAGAATTGATCAACTTTAAGAGAACCTGCCTCCTTGGGAATAATAATCATGAAATTGGAGTTAAGCCCCGTGGGTAAGAATCCAGTGTTGAAGAAGTAGCGAACAACCAAAGATATATCGGACTGGATAATCTCTTAGCAAGTGCGAAAGAAAATACCACCAAAACCATCCGGCCCGGGAGAACCTTCAAGGGGCATACCAAGGACGGGCTACTAAACCTAACCTTAGTAACCACACGACCAAACAAGTGCTGAAGGTGGCTCAAAATCTCCAAATTTCGAGGTTACCGGCGGCCTCACTAAACAAGTCAGAATAGGACCCCCCACCAAGTGATAACAAATGTGTTGCTCGTCATACGTGATTATGCCATCAATGGACATACACTGAATCCAAGGACGGGCCTCCGCAATGTGATGTAACCTGTGAAAGAACTGGTGGTTGCGGTCCCCATCCTTAAGCCACAAAAGCCCACTACAACAAATATGGTAATAGACTGCACCCAATAGACCTCGATTTTTAATGAAAGTGTAGTCTATTTGAGTATTAACAACACTTTTGGGTGAAAGTGTAGTCTATTAACGTAAAAATTCGCTACGGTTGGGCATCGATTTTTTTATAAGTGTAGTATATTAGCGTATTCTTTAGCAAATAGACTATGTTTTGGACTATAGTTTATTCAAAGTGTAGTCTATCAGTAAAAAAATTCACTAATAGACTACACTTTGTAGTCAACGGTTTTTACAAGCGTAGTGTAGCTGCAAATAGTGATACACATCGCTTTAAAAACCGTAGTCTTGTAGTGTAGTAAATAATTTTCGTTTTCTTTTTTTTTTATTCTTTTTAGTATGTTAACTAAAGTTACTACACCCATTAGCAACTTTGGAACAAATTTTTTTTAAAAAATGTCTTGTTGGTAAGCGAAACACGTTTTTTCTACCCTAAGTTTCATTTCCTGAAACGTTTCATCACTTTCATTTCAATTTTTCATTTTTTGTCTTAGGATTTTCTGAACAGCCACTCTCCTTCCATCCTTCCTCTGGTCAAATTCACCGTCCCTGTTGAATTAACCGTCACCGTCTCCTTCGACTCCACCGTTAAACCGCCAATTTTTTCCTTCATTGAGGGTTTGGTAGCAGAACGAGGGCTAGGTACAAGCCAATTTTTCATCATTTATGTTTCCCTTTTATTTATTTATGTACTGTGCTAATTTGATGAATTTGTAGTTGTTCCCGAAAAATGCTCATAATTTAACGCAAATTCACCGTGGTCGTCGTCTTTCCCGTTAAATTCTCTATCATTTTCGTCGTCTCCTTTGCCTCCGCCGTTGAAGTACCTTCTTTGTCCACCAGTTTTAGTGAGGGCTAGTAGCAGAGCTAGGGAAAGGTACAATCCATCCTTTCAAAAATTATGTTTATCTCGGTTCCATATTTCTGTATTGGCCCATATTCATGATTTTGTACTTGTTCCTGACAATCTGTTTAATTCATAATGCATTATAAATTAATAAATCAGCTGAAAACTTACTCAAAAAATGGTTCAATCTCCTCACAGTTTTGGAAGAAAAACCATTGGGTCGCATTAAACTCATCTTCCGATAGTTCAACGTATGTAGTTGCTCCAAAATGCCGACATTTTTGGGAGAAGATCAGTAGATTATCATCAATTCCTGTATCATAGTTACGCTCATCTCGGTTGAACCTAGTTTCAATACCCTTCAAGTACATCGAACAGAACGTTCGACACTCCTTTGCGATGTATGCTTCTGCAACTGAACCTTCGAGACGAGCTTTATTCCATGCGTTGTGCTTTAGGCTACCCAAAAACTTAACAAAATAAAGTCAAACATGTTTCAAATGATACATTTCACATAACTATATTTAGTATGTATTCCCTCTTACCTTTCCATTAGATACATCTATTTGAACTATGCGAGTCCACCGATTAATGCCTCACTTGGTAAATGAACGGTCAAAAGTACCGTGACATCAAAAGAGACAGGTGGATATACTTGTTCAAGTTTACACAAAATTAAACAAATATCTTCTTTCATTTTCTCCAGGTCACTTCATTTTAGCTTTTTACAACATAAGCGTTGAAAGAAATGGCCTAACCTAGCAAGAACATTCAAGACATCCTTATTTAAGGACCCACGGATAGGCATGTCAAAATTGATCCGCCCCGCCCCGATCCGCTCCGATCCGAGGCCTTTGGGGTAGAGCAAAATCCGCCCCGATGAAGAATGGGGCATGCCCCGTCCCGCCCCGCCCCATCCACGGGGCGGGTTAGATACGGGTCAGGGATCTCGCCCCGCCTCGCCCCGCCCCGGCCCGCCCCTATGTATGTATAATTTTTTTAAATATATATTATGTATTATTATATAGATATGTATATATATACAAAGAAATATAAAATATATATATGTATTTATAATATAAAATTTTATATATAATATGTTATTTATATGTCTAGCTAATATATTAGATTATGACTAGATCTAGTAAATTTAAATAATTAAATTCTATTTTTTAATAATTAAATTTTAAAAAGAAACTAAAAATATTGAAACAAAGCTAATGTAAACCTAAAAATTAAAATCCTATTGACAAAAAAAAAAAAGCAAGTTTTTTAACAAAAAAAACTAATTTTTTTTATTAAAAAAAAAAAAAAGATAGGGGCGGGGCGGGGCGGATCCGTCCCGGGCGGGGCGGGTCAGAAAATCTAGAAACCCAACCTGACCCGCCCCGTTGACATGCCTACCCACGGATACCAGTAGGAAGTATTCTTTGTAAGAGTACATGGTAATCATGACTTTTCAATCCAGATATCTTTTGATCGCTCGTATTAACACAACAAGATATGTTAGAAGCATACCCATCAGGAAACTTAATCGATCTCAAAAACTCACAAAATAATTGCCATTCTTTCTTTGTCATGACATAAGATGTAGGAGGCATCACATATTTTCCATCATTTCTCTTTTTCAAGCGCAACTCTTTACAGATATTCATGTCTTCCAAGTCTTGCCTTACCTTTACAATATTGTTTGGTTTCCCCTCTACACTCATCATAGTTCATAATATACTTTCACATATTTTGTTTTCGATATGCATTATATCTAAATTATGTCTTAATTTCAACTTAGTCCAATGCGGAAAATAAAAAAGAATGTTATTTCTCGTCCAATTCAACTCCTTAAGCTTGTTTTTTCTCTTTTTAAAAGTAAACTTCTGCAGTGTCCTATCTTATAATGTTTCCAACTGCTCTAGTATGTCCTCCCTAGTTAGTTCTTTAGGAGCTTCTCTATCTTCTCTTTTTCCATTGAACTTCTTGCTTCTCCTCCAAGCACGATTTTTCGGTAAATAGCGCCGGTATCTCATGTAACATACCTTGCTTCGTAATCCTACAGAATATGTCTCCACATTACAAATAACATACCTTTCTTCGTAGTCCCACAGAACATGTTTCCACATTACAAACTGGACATGCCATGTAACCGTTGGTACTCCACCCAGGTAGATCGCCATATGCTGGAAAATCATTTATTGTCCACAAAACAGCAACATGCAACTGAAAATTCTTTCTACTAGAAACATCAAAGGTTTCTACACCTTCAACCCACAATTACTTCAATTCTTCAACCAATGGTTATAAGTGCACATCTATGTCCTTACCAGGTGAATTATTTCCCGGTATAAGCAAAGACAACATTAAGAATGGATCCTTCACACAATCCAAGGGGGGGAAGATTCAGTGGGGCTAAATTACAGGCCACATGTTATAAGTGGTGTTTAAGTATCCAAATAGATTAAAACCATCTATTCCTAGTGCTAGTCTTACATTTCTTTGATCACTTGCAAACCGAGGGAACTCATTATCAAAGTCTTTCCATGCTAGGGAATCTGTCGGATGCCTCATATAATAAACATCAATGCATTTTTCTTTATGCCACACCATCTTTTTAGATGTTTTTTAGGAAATGAAGAGACATTGAAGCCTGGGTCTCAAAGGAAAATACGTTAAAATCTTTTGCGGTATCTTCTTCTCTTTATCATCATTTCCATCGAGATGTCCCACAAACAGGGCAAGCCTCAAAGTTCCGATTCTCCTTCCAAAATAAGGCACAATCGTACTTACACGCGTTAATAGATTCATATCCCAATCCTAAATCATGCAAAAATATTTTTGTTTCGTAATAAGTACCTAGTAGAGTCTCGCCATCGGGGAAAGCTGACTTCATCAACCTTAACATCACATCTATAGTTTTGTTGCTCAACCTATTATAAACCTTTAAGTGGAACAATTGGATTATGAAAAAAGTCCTTGAAATTTTATTGAATCCAAGGTACAATTCCTTTTTGGCATCTGACATGAGTGCTTCGAGATATGCTGGAACACCCCCATTATTGGCGTTTTCGTCAGTTGACATATTTTCAGTATACTCTTGATGATATCGCTCACCGAGGTTAATTAACAATTCTTCAACACCATAATTATCATCATCATCGACATCCCTATTTTCTTCACTCAAAACATTATCGGTCTGTTCACCTTCATTCGCATCCATATTTCTCGAGTCATTCAGATTAGATTCACCATGATGAAACCATGTAATGTACCCTAGATCTATCCCCCGCTACATAATATGGTGTTTCCCATTTTTTTTATCTCTTGACCCAAATGTGTCGACAAATTTCATTTAGCTGCTTACTCCATCCAAATAAGTCTTAGACCACTTAAATGCACGTATCCAACTCTTGTCCATTTTGATTCTACCTAATGTTAAAGGACAAATATAACTTGCTTCATATATTTTAACTCAAATAAGCATTAAATTGCAAAAGAACAAATATCTAAATTACCTTATATGAAATTATAGTAATATTAATAACCTAATAATCTTTTCTTTTTTATTCACTAATACAAAACTCGTGTGTCACACAGGATTTACATTGAATCAGATAAATAATAATAATAATAATAATAATAATAATAATAATAATAATAATAATAATAATAATAATAATAATAATAATAATAATAATAATAATAATAATAATAATAATAATAATAATAATAATAATAATAATAATATGATATTTTGCTATATATTTTTTTCCTCCTAATCTAAGAACTAAAAAAATATGCTATCTTCCTCTAAGGTGACTTAGAAGTTAGAACTAGAACCAATAATCTAGGCAGTGGATGCTCACGTCACTTAAACTATCAAGCTTCATCATATTTTGCTATATTAAAATACAAAAATGTTGTTGTGCAAAACTAATAAATAAAATCATAACATATTGTTACTAATACATAAAACATACAAAATTGATATATATTATCTCAATTTGTTTAAAAACTTACCTTCTACCCCTTCATTCACTTTTTTTTTTTCTTTTCTTTTCGTGTCTCCAATCACATGGAGAGATTTATTGATTCTCCTTCATCGTTCTTCCTTTTAACGAACATATAATGTAAGCATCCCTCATCTACTATTTTCTCCAACCACTTTCCTCAACATTTCTAAACATATATTGTCATTCAAATCACCAAACCAAATCCACCGAAAAACTGACACGTCGTGCATGAATCACAGAATAATATGTACAACAGACATAATTAAGTTAAGTGACCCAAGACAATAGCCTTTTAAGGGAAATTTGAATTAATAATTTAAAGACTTCACAAAAACAAGTTAATTAATTAAAATTAATTTCCATTATAACACAGAACTAGCGAACCAAACTTTGAAACCATAAGATCCAACTTCATATAATCAAATGGAAAATCCTTCATCTCTTATGAAAAGAAAAAGCCTGGTCATCATGTGTTGGAACTCAGGGGGGTAAAAAAAAAAAATTCTCTGAATTAACATGTTCCTATTTATTTTTCTGAATATATACATGTTTTTTTTGTTGAAAAATGTTCCTATATTCAGTTGATAAACAAATTTTTACCCATAAAAAAATAGAAAAAAATATCTAATATTTTCGAATTGAAGCAACTTACCTCCGAGGGCAACTTATAATCGGCGATGAAGGTGGAGGATGAGGTTAAGAAGGATTGGCAGAAGAGATGCGTGAATGGTGGTGGTTGGACCGGTGAGCAGTGGCAGCGCGTTAGCTCCTGTTTGTTTGTCTCTTGACACAACTGCGGGATATGTCTGAAAGGGGGGCAAGGTTACCAGCTTGTGTTCAGCGTTGTTAAGAAGGAGATATTTTCAATTTACTTCTACATTAATGATCTATTTTTTTTCTCATGAATTCAAATAGTAGCCGAGTTGGTAGACTGGTTACAAGAATTATAGGTCTTGGGTTTGAATCCAAGTCAAAATATATTTTTACAATTTTTACTTTAACAAAACATGTTAAATATATTGAGTACTAAGTAATCAAAAGTAGGAGCTTTAGACTTATTGGTAAAAGCTCGGAACCTTTCATTCAAGCTCTTGAGTTTGCTTCCTGATAAGACAAATTCCTGGACATTATCAACAAATTTAAATATCTTAGATGAAAAATTATGTTCATGTTTTAATTACTATAACGTAATAAGAAAATTAATTATAAAAAATTAAAAATATTTTAGTGATGTCATTCGTATTCGTCACCAAAACGCATAGAAATATTAAATTGTAATGAAATAGGTTTCATTGCCACAAAATATAACATTTATGACTAAATAATTTTTTTGTCCTTTTGAATATGAACATCCACGACGGAATAATATTGTCCCTTAATATTTTTAAACATTTATGACAAAATTTAATGTTGTCACAAATTAAAATATGACGAACTAATCGCCCTTTGTCAACAAATTTAATTAAATATGACGAAATAATTTAGTCACCTATTTGCACGAGTATCAATAATGAAATATTTTTTGGTCACAAATAAAAAGTGATTGTGATGATACACATCGTCATAAATTAATAATTTTTTTTTTTTTTTTTTGTCTTTAAAATAAGTGGTGACAAATTTATTCATATCATCACTAAATATAAGAATAGGTGACAAAGAATAAATAGTCATTAATTTCTTTAAACAATTAGTGACAAGATATGATATTGTAACGAAAAATATAATTGGTGACGCTAATCATCGTCACTAATTATTTTGAAGTTGTCGTCAAAAGGTTACCCTCCAAAATTTTGGTACGAAATTCTATCTCAAAAAATGATTGTGACGTATTTTCGGTAATCGTCATGACATATGCAAATTAGAGACGAAATTTCTTTTACATAATGACAAATACAAAAGTTGTCACAATAATGAATATTGTTACGACGAAAATTAAATCCGTCACTATTAGGCAACAAAAAGTGACAAAACTTTCTGCGTCAAGAAGAAAATCGTCACAAAATGTGTGATTTCTTGTAGTGTAAAAGGTCGGAAGCAACAATGACAACAACCTCCATGTATGCCTATTGAGATTCTTTCCCTCTACATATTTAGAAATTATATTTTCTCTCAAAGTCCTTTCTGAGATAGAAATTATTGAAATTTTGAACCATGCACCAATTGCATCTAGGGTGAACGTAAACAGATGCTCTCTCTCTATGCGTATTTATTGTAGACCTAGATACACACAGCTACAATACTCTGTTTAGTAAATTTGAACATCGGGATATTTTGTTGTAGGAGAAAGTCTAGTAAATATAAATTATATTTACTAGACTTTATCAATTTATCAAACCATTTTTTTAAGTATAAAATCATAAACGTAAAATATATCTGCTGAAATTAGATCATTATATAAGTGTGTGTTACTGATAAGTAAAACTACAAAAATTAATTAAATAATAAGTTATCACATAACTTTTACAAAAAACAACAAAAAATAAGTACCTATTTTTTCAGTTGTCGGCGAAGATTTCGAGCGAGATTATATAAAAAAGGCAGCAAAGATGAATGCTGCGGCGGTGGAGGCGGTATACGTCGGCCACAACTGGGCAATCGGAATTAGTGTTAGAGGAAGGTGAATAATGTGTAGGATGAAAATTTACTCTGAAGTTAATTTTGATAACCCTAGGTAAGTAAAAAATTCGAAAGTCAAACAACTAAATAAATAAATACCAAATAAAGGATTTTCAATATAATAAAAAGTAGCCTGGTGGTAAGCAACATGTTTCAATTCCACTAGGTCAAGAGTTCAATTCTTCTGCTTGCTCATTACATTAGTATTTTTTTAAGCGTGAGAACAATGTTTTTTCGGGTATAATGATATTATTTGGCATCACTAATAATTCGTGATTCGAGTTTTATTCGAGAAAAAAGGAAAAAAAATTGCCTCATCAATCGGGTTAAATACGTTAATTAATTTTTTTTAATTAACTTAATCGTGACTTTAATTAGTCAATGACGAAATTCTAAATATATTATTCGATGTCTAACTCTAAATTTATTGACTACAAATTTTAGTGTTATTTGATAATTATAGGTCGATCATTTCTGTTTTAAGTTCATTTTGCTTATATGTGGTTTTGGGTATAGTGACGAAAATTTCCGTCATTAGTTATTGACGGCTAATTTCGTCATTAACTAATGATGGAAATTTCCATCACTAATGTTGTTTTACATGGCATTACGTAATGATGGAATATTTCCGTCACTACATAGCAACAGCTAAAATTCCGTCACTAATCCATCCATACAAGATTAATGACGGAATATTTTCCGTCACTACATAGCAATGACTAAAATTCCGTGACTAATCCGTCAATATAAGATTAATGATGGAATATTTTCATCACAACCTTAAAATATTTTATTTCAACATTCTTAGAGCCCTTCGTTACTACGATTTAATGACGGATTTTTTTCCCGTCATAATTTCGTCACTAAGTTGTTACTAATACTCAAACACTCTTGTAGTCCATATCCATGGGTATTCCGTCACTAGTGCGTAATTAGTTTGTGACGAAAATTGTCCGTCACTAAAATCAGTCACTAAGGATAATATTTCTTGTAGTGAAAGGGCCCTTCTCTTGAGCCCAAATACATTTTCTACTAATTTATTTTGAGTTATACAATCTCTTTCCGGATCCTTTGCAACTACTAGTAGATAAAATATAATTTTACAATAATTAACTCAATCAACAAGTTTGCTAGTCTAACCTAAACCTAGGTATAAATACAGTTTTTAAAGTTTGCAGTCGTTACACCCTAATCTCATAGTTCATGTAGGTAACATCTCTCTCAAATTTATCTTTCAAAATTCAGTGGCCGATGGCCAATTCATGTAAATGCCGGCAGTCGCCGCCATGATTTCCACTTTTCTCAAACACCATTTTATGAATCCAGAATTCTCACACATGAACCGCCACCATAGTAGCCCTACAAAATCTACCGAAACCTTATTCTAAAATCACCACTACCAAGACCACCTTCGACTGTGTTTAGGTAAGAAATTCATCTCCCCAAATAGCTATTCGCCCTAAAACATTATTACCTTGTACCAATTCACCATCACTGCTCTATTACCGGTGTCGCACGCGTAGCCATGGCGGGACCAACCAAAAATCACAGATTGATCCCTTCGTCAAAATCAGTCTGTGTATGTGACTTAGTATTGGTGCGTGTTTATGTTTGAGGGGTTCTGTGCATGAATTTTCGATTAGGTATGTGAGTATGTCATGTGTTTGTTTGTGTGTGTGTTTGTGTGGGTGAATAAATGTGTTAGTGTATGCATGTGAATCTGCAACTATGTGTGTGTGTGATAGTGATCAGTGTGTGTCGTGTCTAAGTATGTGGTGTTGTGTGTGTATTAATGAGTGTGTAGGTGTGTTGGTGTAAGTTGAAAATAGAAAAAAAGGGAATAGCAATTACTTTAAAGTAGGAGATGTCTAAATTAATGAAGAAGAAGAAGAGGGGTGGGAATATTTTTGTACAGATTGGTGTGGGAAAGAGAAATTGGTGTGCATATTGAATGTGCGGGAAGGATGTGAAGGTGATGTGATGAGTACTAGGTAGAAGAGTAGATATTAATCTTGTCCCTAATTCAATTAATTTACCAAAATGCCACTAAACTTTTGCGATCACCAAATTTGCTACCCAAATACTTTTAAATTGCAAGACTTTAATTTAGAGGTTAAAGATATTCCCAACTATCCTTCAATATCCTTTTACATCCAAAAACCAAGACCGATCCTTAATTATCCAATTACCAGTATTCTAATCTTTTCAATTCCTTTAATTTCTAATAATCTTTATGTAGGACGAACAATTATCAATGTAGGTTGCAAACATCAAGGACATTTTGTTTAGACTTCATGCATAAAATTTTCAAGCATTATTCACACATCTCAGTTCAGGTGGGGGTTTTACTGTTTATTGCTTTAATTGTATTTACTTGACTGTATACGTGTGCTTTTATTTCCAAGTTGTTACTTGTCATTACAAGTGATTATTCAATTTGCTACTTGCCAATACAAGTTTAGCTCATTGTCATTATGCTACTTGTCAATACAAGTTTAGCCCATTATTAGTGTGTTGCCAATACAAGTTTAGCTCATTAACAGTATGTTATTTGCCAATACAAGTTAGTTCTATGTGTCTTGCCAATACAAGGACATCATTATAATAAATGTACAGTGTATGCCTCTTTGTTTGTATAATTATTGTGATAAATTGTGACTCCCACGAGTTAAAGGAAACTCACCCCAACCCATTATTGAGCCTTTCAGGTTAGTTTGGAGCGAGCGAATGGAGTACGAGGCGGAGTTGAGAGCAATAATATAATTTAATTATATTAATGCAAGATAAATAGTTAAATTGTGGAAATGTTATTACTTGCCTAATTTACTTGACTAGCTAGCTAGTTCGGCAAGTGCTTTTGTTGAGTTGTACCTCAGTTATGTTGACTATTATGTTATTAATACTAGGTAAAATTTATTTAGATTATTTCTTGTGATTTAACTTAAGTATGGATGATCTTGATTGCGTGGTTATCAGATGTTTTACCCTTTATGAATAATATGATAATTTGAGTATTTATGTTGAATTATTGGAAATAATTCAGAAGCTTGCTTAGGTGTAATTGTCGAACTATTATTCAAGACATGTTTAGATGCATTTTATGCTGAACATTTTACCTTATTTACAACTTATTCGCTGGAGTTAGTAGTCGAATTATGAAATCTTGAATTGTCATATTTATGAATTGTACTTACAATAGTGTTATCATATACTCCCTCCAATTTTTTTTATATGACGTCCTAAGCTTCTTCACCAAGATTAAGGAATAAATTTTCTTCCCAAATTAACCTTAATTAATACTGCCAATATTTTCGTTTTGGGTCTCCAAATATTGGATTTAAATGTTCAATTACTTTGACCCCAATTATGATGCAGGGAAGAAAGAGAAGAAAAACATTTCATCTTCTTCACCATCCTCTTGCAGGGAAAACGAAATTGCAAAAATTTGATTTGGGGGAAAAAAACTCAAAACATGGAGGGGATTTAAAATAATTCACCAAATTTAAAAGGCGTCTAATATGTTCTACAAATACGGCAAATATTGATCGAACTCTTCACATCCTTCTAATATGGCTTCAAATTTCATGATCGATTTGAACCAACCTCCTCCGATCGATGATCATGAAATACAGAGAGAAAGGGGAGAAATCCCAATTTCCATGACGGTTTTATCGTCGGGAAATTTCATAATCGACCTAAACAAAGACAATGATGAGATCGGATATCCTATTTTAGAACTCGACTTAAATGAACTTGGGGAAGATGAAGATAGAGCATCTTCATATTCATCAGATGAGGAGATAGTTGCCAATCGAGATGGGAGTAACAATCCAATGGTAACTACAAATGGTGAAATAGCAGGAATTATAGACGGTCAGCAAACAGGTATGAAGTAGTTTCTATCATCTGCTTTGTCTGCAAAGATTTTTAATGGAAGACAGATTTTGCAATCAACCAAATTCTCACATAAATAAACCTATTAAGAATATGGAGCTAAAATGGAGATAAGCTAGAATCGAAATCTTAAATTCATCGAATAATCAGAAAATTCATGGAAGTAGAGAACACGCGGAGAGGACAGAGAAACCTGAGGTGCGTGTGCTGTCAATCTTAGCTGAAAAATGGAGGAGTTGTGATGAGAGAGAAAGAGGACGAATGGAAGATAGTGTGGTTGTTGTAGTACGTGGCAACCCCAGGGGGTATTTGTATAACGTCTCTAAAAAGGAAGAGTGTTTGCTAAATTGATTTTCAAAAGCCACTTTCAAAATCTATAGCTAAAGTGTTTGCTAATTTAGGGGGCGTTTGCAAACAAAGGTAATGGTGGAGAAGTGATTAAAATTGATTTTTGTGGTAAAATGAAAATTTAGTAGTGTTTGGAAAAAAAGTGATTCTAAAAAATTATAAGTGCTTTTGTATGTGGAGGTGTTTGCAAAAAAGAAGAACTTCTCAACGTGATTACATAAATAACCTGTAATAATTAATCTTAAAATTATCTGTATCAATTTACTCAACTTATCTCGCTTATCAAAAGACAAAAAATTACTCCATTCAATTCACCAAAGAAAGAAACGGCACGAAAAAGAACAACGTTTTCATCCTTAAATCTTCCACAAGACGATCTACGGTGGCCGATTATAAAGCAACAAGTAAAAATCCTAGTTCATGTCAAGTGTAATCTTTGTGGATATCGATTTTATCGCGAGGAGGATGAAGCGAGATTCGTAGTCAGCGCCATTTTTTCTGTTATTCTGTATAGACTTTCTTCAAAATGGGGGTTGAGGGAGAGTTAACGTACGGAGGTGGTGGGTTCATGGGTGGGGATTTCTTTTTTCTTTTTTATTTAAGTGTTAAAAAGATAATGTTAAAGGATAGATAAAATAACATAAAAGTTCATCTTATTTACGGAAAACCCAAATCTGTCCCAGAAGCTGGAGGTTCCCTTGTGAGAATCTGCTTGAAACTGCTTTGCAGAATTGATGTTCTGGCCTCAAATTGAGTTTGCAAACACCATGAATAGTAAAAAGTGATTTTTTAAAATAGATTTTGGGAGTGTAGATGGATTTGCAACACTCCCTTATATTGGGATCAAAAAGTCATTCTTAAAAATGCTTCTCAAAATCTACCTTTGGGTAGCTTTTGGGGATTCTCATGGGATTCTCATGACATAATAATCCCAAACTTTTCTTTATTTATTTAGCATTAATATCACCTTTTTCCCAAACACTACCAAATTCTTGTTCAACAACAACAATCAATTTTAGTCACTTTTGCAAATTCCATTGAGTTTGCAAACAACCACCGAGACTCATTGGATTTTTTGGGGAAAATGATATGCAGATTAATCATCATCACCATTATCGTACTGTAACAAAATATTCCCTTTTTTCTTTAATTTTAAATTTATTTATTTATTTTGGATTGTTATCCTTCCATTATTAATTGATTTTTATAATCTGCTATTAGAACCTTACAAAATAAAACATAAAATTGATTTTGAGAGTTTTATTTTACTCGGATTATTTAATTGGTTAATTTTGATATTTTTATTTACTTGGATTTTTATAATCTACTTTGACTTCATTTTATTTGAAAATTTAAAAACATTCTCATGATTTAGTGTCTTCTGTTGTTATTTTTTGTTTACTGTTGATAGAAAATATTCGAGTAAGGAAAAGAAATGTCCTAAATGACATGCAACGACGAGCAATTTACCGTGCTTTATTGGAGAAGAGTGTTGATGGTAAATTGAAGAAGAACAAAACAAAAGAGGTACAAGAGATGTTCAATATAAAAAATGTGCGAACAGTACAAAGAATATGGAAAATTCATAAGAGAACTCCACCAGGTATAGATGTGGGTGTTTCGTCAAGGAAGGTGAAAAAATTATGGTCGAAAAATAATTGAAGTTGATTTAAGTCGGGTACAAGAAATAGCTTTGCATCAGCGAACCACACTAATATCTCTTTCAGAAGATTTAGGAGTTAGCTACTCAAAGTTGTATCGCCTTTTTAAGCAAGGTGTCATCCGTCGTCACTCAAGTGCTATTAAACCATACTTAAAAGAGGAAAATAAAATATCCCGGCTAGAATTTTGCTTGCCGATGCTTGACGAAAGCACAATATTGGATGATCCTAAGTTCAAGAGAATGCATAACTATGTGCATATCGATGAGAAATGGTTTTACATGACCAAGAAAGATCAAACGTATTACTTACTCGATATTGAAGAAGATCCCGACAGGTCATGTCAAAGTGAAATTTTCATTTCAAAAGTCATGTTCTTAGCAGCCATAGCTCGTCCCAGATTTGATAATGAAGGAAGGGTGATATTTGACGGTGAAATTGGCCATTTGTCACAAAACAGCCGACGCAGAGAAATAGTAGAAATAGACATGTTGGCACTATGGAGATGAAGGCGATCACATCTGTTAAGAGGGAGACTATAAAAGAATTTTTACTTGAAAAAGTTATTCTAGCAATTCATGAGAGGTGGCCAAGATCAGAATGGGGAGAAAATATTTTCATCCAACAAGACAATGCTAGGACACATGTTCCTCCTAATGACCTCGATTTTCTAGCTGCAGCTACACGCAATGGGTTTGACATTCGATTAACTTGTCAGCCACCAAATTCCCCTAATTTCAATATGCTTGACCTTGGGTTTTTTAGGGCGATACAATCTTTGCAACAGAAAAGGCGTGCAAGAACTATCTCCGAGCTTGTTGATGCAGTAGAGAAGGCATTCTATGAAGTTAGAAGGAGGAAACCGATATAAAATCCCACACATAAATAAAGAACGGCTGCAAAGGCTAGGTTGTCTTCCTACAGAAATTTCATGTGAGACTACATTAGTGCAAGCGACTAGAGACTTGGTAGCAAGAAGACTTGGTAAGTTAATTTTATTAGTGTGTAATTTGTTCTTCGAACTTGGTATACTTGTATTTTTGTATTTATGTTTGGGTTTGTCGAAACTAATATCCATATAATATTTTTGATACATGGAAGGAGAACGTGGCATGAACGGCTGAAGATTAGGATTGCTTACGAGGCTCCATAAAAGAGGTCGGAGAGTGGTGTAAAAATGAAATATCACTTGAGAGTTAAATGTTAAAATAATGACTGTGGAGAGTTTTAAGCTTCAAATATGTTTTCTTTATAAATCATGGTTTTTTTTTTTAATCATTGTTTTACTATATACAACAATTTGATATTCACATGGTAAAGAAACACAAAATCCACTACCAATCGATGTACGAACAGAGTCACAATTCAATAATTCAGTAAACATATGACAATATCACTAGTTATAATTATAAATCATAATATAATATGAAAGCATTTCTTGGTCTATTTTTTCTCAAATAATTGTGGTAGGAGAATTTTAAGCATATCGTCTACCGCGTCTTTACCAACTTGATCATCTGCAATGGGCTTCTCTTTAACACTTATTACAGTAGGACGAATGGAAGGTGTTGAAGACTGGAGAACGTTGTCTTCACCGTTCGAATCAGACAATTTCACTGACCCTAACGCACTGCCAATTTCTATAACAAGACTTTCTGCTTTGCTCAATGAAGCTTTGGCATCCTTAATAGCTTTTCTCAGTGACGCTTTGGCCTCCTTAATAGCTTTAGCCTCAGCAAGATCATCATCATTCATAAGCAACTGCATCTTTCTTTTCAATCCGTCACTTGTATCCATGATTCAAAAATGAAAATACCAATCTTGCAATATAAAAGTGATTGACTTAACATAGACATTTCTTGAAATAAATAGAAGCATGTAGAATATAAAATGTTTTGAATTAAATAATTGGAGATAAATATTCTTTGAATTTAATTATTGGAGAAGTTGAAGGCATAAGGTCATTTTTTTTGTGAAACTTTTGAATAGTAGTTTTAGGTACTTTTCTATAAATGGGACAAAATATATATAACGTCAACATTGTTATATTTTGGATGGCAGATCCTTCGAAGATTTTAATTTGAAAAAATACTGATCGGATGAATCAAGTGTAATATCAACACTGTTGTTCTAAAAGTTCCCGTCTAACTATGACGATACTCCACTAGGCACTAGACAGTCCTTGACCACCTATTTTTTTTCCGACTTCTCCCCGCTTAACCTTGATTAACCCCACCTAGTCCCAATTAGATACTAGACCCTAGTTTGCCACCCGACTAGCATCTAGCATCTTTTAGGAAAATACATCATTTACGTTGGACAAAAAAAATCATTTCTTAAATTCATCTTCTTGAAAGTGCATTCTTAATGAAAATATAAAATGTTTTGAATTATAATTGGACATAAATGTGCTTTGAATTCAAAACATGGAGCAGATTAATGCATAAGGTCATTTTTGGAGTTAAATTCGGAAACGACATATACTTTGAACATAATTCAAAAGACGGAAAAGACATATAAAATGAATTGGAGGGACATTTAATCTTTCTTTTGCTTATAAGTGAGGTTATGCGAAATTTATTTGTTCTTGTCAACTATTTGCTCCTCGTGTTTTCCCTTGTTATGCATGATGATTTATATTTGAATTTATTTAAGTTATAAATAATATAGAAATTTATGATATACAGTTAATCACGTCCGAATTAATTTCTCATAAGCATGTCCAGGTACAATTATTGAATTATTCTTTACTTAAAATAGGTTTAGGAATAAAATAAGTTTACTCGAATTACTTTGTAAGTAGTTGTTTAAGTGCAATTGTTAGGAGGTTGTTTAGGAATAATATTATTTAAGTCATTTATCTTTTAATTGTATTTTTCAAGATTACTTAACTATTAATAAATAGTCCGAAAATTATTATAACTTGATTATGTGTTGTGATGCTACTTGTGATATGAAGTTTTATTATCTTCTTGTACATAGTTGGTGTCATATGACAGAAGTTTATATTCAGGATCAAATTGGAATTATACATTTACTTCGAAAATTTATTTAGGTGCATTTTCATTTTATTCTTTTAACAACCTACTTAGTAATTGTACTTTATTATTTAAAAAAAAATTAGAACTATTAACTATTGCTAGTTTTAAATGCTTTGAAATACTTTATGGAAATCGGGCAGTTACAGAGTGGTATCAGAGCGAGGTCTACATTTTTGTAGACTCGTTCATATATAAAATTTGGAATGATAAGATATGACAGGAAAGTATCATATGCTTCTCGGCCACCTCTACTACATTGCTCAGCATCAAGGTACTTTTACATTAAAGTTTTGTAAAATTCATGCACATTTTCATTTCACACATTTCATTATTCACAAGCATGTCAATGTCAATGAGTGCCAGTAAGTTCTGGCAATGCCTATGGGTATCAGTTGATGCACGTATATAGAATTCCTAATGAGCCCAATCTTTATACTAATACTATTATGATTTAGTACTAATAAGTATAATGTATCAGAATAATAATGTCAGTTCTATTAATCTTAAGAATTGACATGTATTACATTTCTCTTAATATATAATAAATTTAAGCATTTGAGAGAGCTTAAAGAGTGATATCCGACCTCTTATAGTTCAAGAGTAGATCAAAATAGTTATGTAATTAATTTGCCCATTATGATACATTTCAATAGGTGAGTGACACACTCTTTTATGTTTATAAATTCTATAATATTTATGATGCTATTAACTAATGAAGGTATCATTTTCATGGTATGAACGACTCTCTGCCGAATATCTCCATCATTGAATAGTGTCACTGTCAAGTCGATTTTTACCCGCCGCCAATGAGTCGTTGACTGCAGCAGCGATGCTCGTGGTGTGTGGTGATGTTTGTTGACTTGAGGTAGTACACCTGACAGTAGGGCAAGATTTTGTAGGAGGATTGTTCCATGCTCTAACTATTCTAAGTGATACTATTAAGTTATATACATGCAGGGCATTTGTGAATAATGTTTGGTATATCAAGATCCTTTCTCCTGAGGATGTGATGAAACAAGGAAAATCAGTAGTTGAATTAAGGATAAAAAATACAGATGCTTAAAATCTCCTCCCTGGACTACCATCTCTAGGTTCTCTCGAATTCTGAGGCTTGGCTTCAAAGATTCATTGGTTTGTGGATAATGTATGGAAATATTTGTATTAGTTGAAAGAGAGGGTCATGCATACTTGTACTTATACTATGACCACTTCTAAGCACTTGTCTTCTCCTAGTCCTACAGATTATAGAAATAATGAGCTACAGATATTATCATTAATTCTTGGAACTATGTATTTGAGTGGAGGGGGTTGAGACATTGCAAACCACCATCTTAATCAACCAACCTCCTAATTTAATTGTTTATTTTATCTTAAAATCAAGATTCAGTTGATAGATACTCTTGGTAGTTTCAGAACCACCTTGATTCGGTCTCACCACAAGTTTCTGTTGGGTTTTAGTGATAGTAATGCTACACCAATGCACTCACTAGATTTTTTTCAGCATTGGATGGTTGGTTTATACTTTAAATCATAATACAAATACCCACAATAATATTATTCCTAAACAACCTCCTAACCATTTAACTCCATATAATAATTTTATGTTTTCCCAAAGTCAATTTTATAATATCAACTATTTAAGAATAACTAAATAATCATTAGCAACAGCTAGGTGTGTGACAACATTACAATCGGTCAAACAATCCACATCTAAATAATATTATAGTCAAACTTTAATACTAAAATCAGTTTGATCATTAGCATATTCAAATAACACAATCAAGCCTAATTGCACTTAAACAACTTCCCAAAAAATAAATCGAGTCAACTTATTTTATTCCCAAACCTATTTTAAGTAAAGAATAATTCAATAATTGTACATGGACATGCTTCTGAGAAATTAACTCGGACCCTGATTAACTGTATATCATAATTTTCTATATTGTTTATAACTTAAATAAATTTACATGTGAACCACCATGCGTAGCAGCGGAAAACACGGGAAGCAAATAGTTGACAAGAACAACTAAATTTCGCATAACCTCACTTATAAGCAAAAGAAGATTATATATGACAACAATATTGTAAGTAAAATTCATAAATATGACATATTCAAGATTTCATAATTTGACTACTAACTCCGGCGAATAAGTTATAAATAAGGTAAAATGTTTAGCATAAAATGTATCTGAACATGTCTTGAATAATAGTTCGATAATTACACCTAAGCAAGCTTCTAATATTATTTCCAATAATTCAACATAAATACTCAAATTATCATATTATTCATAAAGGCTAAAACATCTGATAATCACGCAATCAAGTCAATCATCCATACTTAAGTTAATATCACAAGAAATAATCTAAATAAATTTTACCTAATATCAATAATATAATAGTCAACATAACTGAGGTACAACTCAACAAAAGCACTTGCCGAACTAGCTAGCTAGTCAAGTAAATTAGGCAAAAAAAAACAAAAAAAGCTTACATCTAGGGTTTCTCTCAACAGCCGCCGGCAGCTGCTGGCCATTTCTTTTGTTCTGTTTTACCTTTATTTTCTTGTTTATCTTCTTCATTCGTTTTTTTTTTCCAGATTTTTTTTCCTTTTCTCTGGTTTTGTTGTTCTAGTTTTTTTGGTGATCTGTTCTCCTTTGCATTTCTTTTCATTTCTAGATCGCGTTTATTCTGGACTCCTTACTTCGATTTTGGGGTCCTTATCTGGGTTGTGAAGATCATTATTTCGGGTAGCCCACTCTACTAAGCTCATCCTTGAGGGTCCTCTGTTCGTCTGCGAGTAAGGGGTCGAGTCGAGAAAACAACGGAAAAGGCCTCAAAACCGTGAAGCACGAAGATGACGCATGCAATGGGAGACGGGAATGCCCGATAATCGAACGCCAAGCATAATAGGGCATAGTTCTGTACATGGTACTAGCCGCGGTACCGGTGGTGGTACTAACCCTGCTAGTCCTCTCAAAGATTTCATACTGCCGGCAGAATAAATCGCGTGGTTCTATTCGGTCGGCCGTTGTTTTCTTAAGCCATAAATTCCTCGTCTGACATCCAATTGAGATGATTCAAGTTACCACATAAAGTGGAGATGAAGATATATGACTTTCTAGTTGAAGTCAAAAGCTGATTTCGGACAAAAAAAAATGTCCAGAATCACCTAGAAGGATGAATCGAGCGCGTTCAAGGAATCCGACTCAACAATTATGAATACCAAACAAGCTCCTTTGGTAATTTTACTTGTTTACCCATACTAAGGGCCAAACTCTGCAGATTTTAGGTCTTTTTACATTTGTAGGATTGAGGTATTATAAATACCCCTTCCCCTCTCATCTCACAACAAGCCTCCATATCAAAAACTTATCTTGCACTTTTCTTCACTTTCCTCTCTATTTTTCTTATATTTTTAGATTTCTTTAGCCTTGAGTTAGGGTTTCTATTCCTCTTTAAGGAGGAAGCCATATTTGGAGGAGAACTTGAGATTACACGGGCTTGTGACACTCGTCAATATGATTGAAGTTTTACAAGGATTCTTCAACCCATTGAGCATTTTCTTCTCCCTTGTCGTTATTTTTTGTTTTTATTATTTTATTTTTTGATGTTGTTGATTCTTGTTTATGCTTTAATGATTTGTAAGTAATTTTCTTATTTTCCAAAGCTCGGGAGTATCCTTTCGAGGTTGATGAATTGTTTATTGATTGTTGGATTTGTCGTAGGTTGTGGTGACCTAGGGTTAGGATTAGTTAATTTGTTACGATTTCCAAATAATTTTGTAATTAAGTTCACATGTTTGTCATGATTTCCAAGTAATTTCATAATTAAGTTCATAGGCTTGACCGATAGCTCGTCTTTTGGTAACTTAAGAATTAATTATTTTGTTGTGCATTTAGGAGAGGATAGTTCAGCCCCTAGGCTTGGGAATTGATAACCATTCAAGGTTTGTCCAAACTATATCCTAAAATGAGATCACGTATTAATGATTACCCCTTAAAATTTACGAGTAAAGGATTGATACCAGAACCTTAGATTAATTAGGACCTAACTGGTGAAGGGGAGGCCTAAGGGAGAAGCTTCATCGGAGAGGGGAGTAGTGCCTTGGGAACTCTGATTACGATGAGCGAAATTGGATTAGTTTCATTTGTAAAACGGTACACCCCCCACACCGGTCTTCAGTGTGGGAAAAGTCGGACTGTTCCCTTCTAGCTTTGCGCAATGAAGACCCCTATCCCCGAGCCCGGAATTAATTTTGTAATTCTAATTAGTGTATGTATTCTACGTCGAATCACGTCTACTTACCGATCCTAGAGAATTAGGGGCACCTCAACAACTTTTCTATAATTCATATCCAATTGGGACGTCGGTTGGTTTAAGAATTCAATCACATAAAACTCACAACAATGTTTTATAATTATTTTTTAAATATCGACCTCATCTTGCTTGCCTGAAATTGAGCCTCGGGAATATCTTTCATCGATTGGTTCCCTCATTGTTTATTTTTATTTGCTTCGTGTTGTTTAGTATAATTACATCTTTGATTTGCATTTGGCGTAACTTATGCAAAAGTACTTAAGCCAGTTATCACGGAATAATCCTCTCTGTTGTTCGAAAATATTTTATACTACCTTTGCCAAAAGTCATACATTTACAGTTTGCGAAAGTCGTTCTAATCCTAGTGATTTAGAGCGATATTTGCAACAAGTTCAACTGCCTCAAGGGAATGAGAGGAATTTGTTGATGTATACACTGAGCACTAAGCAGTCAACGCCACTAGGCATCCACCACCTGGCAATGACGACATCGATGAGGACAATCAAGAGGAAGAAGAGCCCCCAATGAGAGAGGAACATGAGGATGAGCTTGAGAGGCTTAAGCAAAGATTATGAACGTACGAAGCTGCCACAGACACTCGCCTTGATGACCTCGAAAATCAAATGACAATTTTCTACACCAATTTTCACCAGCAAACGATCATTGTACGGTGGTTTCAAGAGTGACATGTGTCTCAGAGACACCACCAACCCCCTCCTCCACCTTTGTAGCCGTTATTTTTTTGTAAGTCCACCCATAATGTACCACTTGTCCCCACAAATGTGTTCACAAAATAAGTTTGTGGGAGGGGGATATAGTGTTACACCCATGGGCAGCTTCATTTGTTTTTTGTCTTTCTTTTTATCATTTTTCTATTGTTATTTACTTTGAAACTTAATGTTTGTTTGTTTATTTTTATGGCCTTTTAATAGATACTCCCTCCGTCCCGGCTTATTTTGTACACTACTAAAATAGAAACTAATTCCCACAATCTTCACCCTCAAAATCTCAACCCTCAATCTCTACCTTTAAAAACATCAAAGTAAAAGCGAAATATGTTTTTCCTTAACATCTGTGTCCAGCCAACTGTGCAAAATAAGTCGGGACAGAGGGAGTACTTTAAATGGATAAATTTTAAATTATTTGTTAAATTTGAGGCCTTTAATAGATTGTCATTTTTATTATACATGTTTTATTGCTTTACATAGGATTCGAGAGTTAAAGAGGTGTAAGTCTAGCAACTTCGCCAGCATAATAAAAGGATCTTGATGACAAGCTCATGATGAATTTGCGTTTAAAAATTTAACATATACACATGGTAGGATATGACGAGCATGAGTAGATGAAATTAAGTTATTTTGTAAGTAATAATAAAAACATGTGAGATTTTGAGTCATAACTGATACTCAAACTTTCAGAGTAATAAATTATGTTTTCTTGTGTGTTTGTTGACCATGTCATGTCGTATCTCTAAAACTTGCCTTAAGTTTGTTCTAAATTGTCTTGTGTACTTGGAAAATAATCTTAGCATTCTTTCTATAATATTTTAGCCCACTTTAAGCCAAACTTTTCCGTACCAAAAAGAATAATTTTTCTTAGTCAGCCATTTTGAGCCTTAACCTCTTCTTGATTGCTTCAATACAGGCTCATAACTTGTTTTAGCATTTTTCCTTTAACTTCAACTATTTGATTGAGAGATATGAAGAATAAAAATGAGAGAGGTAGGTAGTGGTTAAGGGTGAGAAAATTGTTAGGTAGGAACGTTTTATATATATATATATATATATATATATATATATATATTAATAAAAGCGAATAGAATGTACTAGATAATTTTGGTTGCCTTAAGAAAAATGTTGTAGATTGTTATGTAGGAAAAGATATCATCATAAAAATATGTCTCTTGCATGGTAGGATTAGAGAACAAAAGATCAAGATAATCAAAAGAGTCTGATAAGGACTGTATAAATTGAAAATGTTAGCACAATTGCTAGCAAGAATTAGAGTTGCCCTTATAATTATTGTTTTGATGATTTCTATTAGGAGTACTCGTTCTATATCTTAGGGTTTAGATAGTAGGTTTCAATTACAATGTAGATGTATATGTTTTATTCGCAATTTGTATAGCATTCAATTGTTATTTGATATGTTACTTTATGATTGTTGTTAGGGTAGTTTGATCACCTAGGCTAGCATCCATGAATCAGTACCTAAGAGACCAAGAGGTGAGGGTATTGATGGTCAAACAATACATGACATAGTTTAGCCAAACCAAAAGGATGGCGGTAAATTATGGGGGTAATTCTTAGACACTATTAGGAATCGCCTACACAGGATTAACAGAGAGGTTAGTCTGTTGCACTTGATTTACACGTCATTCGCTCCAAGAGAGTGTTTGAGATACTAAATCGTGAAGCCTCATAATAACATAAACATGTAAGTTAGGGATAGGTATTCATGTCTGCATATGCAATTGTCTATAATTACACAGTAATTGACTCGACATCTAAGATAACGGCTTATCATTGAATTATTCTTCTTGTTTAGTTGCATTAATTATTATTTACTTGCTAAATAGTTGTTTATTATTTTGTTGTCATAGTCTTAGGGTCTTAACTTTAGTACTTATGATAATTACTGAACTAATCATCATTTGTTCTGCCTAGACATTTAAGTAATAGAAACATCTATACTAATTCGATTAGGTCATCATCATTAGTCTCTGTGGGCATTGATGGATGTATTTAGCGGCCAAGGGGGCCTAGTCATAATGTGTTATTATATGTGTGTGTTTTAGTCGATTTTAATATACCTTAATTAAATAAAGTAAAGAATTATGTTGTGTAACTTGAACAAGATATATGTATTATTATGTATAAGCGGTGGAGATAAAAAGGTTAGAAAATATAATAGATATAGAACAATATATCTTGATTTTTTTTCTTTTGTAGTTAACATAATTTGTTGATGATCTTTATCTAAATTGAAGTACTTTTCTAATTTTACATATAGAGTTGACTATTCTTGAGGCTCATGGACATATATATTAGGAGGCACACACGGTAGTCCTCCTTTTAATTTTATAGAATATTTTTTTAATGTAATTTATCGAGTACTATGTTTAGAGCCTAAAATAAATATATATATATATATATATATATATATATATATATGTGTGTGTGTGTGATTTCTATCGTACTCAAAAGTTTCCCCATTTTGGTAAAAATTTCTCACATAAACCTAGAGCATAATTAAAAAAATTACTCCATGAGATGAACTCCTAGATCCTATAAATGGGTCCTTCTCGGATAAATTTTTTGGTCCATCGCCGTCTGTGGGATATGACCTTGCTAGCCATTTAGCTACTACTACACCATGCACTTACTGTTTAGCTGGTAGAAACTAATCACAAATTCAGCGAATGATTCTGTAAGGTCGTGTAAATCCTCCACGTTTACTCTATCCATCTCTATTAAGATAGATCCTTCTTGTTTAGAAAAGTTATCATCTTTTCACTATCGATTGGCTCCCTTCTTACTTCGACGGCTTCCCCATTTTGATATAAAAAATGTTCTATACCGAAAAATGGTGGTGATCATCTTCTCTTCTCTTAGACGTGTCAAGTTTGTTCTCTTGCTGGTCAATCTCTTATGAACATCCTTAAGTATTTCGACGGTCCCTTCTAATGTTTAAAGAGGATTTCTCCATAACTCTGGATGGTCTTCCGGACTTCTATAAGATCTGAAATTCCGAATTTATTTCCATTGATTTCTTCCCAAGATGACTCCATCATATCTTCTCCTATAAATGCAAATGAGGTTTCTGGATTTCTGATGGGGACTGTGGGGACGTCTTCTTCATATCTCCTTTATGGGAAAATTTTCATGGATGCTGGTAAAGTTGATGTAGTCAGTTGCATTCCTTTCTACAGGTATTTCCTGCATAAGGGTCTTTCTGTTGGATTTCTTCTCTAGTTTCTAAAGATATGGACTAGATTAGGATAATTGGGCTTTATTAATTAATAAATTTAGACTAATTAATTAATTAAGCAGACATGGATACTAGGCCCATAAATCTAGGGTTACATGGTACTATATATACATATTCTCTATAGTAGAGAATTAAGGGTTTTTATCAAATAAAACTTATAGAGGCACTATAGAATCAATAAGAGATTTCCTGGCAATCGTTTATTGAACAATTGTACCGAAAAATTGTTTATGTGGCGAAAGGCATATGCATGGATACCTGAAGTGGTGAATTCAATCACGTCATTCCTTCCGGTTAAATTACGCAACAAGTAAGTAATTCGAACTTTTGCGTGATTATTGATCAACGTGCAATTCAATTATAAATCAAGATCGTAATTCTCGATTTATTATTTCATTGTGCACATTAGATGGAATAGAGAATTCCTAACAGTGGTATCAGAGCCCGGGGCTCGATTTATAATTGTTTTGATTTATTAAATTGTGGATTAGAATTTGAATAATTGAAATTCTGGTTGTCGTTTAAGAATTGTTGAAATTATTTTGATAAATATTTTAAAATTAGAATTGCATTTTGAAAATTGATTCATCATTGTTTCCAAACGAAACTGAAGTTGCTCATTAAAATTATTGAATGAATGAATCTTCACAGCACCCCAATCACGTAACAACAGCCTCTTTGCACCCTAGTCTACTTCATCTGTCGATTTTTGCGGCAGCGGTGGCGTACGACGTTGGTCTTGCTTCACAACGCTGAAGTTATTGACGGCGGCGGAAGCGGTGGCACATAGCGCTTTTGGGATGCTGTTGTTCAAGAAAAATCGATGGCATCGGCAGGCCTGTTGTCCTTTGGTCACGATGGCGGCGTGGGGCTGGTGATTCGCATCTGGCCGCGGCAGCGACGTCTCGCTGATGCTGTTGTGCGCCTGTTGTCCTTCGGAGACGGCAGTGAGCGAGGCGACAGCGTGGGTCTGCGTTGTTGGTCTTGCTCACGACTGCGTCGGCGGCGAGAGGCTGTCGTTCCTAGCCCAAATTCCTAAAAGAATTTTGGGGTGAGCTAAATATTATAGGTTGGGCCCTTATAAAATTGAATATTTTAAATTGGGTTTGGCCCAAGTAAATGGGCCTGCTGTTTTAATAAAATTGGGCCGCGTGCTGGACCTGGGTTGCTGTTTATGGGCTGGAACAGAATTGAGTTTGGATTTTTTTTGTTGCCTGCTATGTTTGGGGCTGAATAATTTGGGCTGGATAATTTAAATAAGTTGGCCTGGTTTTAAATTGTGCCAGTTTCATAATATGAGCTGGATTTAAAAAAAAAAAAAAGTAATAATAATAATAATAATAATAATAATAATAATAATAATAATAATAATAATAATAATAATAATAATAATAATAATAATAATAATAATAATAATAATAATAATAATAATAATAATAATAATAATAATAATAATAATAATAATAATAATAATAATAATAATAATAATGAAATTTTAGATTTTCAGAATTTAAATAATTAATTAGATTAATGTATATAATTTAACACCTTGATACAAAAATGTTTCGACAAAATAATTCTATAAAAAATAGTTTAAATATGGAGTATGATACACCTCAAAATCTTGAGTTATTAAACAAATGGACAATTCCAAAAATTGATCCTAAAGTAATTTATAAATTAGGAACTTTTGAAAAACTTGGTTTTAAACAAGTTGTTAAAACAACTGAAGAATCTATTTCTATTAATAATGAAGAAGTAATTATAAAATTACTTTCAGAAAAAGATATTTTACCTTATAAAAAAGAATATAAATTTTTACATATTGGTTTAGTGCAAATTGCTTTTAAACCTTTAACCTTAGAAGGACTACCAGAAAGCTTTATTGCAGCTTTAAGAGATGGTAGAAATTTAAATTGGAAAAAATCTTTAATGGGAATAATCCAATCTAGTCTGGCTCATGGTCCAGTTTATTTTGATGTCTATCCAAATTTACAATTATCTTTAACTGATATAAATATTCTTGATGCTTTGACATTAAATGTTAAAATTCATGGTTATGATTATTCTTTAGGTTCTGAAGTTATATGTATTTGTTACCGAATATATTATAAACCCTTGTTTACTTTGAATCCTCATTGTAAAATAAAGGATAAGCCTGTTAATGAAACAATTTTGATTGAGACAAATTTCAATAGATCTAATATTATGACAAGAAGATCTATTAAATGGGAAGAAATTGTGTTTCCAGAAAGTTGGATTATTGAAAAAGCTGTAAAACCACAGCCAACTATTTCTTCAAAATTATTGAATGTTTTTCAAACTTCTGAAGGAACTGTTAATATACAGTTTGATAATTTTATAAAAGAAAGATCTTTAAAATCTTCTTCTATGAGATCTTATATTTCTCCTATTGATTATACTGTGGAAACTCCTTCAAGAGCTTCTACCTCTCTAATAAAAGAGAATTTGAGAAATAATGATGATGTTATATCTGAAGAAGATAGAATAAATGAATTGCATATTGGCAAAGATAATATTGTTAAAAGTGTCAATAGTAGACACATGGAGACAATGTCTGAAATGAGTTTTCCTTGATTTATGGATTTTAAAGCTCAAAAAATTGATTTTAGCCCTGGTTCAGAAGCCAGAAAAATTATTAGTGAAGAATTCAGACTTCCTAAATGGGAACCATTTAGAACTTGGTTTTTTGAAAATTTCAATAAAATGGAAAAACAAATTATACAAGAAAATTTTTATAACAAATGTGAAGAAACAAATACTTTGATTTTATTTGTTCCATGGTTCATGTCTACCTATGTACATCAATATATTTCTGTTTTAGAAAGAAATTATAGACTAATGAATGGACAAATCATTAATAATGGTTTTCCTCCTCAAGAACCCTTTCAAATAGAAAAAGATAATAATATATGTAATTTTCTTGCTTTTTCAAAATTATTTGAAAATGATGTTTTACAAGTAACTTGTAGTCATATAAATTTATTAATTAAACAAAATAATTATATGAATTTATTTATCAATGTTTTAGGAGAGCACATACTTTCACTTCATAATAAAGTTGATAATGTTATTTCTTTAATAAATAATAAAAAGGAAAAAATAATTTCAAAAATTGATTTTGAAAAAGAATTGATTGCTACTCCTAGTATACAACTTCCACCAGAGATAAAAGATTTTAAATTAGAATCTTTGACAGAGTTAGAAAAATTATTAGAAGAAAAATTTTCAAAATTATCTTTAAATACTTTAGAAAATGATTTTCAAAAAGATTTTGAAAATAGATCTGATTATAAACAGATTATTAATGACCAGATCAACAAAATTGAAAAATGGGCTGATAAGCCTAATCAACGATTTTATTATTATAGGAGACCAACTCCTATGGATGTTCTTAATGAAGAACAAGAATATATTTTGAATAATAGCTATAGTGGAAGAAATATTTATGAATGGAATATTGATGGTTATACTGAAAAACAGATTTATAATACTGTTCATAGAATTCTTATGTATTCTACAGTTTGCAAGAATAATGGTAATACCGATAAAAATATTGCAAAAATGATTATTGCAGGTTTTACTGGCCAACTTAAAGGTTGGTGGGATCATTATTTGACCCAAGAAAATAGAGATTATATTCTCAACAATATAAAACAAGAGAATAATGTTTCTGTTGAAAATGCTGTTTATACTTTGATTATTAATATTATAGAACATTTTACTGGCAGATATTCTGATAATAGTGAACATATTCGTACACTATTACAAAATCTGAGGTGTAAAACACTTACAGATTTTAGATGGTATAAAGATACATTTTTAAGCAGAGTGATGGAACTCCCTGAGAGTAATAGCTCTCATTGGAAATCAAAATTTATTGATGGATTACCTTATTTATTTGCAGAAAGAGTAAGAAATAATTTAAGGGGAAATAATGTTCATGTTCCATATGATAGTTTTACTTATGGTAAATTAATTGGTACTTGTATTCAAGAAGGTTTAAATTTATGTAATGAGATAAAATTAAATAGACAAATAAAAAGACAAAATTTGTCTGAGAAAAAACAATTAGGTCAATTTTGTGAACAATTTGCTATGGATATGCCTAGTACTAGTAAAACTAGTAAGAATAAAAATAAATATGATAAAAATGATTTTCTTAAATATAGAAGAAGAAAAAAGGCTTCTAAAAGAAAAATAGAAAGACATGCTAATAGAAAGCAAGAAAGAGAAGAGAGGAAAAAGAGAAATAAATTGATAATATGCCATAAATGCCAAAAGGTTGGGCATTATGCAAGAAATTGCTGGGTAAAAAAGAAGATTAATAATCTTCAAATTGATGATAATATCAAGGATATAATATCCAAGATATTGTTAAAATCAGATGATTCAGAATCAGAATCAGTTACAAAATCTGAATTAGATTCAGAAATGTCAGAAATATCTGATATTGAAAATCTCAAAGTATTGGAACAAGAATCAGTAATATCTGATTCAGAATTATCAGATACTAATGAATGTAAATGTCAAGATAATAAGCCTGATGAAACAGATGAAATTTATAGACTTTTATCTCAAATGAAAAATTTGGAGATAAATGTCTTAGACCATAATAATATTATGGATTTATTAAAATTAATAAAAGATCCTAATTTGAGATCTTCAATAATAGATCAAGTGGGTAATATCCCAAGTTCATCTAGTGATACTGGAAATAAACAAGAAAATAATAATTCTATATATGTTTCAGATGAACCTTATCTTATGAGCAAGGTTTATCAGATGCTTAAAGAAAAACAGAAGGATAAAACTCCTACTTCTTTAAGTGATTTAAGTATTGAAATTGATAATCTTAAAAAAGAAATTAAATTTCTTAAACAAAATAATAATGTTTTGGAAAAAAGAATTGATAAATTAGAAGGGAAAAATGAAATAATTATACCTGATAATAATGATGAAAGCTTTCTTAATAATATTGAAATGTTTATTTCACAAAAATGGTATGTAAAAATTACTCTTTTGATTGATGATTTTTATTCAAAAGAATTTATTGCACTTATTGATAGTGGTGCAGATTTAAATGTTGTACAAGAAGGATTAATTCCTACTAGATATTTTCAGAAAACAACACATTCTTTATCCCATGCTGGTGGGCAAAAACTTGATATCAGTTTTAAACTACCAAAAGCTTATGTTTGTATTGATAAAAAATGTATTTCTACAAGTTTTTTACTTGTGAAAAACATTTCTAACCAAGTTATACTTGGAACCCCCTTTATAAATATGATTTATCCTTTTACAAAAGTTGATAATAATGGTATTATTGGCACATATGAAAATGAGCCTATAGTACTAAAATTTATTACAAAACCTTTTGCAAAAATATTACATAATATTTATGATAATATCAAAGCAAAAGAAAATCAGTTAAATTTCTTAAAACAAGAAATTAATATCCTTTCTATAGAAGATAGTTTGAAAAATCCTAAATTACAGGATAAAATTAAATTACTTCATAATCAAATGAGTATTGATATTTGTAATGATCTTCCAAATGCTTTTTGGAATAGAAAGAAACATATTGTTTCACTTCCTTATGAGGATAGTTTTACAGAGGATAAAATTCCTACTAAAGCTAGACCTTGTCAGATGAATTCTGAATATTTAGAATTATGTAAAAATGAGATTAAATCTCTTTTAGAAAAAAAATATCATTAAGTCATCTGAATCAGCTTGGTCTTGTACAGCTTTTTATGTTAATAAACATTCTGAACAAGAAAGAGGAGTACCTAGATTAGTTATAAATTATAAACCTCTTAATAAGGTTTTAAAATGGATTAGACATCCTATTCCAAACAAGAAGGATCTTCTTGACAGACTTTATAATGCTGTTATATTTTCAAAATTTGATTTAAAATCTGGATTTTGGCAGATTCAAATTAATCCTGCTGATAGATATAAAACTGCCTTTAATGTTCCTTTTGGACATTATGAGTGGAATGTTATGCCCTTTGGGTTGAAAAATGCTCCTTCTGAATTTCAGAAAATAATGAATGATATTTTTACTCCTTATAGTGAATTTATAATTGTATATATTGATGATATTTTAGTGTTTTCAAAAAATATTGAGATACATTTCAAACATTTAAATATATTTAAAAATTTAGTAATTCAAAATGGATTAGTTATTTCTAAACCAAAAATGATACTTTTCCAAACAAAAATAAAGTTTTTAGGACATTTTATTGAAAAAGGTAATATTGTACCTATTAATAGAAGTATTGAATTTACTTCAAAATTTCCTGATGAAATTACTGATAAAACTCAGTTACAAAGATTTTTAGGGAGTCTAAATTATATTTCTCCTTACTACAAAAATCTTGCAGAAGATACTGCTATTTTATATGATAGATTAAAGAAAAATCCTATTTCATGGAATAATCAGCACACAGAAGCTGTTAGAAAAATAAAAAATAAGGTTAAATATTTACCTTGTTTATCATTAGCAAATCCTAATTGGGAAAAAATTATTGAAACAGATGCCTCTGATATTGGTTTTGGAGGAATTTTAAAACAAACTGATCCTATTGATAAAAAGGATTATTTGATAAGATTCTATTCTGGTAAATGGAATAATAGTCAAAAGAATTATGCTACTATAGCTAAGGAAATTTTAGCTATTGTTAAATGTGTTTTAAAATTTCAAGATGATTTATATAATCAAAAATTTATTATTAAAACTGATTGCAAAGCTGCTAAATTTATGTTTAATAAAGATTTTAAACATGATGTTTCTAAGCAAATGTTCGCTAGGTGGCAAGCTCATTTAGCACCTTTTGATTTTGAAATAATATATAAAAAAGGTGAAGATAATAGTCTTCCTGATTTCCTAACTAGAGAATATTTAAATGAATTCTAAAGATCGCTATAAAATGTACAGGTTACAAAAAATAAATAATGAAAAGGTAATTGCTTTAGAAAGAGAATATAATGCTACAAAAAATTTTCTTTCTAAAGAAGACAAGCAAAAATTAGAAACCAGAATTGCTACATACAATGACATTTTAAGAAGTTGGGCTTTTCAAATTCATAATTATGAATTTAAGAATCTCTAACATTTTTGTTTTCCAGGTATGAGTTTCCGAGGTCGCGGAACTTTCCCTTATAGGGGAAGAGGTGGCAGGGGACCAAATATTTTGGCCCAACATGGCAGACAAAAATTGGTGGCAGCCAATATTACAAATATCTCACAAAATGCATCATATCAGGAGTATCTCCAATGGAAGAATAATAAGGCTTCCCAAAACGAAGAAAGTACTAATAGTACTTCTCAAGCATCATATGCTAATATTGTGAATACGGAAGAAAAGGATCCCAATAAGGATTTCATAAAAAATGATAAAGAAAAAATAATTTTCCTAATCAGTAATACTGATCTAAAATGGGAAGATGATCCATGGAAAATCTTTGATAGATATCTATCTAATCAAGGATTTCCCTATGAGGTTTATAAATCTCGAAAATTTTATGAAAATATACTCATAAGTAATGAATGTGAAATTACTCACATGACAAGTGGAAATCCAGAAGTTTATAACTTCTCGAAAATTATCATTAAGCAATTAATTCCTATAGAAGAATGGGGAATATCTCCATCAAAAGAGAAATCTCTCTGCATAAATAATATTACTGTGAAATACAATTATTGGGATTATATCCAAGCCTTTGAAAAGGTTTTCTATTATAATAATGATAAAAAGAAACATACCTGGTTAATCAAGGTATGTAATAAAGTTTATAACTTTGAAATACCAAATTGGTTCCGAAAATGGTGGCGACTTTTTGGCCCAAAGGAAGAAATTCTTCCAGAAATATTAAAATCAGAATTCCAGAAATGGAAATATTCAAGTCCCATATTGGGAAAAGTATATGAAGAAAATAAATTCTGTCTTTGGGAATCCCCGCTACATTTTTTCATTGAATTTTCCATCCCATGGATTTTCAAATGGGATATTAAAGTGAGTTATACTCACAAAATTCCTTGCCTTAAAAGAATCTTTTTTACAAGATTCTGGGATAAAATGATAAAAATTGATCCCAGTACAAATAAAATGTTTGGAGTCGATACTTTGGATAATATCCAACAAAAGATAAAGACCTATATCCAAGCAAGGAAGAAAAATAAGGAAACAGCCACCAGAGATAATATCTCTAAAAAATTATTCAAAAATGTGGATGACTTATCCAAAGAAGAGATGATTGAATTATATCTTACCCAAATGAAGAAAGAACTGCTGGAAGACTTGGGTGAAGAAGAAGAAGAAGAAATGGCTTCTCTACAAAGTGATAATTCCTCAAAAGACAAATCTGTCAGTATGCAGGATGCTCAAGATCCATATGAGGATGATATTACAGACACTCAAATGGAAAAATGGATTCAAACGATGAAGAATTCTGCATCAAATTCCAGAGAAGAATCTTCCTCGAAATAAAGACAAAATTTGTAGTACTATTTAAATAGTATTTTTACTATTTGGAATAGTAAATTACTATTCCCTTTCCGCGTTTTTGAACAGTAATTTACTGTTCACCAATAGTTTTTATACTTTTTACTGTTCATATGTCGGTTTGAAAGGTCTATATAAAGACCTCATTTGTAAATAAGGGAGGCAGGCGTTAGACAGTCCAGCCTTCTCTCTCTCTCTCTTGTAATCTCCTCTCTTGTAATATATTTCAGAGAAATAAAATCATTTCTGTACTGGTGTGTCTTCAAAACTTGTAAGTTTTTCTTTCTTTTCTTTATTTTGTTTATCTAAATTTTATATATTATAAGGATGAGCCTTATAGGCTAAATCCTTTGTGTTAAATTATATCTGAACCAGATAAAATTGTTGATTCTATGATCTCATATCATGATAAGTTTGGAATCAACACGTGAAGGTGTAATTCTTCGATCAACAAGTTAGAATGGAACTCCTGAATCAATAAGTTGGGTAGGATCCATGAGGTTGGTTGATTCTCTGGCCTATAATAAATGATCAGAAATCTGTTTGGACCCATGTTTGCCCGCTTTTACCCATGTTGAGGTGTTTAGGGCTTTTGGGGTGCCTTTTGATTTTCTGAGCATTTATTATAGTTGACGGATCTTCAACTTGTAATTTGCTCCTCATACGGATTTGTAATTTTTCCCAACAACACGATTTGGGAATACATCCTGACAACACGATCTGAACTACACCCTAACAATACGAGATCCGAGCCTCTTATGGATGAAATTTTCGAGATTTATAAACCTCATAGGGAAATCCTTGATTAGATAGATATCTATCAAAGATTTTCCATGGATCATCTTCCCATTTTAGATCAGTATTACTGATTAGGAAAATTATTTTTTCTTTATCATTTTTTATGAAATCCTTATTGGGATCCTTTTCTTCCGTATTCACAATATTAGCATATGATGCTTGAGAAGTACTATTAGTACTTTCTTCGTTTTGGGAAGCCTTATTATTCTTCCATTGGAGATACTCCTGATATGATGCATTTTGTGAGATATTTGTAATATTGGCTGCCACCAATTTTTGTCTGCCATGTTGGGCCAAAATATTTGGTCCCCTGCCACCTCTTCCCCTATAAGGGAAAGTTCCGCGACCTCGGAAACTCATACCTGGAAAACAAAAATGTTAGAGATTCTTAAATTCATAATTATGAATTTGAAAAGCCCAACTTCTTAAAATGTCATTGTATGTAGCAATTCTGGTTTCTAATTTTTGCTTGTCTTCTTTAGAAAGAAAATTTTTTGTAGCATTATATTCTCTTTCTAAAGCAATTACCTTTTCATTATTTATTTTTTGTAACCTGTACATTTTATAGCGATCTTTAGAATTCATTTAAATATTCTCTAGTTAGGAAATCAGGAAGACTATTATCTTCACCTTTTTTATATATTATTTCAAAATCAAAAGGTGCTAAATGAGCTTGCCACCTAGCGAACATTTGCTTAGAAACATCATGTTTAAAATCTTTATTAAACATAAATTTAGCAGCTTTGCAATCAGTTTTAATAATAAATTTTTGATTATATAAATCATCTTGAAATTTTAAAACACATTTAACAATAGCTAAAATTTCCTTAGCTATAGTAGCATAATTCTTTTGACTATTATTCCATTTACCAGAATAGAATCTTATCAAATAATCCTTTTTATCAATAGGATCAGTTTGTTTTAAAATTCCTCCAAAACCAATATCAGAGGCATCTGTTTCAATAATTTTTTCCCAATTAGGATTTGCTAATGATAAACAAGGTAAATATTTAACCTTATTTTTTATTTTTCTAACAGCTTCTGTGTGCTGATTATTCCATGAAATAGGATTTTTCTTTAATCTATCATATAAAATAGCAGTATCTTCTGCAAGATTTTTGTAGTAAGGAGAAATATAATTTAGACTCCCTAAAAATCTTTGTAACTGAGTTTTATCAGTAATTTCATCAGGAAATTTTGAAGTAAATTCAATACTTCTATTAATAGGTACAATATTACCTTTTTCAATAAAATGTCCTAAAAACTTTATTTTTGTTTGGAAAAGTATCATTTTTGGTTTAGAAATAACTAATCCATTTTGAATTACTAAATTTTTAAATATATTTAAATGTTTGAAATGTATCTCAATATTTTTTGAAAACACTAAAATATCATCAATATATACAATTATAAATTCACTATAAGGAGTAAAAATATCATTCATTATTTTCTGAAATTCAGAAGGAGCATTTTTCAACCCAAAGGGCATAACATTCCACTCATAATGTCCAAAAGGAACATTAAAGGCAGTTTTATATCTATCAGCAGGATTAATTTGAATCTGCCAAAATCCAGATTTTAAATCAAATTTTGAAAATATAACAGCATTATAAAGTCTGTCAAGAAGATCCTTCTTGTTTGGAATAGGATGTCTAATCCATTTTAAAACCTTATTAAGAGGTTTATAATTTATAACTAATCTAGGTACTCCTCTTTCTTGTTCAGAATGTTTATTAACATAAAAAGCTGTACAAGACCAAGCTGATTCAGATGACTTAATGATATTTTTTTCTAAAAGAGATTTAATCTCATTTTTACATAATTCTAAATATTCAGAATTCATCTGACAAGGTCTAGCTTTAGTAGGAATTTTATCCTCTGTAAAACTATCCTCATAAGGAAGTGAAACAATATGTTTCTTTCTATTCCAAAAAGCATTTGGAAGATCATTACAAATATCAATACTCATTTGATTATGAAGTAATTTAATTTTATCCTGTAATTTAGGATTTTTCAAACTATCTTCTATAGAAAGGATATTAATTTCTTGTTTTAAGAAATTTAACTGATTTTCTTTTGCTTTGATATTATCATAAATATTATGTAATATTTTTGCAAAAGGTTTTGTAATAAATTTTAGTACTATAGGCTCATTTTCATATGTGCCAATAATACCATTATTATCAACTTTTGTAAAAGGATAAATCATATTTATAAAGGGGGTTCCAAGTATAACTTGGTTAGAAATGTTTTTCACAAGTAAAAAACTTGTAGAAATACATTTTTTATCAATACAAACATAAGCTTTTGGTAGTTTAAAACTGATATCAAGTTTTTGCCCACCAGCATGGGATAAAGAATGTGTTGTTTTCTGAAAATATCTAGTAGGAATTAATCCTTCTTGTACAACATTTAAATCTGCACCACTATCAATAAGTGCAATAAATTCTTTTGAATAAAAATCATCAATCAAAAGAGTAATTTTTACATACCATTTTTGTGAAATAAACATTTCAATATTATTAAGAAAGCTTTCATCATTATTATCAGGTATAATTATTTCATTTTTCCCTTCTAATTTATCAATTCTTTTTTCCAAAACATTATTATTTTGTTTAAGAAATTTAATTTCTTTTTTAAGATTATCAATTTCAATACTTAAATCACTTAAAGAAGTAGGAGTTTTATCCTTCTGTTTTTCTTTAAGCATCTGATAAACCTTGCTCATAAGATAAGGTTCATCTGAAACATATATAGAATTATTATTTTCTTGTTTATTTCCAGTATCACTAGATGAACTTGGGATATTACCCACTTGATCTATTATTGAAGATCTCAAATTAGGATCTTTTATTAATTTTAATAAATCCATAATATTATTATGGTCTAAGACATTTATCTCCAAATTTTTCATTTGAGATAAAAGTCTATAAATTTCATCTGTTTCATCAGGCTTATTATCTTGACATTTACATTCATTAGTATCTGATAATTCTGAATCAGATATTACTGATTCTTGTTCCAATACTTTGAGATTTTCAATATCAGATATTTCTGACATTTCTGAATCTAATTCAGATTTTGTAACTGATTCTGATTCTGAATCATCTGATTTTAACAATATCTTGGATATTATATCCTTGATATTATCATCAATTTGAAGATTATTAATCTTCTTTTTTACCCAGCAATTTCTTGCATAATGCCCAACCTTTTGGCATTTATGGCATATTATCAATTTATTTCTCTTTTTCCTCTCTTCTCTTTCTTGCTTTCTATTAGCATGTCTTTCTATTTTTCTTTTAGAAGCCTTTTTTCTTCTTCTATATTTAAGAAAATCATTTTTATCATATTTATTTTTATTCTTACTAGTTTTACTAGTACTAGGCATATCCATAGCAAATTGTTCACAAAATTGACCTAATTGTTTTTTCTCAGACAAATTTTGTCTTTTTATTTGTCTATTTAATTTTATCTCATTACATAAATTTAAACCTTCTTGAATACAAGTACCAATTAATTTACCATAAGTAAAACTATCATATGGAACATGAACATTATTTCCCCTTAAATTATTTCTTACTCTTTCTGCAAATAAATAAGGTAATCCATCAATAAATTTTGATTTCCAATGAGAGCTATTACTCTCAGGGAGTTCCATCACTCTGCTTAAAAATGTATCTTTATACCATCTAAAATCTGTAAGTGTTTTACACCTCAGATTTTGTAATAGTGTACGAATATGTTCACTATTATCAGAATATCTGCCAGTAAAATGTTCTATAATATTAATAATCAAAGTATAAACAGCATTTTCAACAGAAACATTATTCTCTTGTTTTATATTGTTGAGAATATAATCTCTATTTTCTTGGGTCAAATAATGATCCCACCAACCTTTAAGTTGGCCAGTAAAACCTGCAATAATCATTTTTGCAATATTTTTATCGGTATTACCATTATTCTTGCAAACTGTAGAATACATAAGAATTCTATGAACAGTATTATAAATCTGTTTTTCAGTATAACCATCAATATTCCATTCATAAATATTTCTTCCACTATAGCTATTATTCAAAATATATTCTTGTTCTTCATTAAGAACATCCATAGGAGTTGGTCTCCTATAATAATAAAATCGTTGATTAGGCTTATCAGCCCATTTTTCAATTTTGTTGATCTGGTCATTAATAATCTGTTTATAATCAGATCTATTTTCAAAATCTTTTTGAAAATCATTTTCTAAAGTATTTAAAGATAATTTTGAAAATTTTTCTTCTAATAATTTTTCTAACTCTGTCAAAGATTCTAATTTAAAATCTTTTATCTCTGGTGGAAGTTGTATACTAGGAGTAGCAATCAATTCTTTTTCAAAATCAATTTTTGAAATTATTTTTTCCTTTTTATTATTTATTAAAGAAATAACATTATCAACTTTATTATGAAGTGAAAGTATGTGCTCTCCTAAAACATTGATAAATAAATTCATATAATTATTTTGTTTAATTAATAAATTTATATGACTACAAGTTACTTGTAAAACATCATTTTCAAATAATTTTGAAAAAGCAAGAAAATTACATATATTATTATCTTTTTCTATTTGAAAGGGTTCTTGAGGAGGAAAACCATTATTAATGATTTGTCCATTCATTAGTCTATAATTTCTTTCTAAAACAGAAATATATTGATGTACATAGGTAGACATGAACCATGGAACAAATAAAATCAAAGTATTTGTTTCTTCACATTTGTTATAAAAATTTTCTTGTATAATTTGTTTTTCCATTTTATTGAAATTTTCAAAAAACCAAGTTCTAAATGGTTCCCATTTAGGAAGTCTGAATTCTTCACTAATAATTTTTCTGGCTTCTGAACCAGGGCTAAAATCAATTTTTTGAGCTTTAAAATCCATAAATCAAGGAAAACTCATTTCAGACATTGTCTCCATGTGTCTACTATTGACACTTTTAACAATATTATCTTTGCCAATATGCAATTCATTTATTCTATCTTCTTCAGATATAACATCATCATTATTTCTCAAATTCTCTTTTATTAGAGAGGTAGAAGCTCTTGAAGGAGTTTCCACAGTATAATCAATAGGAGAAATATAAGATCTCATAGAAGAAGATTTTAAAGATCTTTCTTTTATAAAATTATCAAACTGTATATTAACAGTTCCTTCAGAAGTTTGAAAAACATTCAATAATTTTGAAGAAATAGTTGGCTGTGGTTTTACAGCTTTTTCAATAATCCAACTTTCTGGAAACACAATTTCTTCCCATTTAATAGATCTTCTTGTCATAATATTAGATCTATTGAAATTTGTCTCAATCAAAATTGTTTCATTAACAGGCTTATCCTTTATTTTACAATGAGGATTCAAAGTAAACAAGGGTTTATAATATATTCGGTAACAAATACATATAACTTCAGAACCTAAAGAATAATCATAACCATGAATTTTAACATTTAATGTCAAAGCATCAAGAATATTTATATCAGTTAAAGATAATTGTAAATTTGGATAGACATCAAAATAAACTGGACCATGAGCCAGACTAGATTGTATTATTCCCATTAAAGATTTTTTCCAATTTAAATTTCTACCATCTCTTAAAGCTGCAATAAAGCTTTCTGGTAGTCCTTCTAAGGTTAAAGGTTTAAAAGCAATTTGCACTAAACCAATATGTAAAAATTTATATTCTTTTTTATAAGGTAAAATATCTTTTTCTGAAAGTAATTTTATAATTACTTCTTCATTATTAATAGAAATAGATTCTTCAGTTGTTTTAACAACTTGTTTAAAACCAAGTTTTTCAAAAGTTCCTAATTTATAAATTACTTTAGGATCAATTTTTGGAATTGTCCATTTGTTTAATAACTCAAGATTTTGAGGTGTATCATACTCCATATTTAAACTATTTTTTATAGAATTATTTTGTCGAAACATTTTTGTATCAAGGTGTTAAATTATATCATCCCCAGCTAAAATCACCGATTCCATGGCTCTGATACCATAAGAGGCTCGGATCTCGTATTGTTAGGGTGTAGTTCAGATCGTGTTGTCGATGATATAATTTAACACCTTGATACAAAAATGTTTCGACAAAATAATTCTATAAAAAATAGTTTAAATATGGAGTATGATACACCTCAAAATCTTGAGTTATTAAACAAATGGACAATTCCAAAAATTGATCCTAAAGTAATTTATAAATTAGGAACTTTTGAAAAACTTGGTTTTAAACAAGTTGTTAAAACAACTGAAGAATCTATTTCTATTAATAATGAAGAAGTAATTATAAAATTACTTTCAGAAAAAGATATTTTACCTTATAAAAAAGAATATAAATTTTTACATATTGGTTTAGTGCAAATTGCTTTTAAACCTTTAACCTTAGAAGGACTACCAGAAAGCTTTATTGCAGCTTTAAGAGATGGTAGAAATTTAAATTGGAAAAAATCTTTAATGGGAATAATCCAATCTAGTCTGGCTCATGGTCCAGTTTATTTTGATGTCTATCCAAATTTACAATTATCTTTAACTGATATAAATATTCTTGATGCTTTGACATTAAATGTTAAAATTCATGGTTATGATTATTCTTTAGGTTCTGAAGTTATATGTATTTGTTACCGAATATATTATAAACCCTTGTTTACTTTGAATCCTCATTGTAAAATAAAGGATAAGCCTGTTAATGAAACAATTTTGATTGAGACAAATTTCAATAGATCTAATATTATGACAAGAAGATCTATTAAATGGGAAGAAATTGTGTTTCCAGAAAGTTGGATTATTGAAAAAGCTGTAAAACCACAGCCAACTATTTCTTCAAAATTATTGAATGTTTTTCAAACTTCTGAAGGAACTGTTAATATACAGTTTGATAATTTTATAAAAGAAAGATCTTTAAAATCTTCTTCTATGAGATCTTATATTTCTCCTATTGATTATACTGTGGAAACTCCTTCAAGAGCCTCTACCTCTCTAATAAAAGAGAATTTGAGAAATAATGATGATGTTATATCTGAAGAAGATAGAATAAATGAATTGCATATTGGCAAAGATAATATTGTTAAAAGTGTCAATAGTAGACACATGGAGACAATGTCTGAAATGAGTTTTCCTTGATTTATGGATTTTAAAGCTCAAAAAATTGATTTTAGCCCTGGTTCAGAAGCCAGAAAAATTATTAGTGAAGAATTCAGACTTCCTAAATAGGAACCATTTAGAACTTGGTTTTTTGAAAATTTCAATAAAAGGGAAAAACAAATTATACAAGAAAATTTTTATAACAAATGTGAAGAAACAAATACTTTGATTTTATTTGTTCCATGGTTCATGTCTACCTATGTACATCAATATATTTCTGTTTTAGAAAGAAATTATAGACTAATGAATGGACAAATCATTAATAATGGTTTTCCTCCTCAAGAACCCTTTCAAATAGAAAAAGATAATAATATATGTAATTTTCTTGCTTTTTCAAAATTATTTGAAAATGATGTTTTACAAGTAACTTGTAGTCATATAAATTTATTAATTAAACAAAATAATTATATGAATTTATTTATCAATGTTTTAGGAGAGCACATACTTTCACTTCATAATAAAGTTGATAATGTTATTTCTTTAATAAATAATAAAAAGGAAAAAATAATTTCAAAAATTGATTTTGAAAAAGAATTGATTGCTACTCCTAGTATACAACTTCCACCAGAGATAAAAGATTTTAAATTAGAATCTTTGACAGAGTTAGAAAAATTATTAGAAGAAAAATTTTCAAAATTATCTTTAAATACTTTAGAAAATGATTTTCAAAAAGATTTTGAAAATAGATCTGATTATAAACAGATTATTAATGACCAGATCAACAAAATTGAAAAATGGGCTGATAAGCCTAATCAACGATTTTATTATTATAGGAGACCAACTCCTATGGATGTTCTTAATGAAGAACAAGAATATATTTTGAATAATAGCTATAGTGGAAGAAATATTTATGAATGGAATATTGATGGTTATACTGAAAAACAGATTTATAATACTGTTCATAGAATTCTTATGTATTCTACAGTTTGCAAGAATAATGGTAATACCGATAAAAATATTGCAAAAATGATTATTGCAGGTTTTACTGGCCAACTTAAAGGTTGGTGGGATCATTATTTGACCCAAGAAAATAGAGATTATATTCTCAACAATATAAAACAAGAGAATAATGTTTCTGTTGAAAATGCTGTTTATACTTTGATTATTAATATTATAGAACATTTTACTGGCAGATATTCTGATAATAGTGAACATATTCGTACACTATTACAAAATCTGAGGTGTAAAACACTTACAGATTTTAGATGGTATAAAGATACATTTTTAAGCAGAGTGATGGAACTCCCTGAGAGTAATAGCTCTCATTGGAAATCAAAATTTATTGATGGATTACCTTATTTATTTGCAGAAAGAGTAAGAAATAATTTAAGGGGAAATAATGTTCATGTTCCATATGATAGTTTTACTTATGGTAAATTAATTGGTACTTGTATTCAAGAAGGTTTAAATTTATGTAATGAGATAAAATTAAATAGACAAATAAAAAGACAAAATTTGTCTGAGAAAAAACAATTAGGTCAATTTTGTGAACAATTTGCTATGGATATGCCTAGTACTAGTAAAACTAGTAAGAATAAAAATAAATATGATAAAAATGATTTTCTTAAATATAGAAGAAGAAAAAAGGCTTCTAAAAGAAAAATAGAAAGACATGCTAATAGAAAGCAAGAAAGAGAAGAGAGGAAAAAGAGAAATAAATTGATAATATGCCATAAATGCCAAAAGGTTGGGCATTATGCAAGAAATTGCTGGGTAAAAAAGAAGATTAATAATCTTCAAATTGATGATAATATCAAGGATATAATATCCAAGATATTGTTAAAATCAGATGATTCAGAATCAGAATCAGTTACAAAATCTGAATTAGATTCAGAAATGTCAGAAATATCTGATATTGAAAATCTCAAAGTATTGGAACAAGAATCAGTAATATCTGATTCAGAATTATCAGATACTAATGAATGTAAATGTCAGGATAATAAGCCTGATGAAACAGATGAAATTTATAGACTTTTATCTCAAATGAAAAATTTGGAGATAAATGTCTTAGACCATAATAATATTATGGATTTATTAAAATTAATAAAAGATCCTAATTTGAGATCTTCAATAATAGATCAAGTGGGTAATATCCCAAGTTCATCTAGTGATACTGGAAATAAACAAGAAAATAATAATTCTATATATGTTTCAGATGAACCTTATCTTATGAGCAAGGTTTATCAGATGCTTAAAGAAAAACAGAAGGATAAAACTCCTACTTCTTTAAGTGATTTAAGTATTGAAATTGATAATCTTAAAAAAGAAATTAAATTTCTTAAACAAAATAATAATGTTTTGGAAAAAAGAATTGATAAATTAGAAGGGAAAAATGAAATAATTATACCTGATAATAATGATGAAAGCTTTCTTAATAATATTGAAATGTTTATTTCACAAAAATGGTATGTAAAAATTACTCTTTTGATTGATGATTTTTATTCAAAAGAATTTATTGCACTTATTGATAGTGGTGCAGATTTAAATGTTGTACAAGAAGGATTAATTCCTACTAGATATTTTCAGAAAACAACACATTCTTTATCCCATGCTGGTGGGCAAAAACTTGATATTAGTTTTAAACTACCAAAAGCTTATGTTTGTATTGATAAAAAATGTATTTCTACAAGTTTTTTACTTGTGAAAAACATTTCTAACCAAGTTATACTTGGAACCCCCTTTATAAATATGATTTATCCTTTTACAAAAGTTGATAATAATGGTATTATTGGCACATATGAAAATGAGCCTATAGTACTAAAATTTATTACAAAACCTTTTGCAAAAATATTACATAATATTTATGATAATATCAAAGCAAAAGAAAATCAGTTAAATTTCTTAAAACAAGAAATTAATATCCTTTCTATAGAAGATAGTTTGAAAAATCCTAAATTACAGGATAAAATTAAATTACTTCATAATCAAATGAGTATTGATATTTGTAATGATCTTCCAAATGCTTTTTGGAATAGAAAGAAACATATTGTTTCACTTCCTTATGAGGATAGTTTTACAGAGGATAAAATTCCTACTAAAGCTAGACCTTGTCAGATGAATTCTGAATATTTAGAATTATGTAAAAATGAGATTAAATCTCTTTTAGAAAAAAATATCATTAAGTCATCTGAATCAGCTTGGTCTTGTACAGCTTTTTATGTTAATAAACATTCTGAACAAGAAAGAGGAGTACCTAGATTAGTTATAAATTATAAACCTCTTAATAAGGTTTTAAAATGGATTAGACATCCTATTCCAAACAAGAAGGATCTTCTTGACAGACTTTATAATGCTGTTATATTTTCAAAATTTGATTTAAAATCTGGATTTTGGCAGATTCAAATTAATCCTGCTGATAGATATAAAACTGCCTTTAATGTTCCTTTTGGACATTATGAGTGGAATGTTATGCCCTTTGGGTTGAAAAATGCTCCTTCTGAATTTCAGAAAATAATGAATGATATTTTTACTCCTTATAGTGAATTTATAATTGTATATATTGATGATATTTTAGTGTTTTCAAAAAATATTGAGATACATTTCAAACATTTAAATATATTTAAAAATTTAGTAATTCAAAATGGATTAGTTATTTCTAAACCAAAAATGATACTTTTCCAAACAAAAATAAAGTTTTTAGGACATTTTATTGAAAAAGGTAATATTGTACCTATTAATAGAAGTATTGAATTTACTTCAAAATTTCCTGATGAAATTACTGATAAAACTCAGTTACAAAGATTTTTAGGGAGTCTAAATTATATTTCTCCTTACTACAAAAATCTTGCAGAAGATACTGCTATTTTATATGATAGATTAAAGAAAAATCCTATTTCATGGAATAATCAGCACACAGAAGCTGTTAGAAAAATAAAAAATAAGGTTAAATATTTACCTTGTTTATCATTAGCAAATCCTAATTGGGAAAAAATTATTGAAACAGATGCCTCTGATATTGGTTTTGGAGGAATTTTAAAACAAACTGATCCTATTGATAAAAAGGATTATTTGATAAGATTCTATTCTGGTAAATGGAATAATAGTCAAAAGAATTATGCTACTATAGCTAAGGAAATTTTAGCTATTGTTAAATGTGTTTTAAAATTTCAAGATGATTTATATAATCAAAAATTTATTATTAAAACTGATTGCAAAGCTGCTAAATTTATGTTTAATAAAGATTTTAAACATGATGTTTCTAAGCAAATGTTCGCTAGGTGGCAAGCTCATTTAGCACCTTTTGATTTTGAAATAATATATAAAAAAGGTGAAGATAATAGTCTTCCTGATTTCCTAACTAGAGAATATTTAAATGAATTCTAAAGATCGCTATAAAATGTACAGGTTACAAAAAATAAATAATGAAAAGGTAATTGCTTTAGAAAGAGAATATAATGCTACAAAAAATTTTCTTTCTAAAGAAGACAAGCAAAAATTAGAAACCAGAATTGCTACATACAATGACATTTTAAGAAGTTGGGCTTTTCAAATTCATAATTATGAATTTAAGAATCTCTAACATTTTTGTTTTCCAGGTATGAGTTTCCGAGGTCGCGGAACTTTCCCTTATAGGGGAAGAGGTGGCAGGGGACCAAATATTTTGGCCCAACATGGCAGACAAAAATTGGTGGCAGCCAATATTACAAATATCTCACAAAATGCATCATATCAGGAGTATCTCCAATGGAAGAATAATAAGGCTTCCCAAAACGAAGAAAGTACTAATAGTACTTCTCAAGCATCATATGCTAATATTGTGAATACGGAAGAAAAGGATCCCAATAAGGATTTCATAAAAAATGATAAAGAAAAAATAATTTTCCTAATCAGTAATACTGATCTAAAATGGGAAGATGATCCATGGAAAATCTTTGATAGATATCTATCTAATCAAGGATTTCCCTATGAGGTTTATAAATCTCGAAAATTTTATGAAAATATACTCATAAGTAATGAATGTGAAATTACTCACATGACAAGTGGAAATCCAGAAGTTTATAACTTCTCGAAAATTATCATTAAGCAATTAATTCCTATAGAAGAATGGGGAATATCTCCATCAAAAGAGAAATCTCTCTGCATAAATAATATTACTGTGAAATACAATTATTGGGATTATATCCAAGCCTTTGAAAAGGTTTTCTATTATAATAATGATAAAAAGAAACATACCTGGTTAATCAAGGTATGTAATAAAGTTTATAACTTTGAAATACCAAATTGGTTCCGAAAATGGTGGCGACTTTTTGGCCCAAAGGAAGAAATTCTTCCAGAAATATTAAAATCAGAATTCCAGAAATGGAAATATTCAAGTCCCATATTGGGAAAAGTATATGAAGAAAATAAATTCTGTCTTTGGGAATCCCCGCTACATTTTTTCATTGAATTTTCCATCCCATGGATTTTCAAATGGGATATTAAAGTGAGTTATACTCACAAAATTCCTTGCCTTAAAAGAATCTTTTTTACAAGATTCTGGGATAAAATGATAAAAATTGATCCCAGTACAAATAAAATGTTTGGAGTCGATACTTTGGATAATATCCAACAAAAGATAAAGACCTATATCCAAGCAAGGAAGAAAAATAAGGAAACAGCCACCAGAGATAATATCTCTAAAAAATTATTCAAAAATGTGGATGACTTATCCAAAGAAGAGATGATTGAATTATATCTTACCCAAATGAAGAAAGAACTGCTGGAAGACTTGGGTGAAGAAGAAGAAGAAGAAATGGCTTCTCTACAAAGTGATAATTCCTCAAAAGACAAATCTGTCAGTATGCAGGATGCTCAAGATCCATATGAGGATGATATTACAGACACTCAAATGGAAAAATGGATTCAAACGATGAAGAATTCTGCATCAAATTCCAGAGAAGAATCTTCCTCGAAATAAAGACAAAATTTGTAGTACTATTTAAATAGTATTTTTACTATTTGGAATAGTAAATTACTATTCCCTTTCCGCGTTTTTGAACAGTAATTTACTGTTCACCAATAGTTTTTATACTTTTTACTGTTCATATGTCGGTTTGAAAGGTCTATATAAAGACCTCATTTGTAAATAAGGGAGGCAGGCGTTAGACAGTCCAGCCTTCTCTCTCTCTCTCTTGTAATCTCCTCTCTTGTAATATATTTCAGAGAAATAAAATCATTTCTGTACTGGTGTGTCTTCAAAACTTGTAAGTTTTTCTTTCTTTTCTTTATTTTGTTTATCTAAATTTTATATATTATAAGGATGAGCCTTATAGGCTAAATCCTTTGTGTTAAATTATATCTGAACCAGATAAAATTGTTGATTCTATGATCTCATATCATGATAAGTTTGGAATCAACACGTGAAGGTGTAATTCTTCGATCAACACGTTAGAATGGAACTCCTGAATCAATAAGTTGGGTAGGATCCATGAGGTTGGTTGATTCTCTGGCCTATAATAAATAATCAGAAATCTGTTTGGACCCATGTTTGCCCGCTTTTACCCATGTTGAGGTGTTTAGGGCTTTTGGGGTGCCTTTTGATTTTCTGAGCATTTATTATAGTTGACGGATCTTCAACTTGTAATTTGCTCCTCATACGGATTTGTAATTTTTCCCAACAACACGATTTGGGAATACATCCTGACAACACGATCTGAACTACACCCTAACAATACGATCCGAGCCTCTTATGGTAATATTATGGATTTATTAAAATTAATAAAAGATCCTAATTTGAGATCTTCAATAATAGATCAAGTGGGTAATATCCCAAGTTCATCTAGTGATACTGGAAATAAACAAGAAAATAATAATTCTATATATGTTTCAGATGAACCTTATCTTATGAGCAAGGTTTATCAGATGCTTAAAGAAAAAC